>BSBK01000851.1:0-590810 GCA_027943335.1 Chamaecyparis obtusa
CAGTCCAAGTATCTGATAAGCCATGACATAATATATTAAAGAGAGATTCCTGGTTACATGTGTCCTGAGGCAGTTTAGTAGAGTGCAAGGCATATCTCAGGAGACCTGCCATATATGCCAAGATTAGAGACGAGGAGGCATAGTGGGGATCTCTCCTGATCTACAAGACAACATTACATGAGATTTCATAGATGGCCCCTATACCATGGGACTATCTTCCCAAGATCATAGATGGTGGTATCACAGATGGTTGCCACACTTATTATGCACATCACCCATATCCATGATTCACTTCTCCTAATGAGGTTGCTCCTCGCCTAGAGGACGCCTTAGATTATGATCTGGCCGATGAGGCTGGTGGTCAAGGCCGAGCTTCCGGAGGCAGGGAAAGAGGATGTGGTAGGGACGAAGGGAGGGATGGAGGGATAGATGGAGCTCGTGGAGGTGAGATGGTGGAGGCGAAGGAGGTAGAGATGGTGGATGAGGTGGTGGAGGAGATGGCATTAGGTGATAGGCCTCTAGTGGAGATGTCGGCCAATAGATTTGGCAGTGTAGATTGAGATTCCATGTCCCACCTAGGGATACAGGTCTTCTTCTTCATAGGGATCTTCTTCGTAGGGATCAGCATGCACAAAGGGCAGCAGGAGGAGGTGGCAAGTGATGGAGGTGATCAGCAATGTCCCAGGGATGCCAATTAATCGACCTTAATTACATTATTTTTTCTCAATTTATAGAGTTGTTCTATTTAGGGAAAGTAATTTTGTAGCTAGGGTTTCGGTTGCCCATGAATCTTGAAAATAAATCTAAACTACAGTTTTACATGAAAAGAAACTATGCCTAACACAAGTTTAAACTACCTAGCACGGAATTAAACCTTGTGTATTATAATTTGAGAGCAAACGATGCATTAAGTAGCTTGAAATCTATTCTGGAACTTCTCCATTTTCATGCATGTTCTTCTTTGAAAACTTGGAGTTCTGCCCTTTATTCCTTGTTGTAGTTCTCCTTCGTAGATCCAACTAGAAGATATCCCTAAATCATATAGAAATGACCCCATAGAAGTGATCAATCAGTCTGAAAATCAATTATAGAAGACAAGAAGTTATTGGCGGTGACGGCCCAGAAATTTCAGACACCAACCCTTGCTCTGAAAAAATGAAGTTGAAAAAATGGCTAAGTATTGAACAAGCTTTTACAAATTTTGGACTTTCAAAGGCCGAAAAACTAGAAAGGCCGAAAGGCCAAAAATCTTGAAGCTCATAATTGGCTAAGTCAACAAAATGTTTTCTCTCCATGCAAAAATTGGCTAAGTCCACAACATTTTTTCGGCCTTACGGAGTTTTGTGAAATTTTAGCATTTTGGTATTTCAGACTCCAAAACTCTAAAAACCTAGCAAAACTTCTGGCATTTCGGACTTTCGGACAACGAACCTCCAACAAAGTCTGAAATTTTGAAAATCCACCAGAACTTCCAACATTTTAGAGTTCCTGATAGCGAACCTCCAACAAATTCCAAAACTTCTAAAATCCTCTAGAACTTCCAGTATTTTGGACTTTCGAATAGCGAACCTCCAACAATTTCTGAAACTCTAAAAATCCGCCAGAACTTCCAACATTTTAGATTTTCGGACATTGAACCTCCAAAAAAGTTTGAAACTCCAAAAATCCACCAGAACTTTCAGACAACGAACCTCCAACAAAGTCTGAAACTTCAAAAATCCACCAGAACATCCAGCATTTTAGATTTTCAGACAGTGAACCTCTAGCAAAGTCTGAAACTCCAAAAGTCCACCAGAACTTTCAGCAGTTTGGACTTTTACACAGCAAACCTCCAGCAAAGTCTGAAACTCTGAAAATCCAACACTGAAAAATGGCGAAGTGTTGAAATTTTTTGAACTTGTCAAAATTGAAGACTTAGTGTTCTTGAAGAATGTTGGGGTGAGATTTTTTAAAACTTCTTTGTCACTTCTTGGATTTCCAAAAAATCTTAGTACTTCCATGCATGTCAGCTTCCGTATTGTTTCTTCGTAAACTTCAAAAGGTGGGCACCAAATTTCTACATGCAAAAGCAGTTGTCAGTAATGTCTTATTGAAAGCATAAAGAATATTATAATTATCTAAGATAATTGAACAAGAAAAACACAAACCAAAACCCCCAAAGACAACAAAAAACAACCTAAAAAAGGGGCTCCCCATAGGCCAAGAGGCCAAAATGGGGCATGTGTTGTGGAACCACAACAACTTTCTTCATTCAAAGGCTCTTTCAATTGCATACCTATTTGACCAAACATGATTTATTTGTACTAATTTTTTTTTGTAAAGATCATCTTTAATTGAAACGTCCTCTAGATAAAAAGTACCATATCTTTTAATAAATAACTTTCACTCAAAGGCCCGCATGTAACTCAAAAATCCCAAATAAAACACCAAAACCTAAGCCTAATAATTTTTAACAAAGACTAAAGTTTTGGAATTCCAAACAAATAATTAGATAAGTTGAGTAGTTCTTGTTATTCAATAAATTTACCTACATCTTTAACATTTTCTAAGCTACAAGGAGGTTCCTTAGAATCTATAAGATAAAAAAAATTAAAGAGAAATAATTTGATAAACATTAGATCCTAATATCTATAACTATAATGCTATGGATCCATAAAAATTATCACCAAAATCATATTAGCACCTATTGTAAATAAACCTATTAGATCTCAGAAAAATAGAAACCCTTATTTAGAATAAGTTATTAGAATTATACTCCCTAATAATAATAATGTCAACTTAGTTTTACATAAACATGTGTAAGATAGAGAACATCTAAGACCTCAAAACTATTTTTAAACTATAAGAGCAAGAAAATATTTGAATGTGTTTTTAATTTGGAGTTGTCACCAATAAAATCGGTACATCTTAATGTATAGATAAATTCACAATTCGTGAAGGGAAAATAAATCACACTTCAACCCAACCAAGGAGAAAACGATGCATCATATGGAAACAAAAAGAATAACTTGATATCACACATGAATTGACTTTAAATTCCCATCATAAATAATAATCCTTCACAAGAAATGATAGAGGAATTATATTTGGGTTATTTTCTTTCTTTTATGTAAACTGAATATGTATTTCCAACTATAACATATGAAGCATTATTTTTCATAAATAATGTGAATTAAAATTATCTTCCTTTTAGACATAAGTCAGTTTCAAGGAGTAATAGAAATTGAAGTGTCATATATAAATTATATAATATTTAAAAGATTAGGAAAAATCTTGAACTTGTTCTAGTGTGACCAAACCACCACTCGCAGATCTTAACTCAAAAACTCTACCTAGATAAATATGGACTCATACTAATTGGGTTGTAACCTTATAAGATTAAGATTTAACTAAACAGTATTAGTTATTACTATGAATTCACTTGGAAAAACCCCCCCAAAATTTGTTCAAGTATGACCATACACCACCACTAGTAGGTTCTAACTCAAACTCCACCTAAATAAATTTGATTGCATACTTAATAGATCACACCCTAACATTAAGATTTAAAAAATTCTAATGTTTATCAATATAGACTCATTTTATTTAAATAAAAGTTCAAAACAAATGTTATTTTTTAATCTATTATTTGATAAAGTATATAGTAGTTAAAAAACCAAATATGCTAATGTCTCTTCATAATAAACTTGTAACAACAATATTCTTAAACAATTGAATTAGTAATAGTGATGTAGACCATATTATGTAGGACTTTTATTTTAGGTAAAATAATCAATAGAACAAAAAATTTCATTTTCACTAAATTAGACCATTAACTTGAGCATTTATTCAAACTTTATTTAGACATGAAAGCTGAAACATAACAAAGAGATAACCCTTGGATAAATTGTGAAAAATCTTTTATTCCTATATACATGTAGTTGAGTTCTTCCTTAAAATTTCCAATTCATTTCCACCGCCCTATTGACCACCATTATAGACTTCACTATTTTCATCCATCAATTTATCATTATCCACAAGATAAAGGTCATTTCTAATCTAGAACAAATTTAAATAAAAATATAAGATGACAATTGTCACATTTAGTATGTAATTTTTCCCTTTTACAAGATTTCAAAACCAATAGGACTATTTATATAAATTAACATGAATAAAATAATAAAGTGATTCATAAATTAAACATTAGAAAATTTAGTTAAAGTTATTTTTTAATCTTTTAATTCATTTTTTTATTGAAAATAATAAACTCTTATAGTTGTTAGATGTAGAGTTTAAAATCAAATTATATAAAAAAATGAAATTATGGAAAAAAGAAAAATAATATATTATATAAGGTTATAGTTACATTGTCAAATGTGAGTTTATCAACTTAGATGATTGTACCACATTAACAACTACATGAAACTCATGTCACACATTATTGAATATGAATTAATTAAATTAAAAATATTTACATATAATAACAATCTAGCAATTTAGATTTTTCTTTTCTTTTTTAATAAAAGTGGCAAGCCACTAAACTATTTTTTTATTAATTATAAAAAATTTACATAGTCCTGATTCAAGAAAACATATGAAGGAAAGAATCATAAAGAAAACCTCCTATTATAGATTAGATAAGAAACCTACAAACTAAACATGATTACATAAAAAACAGCACATTATCAGCCCGCATACAAAATACTAATGAGAATTCTACCAAGAACAAGAGTCCGAATCAAATAGATATACATAAGAGAAGACAGTCTTCTTGATTATCAGTAGAAGCCACTACTTGCACCCTCGACCGAGAAATTGTAAACATCAACAACAATAGGGAGAAGTGCATCCTGAAAGAAATCACCAACCCACAAGAACAAGTTAACATTTCTTATTTCTATAATAAAGATAATATAATCTACCAAAATTGGCATTCCACTTATAAATCTTAAATCCAACCGTAAATTGAAAAACCTAATTTATAAACTTAAAAAGTTATTTAAACTGATATTTCTACAAAAACAAACATTTAGAGTATTACAACTAGAAACATCTGATTGATACTAATAACCTGCCAATAAGTCTCTATTAATCTTACTTTTCCCCTCTTTGCTGGCGCGACATAAAACATGCCGAATTAACATTCAAAACATTTTTGGCACATCTCGTACTTCTCACATACACTACATCGATAGCGTATGTAGTCGTGAGATAATATTCACTATCAATAACAGCAAAGCATTCACCACATCTTGCTTCCGGAAAATCATAATCTCTCAAATACAAATGATGGTGAAGTTTAACCAACGGATGATTTGGATGGTGTTTGGGATGAATTGTCTCATCTGGCCATCTTCTGCGCAGGGTGCTGCTATTCCTTCACTTCTAATCTCGTCCATCAGTTCATTACGCTCCTCCCCCTCACCACTTTGGCGCAACAGCTGCACCATCTCTTCTGCCCTCCCGTTTATCATTTCCCCATCTTTATCTACTGCTATGACACTCATTCCCTTCCCCGCTTCAACCTACTTCTTCGAACAGCCGTGGTTCCCTTCTCCATTCGCATGCACTAACAATAGCCAATATCATCCTTCTCACCTGCACAGTCCTTCCCTCAACGCCCTGCCTCTCCAACTCATCCCACAAACACTTGACGCGCTCCCCAGAATTTGTAAACATCACAGAAAGAGAGGCTTGTAACGCCGCACATTTCCATTTCCTTGCCTTTCATTTCATACTCCTTTTCTTCTTTGTGAAAATGCTGCTGTATAAACCCATAATATATAATCCCTTCCCCAACGTAGAAAACTTGGACGACCTTTTCCAGCTTTGACAAAGTATTATTCAACTCTGGCAGGAACTGGTGCATCTTCTTCATTGAACCCACGCACACAAATATCATTTCTCCACGAAGAAGCGCCTCCCTTGCAGCCTGTCATCACAACACATTATGACAATCGAAAATACACAAGGATAAAGATCATCTTAAACAATATTTTACAATATTATTCCCCATTATCTCAATCTATTTAATTTGAAAAAAAACGTTTTTCTGTTGCATACTACTTTCATATATTTAAATGATAGCATTGACGGAAACGATGTTATATTGAAACGATGATTGAAGGTAATAATATTAATCTCACCGTTGATTGAGAGTGGTCCAAATTTTGAAAAAAAAATTCCAAATTGGATTGAGAACTGGAGTTGAACTCCTTCCATTCTGCCTCTCTCAGTTCCTTTTCCCCGACTCGCAGGAAAATGGATATGCTTTTACCCCCCACCTCAATACCATCGGCATTGCATTCTTCTGTGATATGCTTCCCTTCTCATCAACTACAACTAGGCCATATACATTCCCAACACAACATATCAAATCAAATATATTTATTGACCACGGATTGGAGACCATTGGCCATGGAACATTTTTAGCAGCTCTTTCTAGTCCTCGGGATTGTCGTCTCCCCCCCATATCAGGAATCCAGACCACTTCAGCTCGATAGTCAGAACTCTTTTGGAGCTTCTGATACACATCTTTCAATGCTGAAATGTAGAACATGTCTTCCATTCTATAGTAGTATGCTCTGAGAAGTAATACCACTTTGCCTTCTAGATCCTCCATTTTCATCTGTAAATCATTTTGACGAATAAATATATAAGAATTATTTAGAATTTTATAAAATTTAAACATAAAATTACAATTAATTATTTAAATCTATAATATTTAAATAACTTGCGCCAAATTTTATAAAAAATATATATAGAACTCGTACTATAAAGTACCTGCTCATTATTGTGGAGAAGAAAATTGTTTTCTTGAATCGCACACAATCTCCTCAGCGATTCCACATTGCCACCCTGTGGATGTCTTGTGAGAAATTTCAATTCATTCAAGATATACGAAAGGTCTTCCCAAGTTGACAAATATTTTATATTATTTCTTTCTACAACATCAATGGTGCTGGCAAACACACAGAGAGAGCCGTAGAAGGATTTCGGAAGCACGTCACGAACATTATGGAGTGAGTCTAACCATGAGTCAAAACGTGAATGAGCCACAATTCTGTCAGCAAACTCAGGCGGTAATGCATTAAATTGTCGGCCAACATATATGATTGCCACTGCTTTTGAGCTGCATTCCAGGCGCTGCAGATTGCATTGTAGTAACTGCAACCTCTCTGGTCTTGCTTCATCTTTTTGAATAATCAATATAAGGCGAGCATGCGATGGAAGGGAGGATGAATAGAAGGGGCGTTGATGAGCATCAATCAGAAGCCCTTCCTCATTAAATATCTTCCATATAATCTTTTCTAAAATCAAAGACCCCTGCCTATCCTGCAATTTTTACAATGAAAAGATTATATAAATCTTATAATGAAGAAGAGCGATGGAATTAATAGTAATGATTTACCTTGTTCAAACAAAATATATGTAGTTTCAAAATTTAATTGGACAAAAATCAGCAACTCTTACCTTGGAAGATGAGTCAGTTACCACGGCCAAATGACATTCGTCCTTTTCCCTTTGCATTTCCATCCACCTCCTAGTCATCCCTTCACTTCCTGAAATGTCTACATACGACAAACTCTGAGTGGCTCCCACCTGATCCATGCATTCCGCACCCAGTCTTTTACAATTTGAAAGGTTTAATCTCAGCAATGACGGGAGAGAGTGGAAGTCGTCAGAAAGCTTGACTAAACTAGAGCATCCCCAGAAATCTGCCTTCTCCAAGCAAGCAAGCTGACCAAAACAACCGGGAAGTTTTGTCAAACTGCAGCATCCTGACAAATACAACTTTTTTAACGCTCCAAGGCAATGGAAGTCATCGCACAATGCCTCTAGTTTATCACATGTGGATAAATTTAATTCTTGTAAACTTTTTAGTTGACCATAAATATGGGGAAGTTTGGTCAAACTGCAGCATCCTGACAAATTCAACTCCTTTAATGCTCCAAGGCAATGGAAGTCACCGCACAATTCCTTTAATTTATCACATTTGGATAAATCTAAGAATTGCAAACTTTTCAGTTGACCAAAAAATTCGGGTAGTTTAGTTAAACTACAGCATCTAGACAAATTCAATTTTTCTAATGCTCCAAGGCAATGGAAATCCCCGGACAATTCCTCCAATTTATCGCATTCGGATAAATTTAAGGTTCGCAAACTTTTTAGCTTACCAAAGCCTTGAGGCAGGGTAGACAAGCTCCTGCATCGTCTCATGTTTAATTCTCTCAACACTTCCAGACCATGAAATTCATTGCACAGTTCTTCAATACTTTCACATCCTTCTAAAGTCAATCCCTCTAAACAAGTGAGCTTACTGAACTGGGTGGGGATCCTCTTTAAGCTGGACCAATCTTTAAACGAGATCTTCCTCATCCCTGAAAGCCACGAGATTGCTTCTGGCAGTTCTGTCAAACTTGAGCATCCCTCAAAAGGCAGCCTGTAAGACATCGTGTAAGACATCTCGCGGGACATCAACAGAGAGGTCAATTTTCCCAGGCTGTCTGGAAGACTACCGAGCTTTTCACATGATCTAAAATTTAAACCGTGCAATGAAGCAAGCTTCTCAAAATCCACCGGAAGCTTCTCTAAACTGCTACACCCTGACAAATTTAGATATTGTAGTGAAGTAAGCTTCTCAAAGTCCATTGGAAGCTCCTCTAAACTGCTACACCATGACAAATCAAGAACAGAGAGGAACTGTAGGTTCCCAATTCCAACTGGTAAATGCTTCAATCTCTGACAACGACTTAAGTATAACTCTTCTAGTGACCCGAGACTCCCAAGCCATTCTGGCAATTCCATTAGATTGTGACAGTCTGACAGTCGCAGCTTCCTTATATAATTCAACTTGACTAAATTTGAGATCCGTGTACCACGAAATCCTGTCAAAGCCAACTCCCATAATGTATAAGAATTACGGAATTCCAAGATTTCGTTAGAATTCCGGTTATCACAGGGATTAGAATTCCAGTCATCATAGAGATTTGAAACCTTGACCACTTTCAAAGCCGACAGATCCTGGAGTTACAATCAGTTGTTTAGAAGTAAAACATGAGTCGTGTTTCCATCGAGAAAGAAGAAAAAGAGTTGAAGGAATACCTACAGTTAGAATGTAAAAGAAAGGCAACATCTATGTAGCACCCAAAATGTGCCATTGACTGTAACAATTAATTAATTAATAATAATAAATTCATTCAATTTCAATTTTGTAATTAATACATGCAGTTAAAAGATATATTTTGGATGCGGCATAGACAATGGTGAAAAGAAACACAATCGATGAAAATAATAAATAAATTGTATTAATTGCAAAATGAGAATTTAACAAAATCCTTTTAACGAACGAACTACTTGCCTTCAGCTCACTCATTATGCTTTCCTCCAACCTACACTCTATGTAAGTCAACCGACGGAGCTTTGATATATCCATTGGCAGACTGGACACTTCATCGGCGGCTTGAAGAAATCTGAGTTCATCAAAGCTTTTACTGCATTTTCCTTTCACAAAAGTACGTCGTCCCATAGCAAATACTCTCAGAGACCCACTCATTGCGTCTAGCACCTCTGCACGTACATAAGTTGGACCTTCAGCTTTCATCAACCACACCCCTTTTATTTGAGGAAGAAGCTGTTGATATTCAAAACACCTCGTTAAAACAAAATCAGCACGACGCGGCCCTGAAGCTTACAAAATCTAATTCATGTTTTAATATTTAGATTTTCGTACCTTATCATTCTCCATGGCTTCAATGGACTCTTTGAGGGTTCTGAAGCGGTTGTTTTTTGATTTTATGCACGCAATGCTCAGAAGAAGATCATGGATAGATATCTTGGTAATTGTTCTGCCATCCCAAGATCTTTCTTGTTTTTTCTTTATTAGGGCGCACTCTTCTAAGCATTCCATTTCTTCGTTCCCAAAAATGCATGCAACCTCTTCCCATATTCTATCGTAAAAGTACGAACATATGTCCAGAAATGCATCCTGAACACTCGATTCAAGCTGATCATATGCAAACATTATTCTTTCTTCATCGAATCTATCCTCCTTATGGCCACTGAAAGGCTCTCCACTTTCCATCCATTTAAGTACTCTTTCATATGCTTCATCTTCGTTCCTCCTCCTGCGAAGAAAGCCACCCACAAGTTCCAAAACGAGAGGACAGCTGCTGCATCTCTGGGCAATCACCTTTTCCTCGGGTCTTTCCTCCGAAAGGGAGTTCGTGTCTCTTTCTGGACGCAGTTTCCTGCGTAAGACTTGAACGGCCACGTCAAGAGGAAGAGGCTCTATAGGATATTTTTCATATTTAATCCAGCAATCCTCCATTACATCTGAGATATTTGATTTCCTAGCAGTTAAAAGCAACCGCAGTTTTTTAGGACTTGTTATCTCTCTCGGTAGAATCTCTTGAAGAGGTTCTTTGAACAAGGTGTTATCGATGTACAAAAATATGGATTCCTTTTGCATAACTTCTTTCAACCTCTGCCGTCCACACTCCGAGTCTCTTACTTCTTCTTTCTTGCCAGTCAAATCCTCCAGAATACTGGACTGCAATTCTTTTACATCGCGATAGTTTTTCAAGTCTTGGGGAAGACTAATCTTGGAATATTTCCAACCATTGAGTTTGTCTCTCAAGGAATGATACACTGCATCTGCCAATGTTGTCTTGCCGGATCCACCGATTCCGTGCACAACCACTGCTACAGAAGGCGTATCATTTTCCCATTGCAGAAGTTTTACAACTTCATCAACTTGCTGTTGTATGCCAACTGCTAGATATTTAAAACGAGCCACAAATGTTAGAAAATATTGCCAAGCATGTTGTTAAAAACAAAACAGCCCAATATTATTAACGATTGATTGTATGTACTCTACCTGCATGATTTACAGAGGGAATTTGTGGCCGGTTGCATTGTTGGACGTTGACGGAGGGACCATTGGGACTGTTTTCCAAAATAGATATCATTTCCTCGCTTCTCCATAAGTTTTGGAGGCCAATATTTAAAGCAAGCATTTTATACATATCGTCCACTTTTGAGCGGAGTGCTATAAGCTTATCTCTATGTTTTGGAGCATTAAAAAACCTACACAAAAAAATTTTAAAAATGAAAAACTAATGCAGTATTGCCACAACAACAGAGTGATTTATGCCACAAAAACTAATGCAGTATCTTGAGAGGATGTCTTTGAAAAAATGTTTTCATAAATATAAGATCAAATTTATGTTCTCCCGTGCAAATTTGTATTAGTTTGCATTGAATCTTGTGTTACTCAATATAAGCTAATGTAGATTGCTATTGGTTTACATTGGAATTTGTGCTGCAATATACAAGCTAAAATTGATATTTTATTAATTTTTAATTGAACACAACATATAAAATAAATGAAAACCAACAGTTCAAAAGAAGCTGCAGGAAAACGAACGAAAAACAACCGATCCACAACTAACCATCGCGGATCAGCAACATACACGCCTTTTTTCTTCTTGATTTCCTACTGACTCTTTTGCCAGTGGTTTCTTACTTTTCCAGTTTAGAAATATTGGAAAACTTCCAACAGGTATTTGTTTGCACAGTAAATTAAGCTGAAAATTTTATACCATCGCCTATGTTTGGTGTGCCATCCGAACTACGCAAGATGCCACTCCTAAAACAGCTCACCTGCGTTACCTATGCTTCCACATCTTGGATCCATGTCTGCATCTTGTGCTGGAGGCATGTTGTAGCTTGGTGCAGTGTAGGCAGAGACCAATAATGAGGTCATTGTTTGGGTTTTGCTGTTGGCAAATTTGGTGCTAGTTGTTCTTCCAAGCATTCTCGCTAGGCTTTTATCTATTTCTTTTTGTCTTTCGTTGAATGCCTCCCCATTATTAGTCCCAGCTTATACTGCGTATCATATAGTCACAATATTCCACGAGACCGCTTGTCACTGAGGCATTCTATCAAACATTTCATTGGCTCGTCTACGCGTCCACTTTTTGCTCTATAAATTATTTCAGGGGAATTCATTTTACATCATCAAGGCTTAAAATTACAAAAGTCACATTCTAGTGTATCTACCCATCCTATTCAATGCATGGGTTTACACTATTAAAGCTAGAATAGCATTTTCATAGATAGGCAGTGTAACCAAGATATCGTGGAACCTGAGTCCTGAAACCTCAGTGTTACATCCAGCCTCCTCTAGATTGATCTACATTGGTCTTGGACTTGATATTAAACTACTTTTTGATGTGAATTTGTCAACTTATTGTTGTCATGTCTCCTGTATAAAAGCCAATATAGGAATGTGTTCTCTCGAATTAATTTTTACGTTTTATTGTCTTAATGAATACCTCGAATGCTTGTTCGACCCATTGTTATATATGTATTTTAAAAGCTACTTCCCCATAATTTCCAAAATTATATCAAGCTCCTTTCACTAATTGGCATTGAATGTTTCTGGATCATTACATAATCTGATAACAAGTATACCTACCACATGCATAAACCATTGCATCAAATATTGCTGGTGAAAAATATAATAATAAAATCAAATTATAATATATTAATATATTAATTCTACATTAATTTTAATGTATAATTATATTAATGTATAGGGGCCATTCTCTTGTACTGCTTTAAAAAAACAGATTTACGTATTTGCAGGAGAGACCCACTTCATGGTTGTCTCATCTGCGTCTAGTACATCATCCCTTCAGCGAATCTGTGCCACTCATTGCAGAGGAGAAAACAAGTCCCCGGAATGTGTCCAGATATTTCCTTTCCAGGTCTACCTTAAACAGGATAAGCTCCTTATCAACAATCTTGATGAAGGGTTGGAGCGTTGAAGGATGCAGTGTAAAACAGAGCAAATAAATTTAGCAAAAACAGAGCATACAACTAAACAAAGCTTGTGAAGGAAGAGAGCATTCAAAACTGTATGCTACAGCATCCAAAAAACAGAATTTTATTGATTGAATAAACAACTATTACAAAATATAGAACTCTACAGAGTGCTCTGAAATATCAAATCTGTATACTCAGAAAAAATTGCATCAACACAGTTGCACAAAAGTCATATTTGTAAGTTGCATCTGCTACAGTCGGTGAGTAGAGGCGGTTGAGAGACTTGGGGTAAACAAAAATCCGATTTTCAACACAACTAGATAGGATCTTATGCAAGATGGGTCTTCAATGACGGTGAGAGCATGAAGACAAAATATATTTTATTTTATGCTGCAGACAAAATAAGATTTCTTCTAATCTTCTGGCGGTGACAAAGCTTGCAGTACAAGGGAAGTAACAAGCTGATGTTGCACAGAGAGGATAAAAACAAATTAGATTTTCAAATCTGATCTTAACCAGAAACATGAAGATAAGCACAAATCAGATATTGTGCATTCGATGGCAGGAGGAGAAATGAGTCAGCGGTGGCAGGGGAGAAATTACAATTATCTCCAACAGTCCTCCTTAATTTCTACCATATATTCTTAAGCAGAACTGATATTACATCATACAAACACCAATATTTTCTCTGTGAATTTCAAACAACTCCTTTGCCAACGGTTTTGTAAAAATATCTGCATATTGATCTTCTGATTGCAAAATTCCATACGAATTTCATTTCCATTTACCAATTCTCGAATGAAATGATACCTAGTATCACTATGCTTACTTTTCTTATGAAAAACGTGATTCTTTGCTAATGCAATTGCAGATTTGTTGTCACAATAAATCTGAGTCAGTTCTTCTTGTTCATGTAGTAACTCAGTCAAAATCCTCCTCATCCAAACAATATGACACGCTGTTGTTGTCACTGCAACATATTCTGCCTCATCCAATGATAAAGTCACAATGGGTTGCTTCTTTGATGCCCATGCTACTGTACTCAATCCAAAACTGAACACATACCCAGATGTGCTTTTCTTGTCATCAACACTATTTGCAAAATCACTATCAGAATATCCAGTCAATTTAAAATCTGAAATTTGTATAAAAAATGTCAAAATTTGTTGTGCCGGCAATATACCTTAGGATTCTTTTTCCAGCGTGCCAATGGGTACTCATAGGAGACTCCATAAACCTAGATATTAAACTTGCAGAAAACATTATATCGGGCCTTGATGTTGTCAAATACATGAGACTTCCAACCAATCTCTTATATAAAGTCAGATCAACATTTGACCCCTAATCTTTCTTACTAAGTTTTGTACTAGTTGTCTTTGGTGTTGAAGTTGGCTTACAGTTCAGCATCCTAAACCTTCTCAAAACATCTTTTGCATACTTAGTTTGACATATAAAAATACCATCTTCAAATTGAGTAACTTCAATACCAAGAAAATACTTCATCAATCCTAAATCAGTCATATCAAACTCTATTTTCATGGAAGTCTTAAAGTCATCTATAAAGAGATCTCCGACAATAATCAAATCAACAACATACAAGCAAACTATCAAAAAATTTCCTTCTTGGTTTACCTTTGTAGACAAGGTTGGCTCACTTGGGCTTCTACTGAATCCTCTAATATTCAAGTATTCATCAATACTAGTATACCAAACTCGAGGAGCTTGTTTCAATCAATATAATGCCTTATTTAGCTTGTAGACCTTATCTTCTTGTCCTTCAATCTCGTACCCTAGAGGTTGTCTAACATAAACCTCTTCTTCCAAAAATCCATTTAAAAATGCAAACTTTACATCCATTTGATGCATTTTCCATTTATTTTGTGCTGCAATAGCCAACACCATTCTCAATGTGTCAAGTTTGGCAACAGATTCAAAAGTTTCATTATAATCAATACCAGGATGTTGACTGAACCCTTGAGCTACAAGTCTTGCTTTGTGCTTCTCAACCTCACCTTCAACATTTAACTTCTGAGTCTCATAAATCCATTTAACACCTATATGATTTTTACCTTCAGGTAAATCTACAAGATTCCATGTGTTATTTCTCTCTATGGCATCAATCTTTTCATTCATGGGTTTTACCAAAACCTCTTCTTTAAGGATCATATGCAATCAATACAAAATTTGAAACTTCATCTACTTCTTCATTCTGCTCATATAGCTCTCTTATGCTTCTAGTCTTCTAACCTTTGATTCTATTCCTTAATGAAGCTAATGAGGGATTTGATTCATTACTAACCTTTGATTTCATTGTTTATTGTCCACCATGACCGGATGGTTCACCACACTCTTGAGTACTGGGCATTCAAAACTGTAATGGGCCAGCACTTGGAGATTGTCTTTCTGGAGTACTTACTAGAGGTGTATGTGCTTGTGGAATCATTTGTCCATCTTGTATGGCTTGCTCATTCGCATCTTCTCCATGAGATAAAACAGCTCCCTCTGCAATAGATTTATCTACGCTTCATCCTAAGACTCTTTTTCCATGAGCTCAACATCACTACTAATAATAGACTTCTTGGTGATGGAATTATAGAGTCTATATGCCATAGACTCCTCATGGTATCCAATAAAAATACACTTCTCACTCCTATCATCTAACTTCCTTCTCATCTCTTTGGGTACATGTGCATAAGCCACACACCCAAAAATCCTCAAAGGAGATATGTTACAATTCTTACCACTCCAAGCTTCTTGAAGAACATGGTGCTTCACACTCTTAGTGGGACTCCTATTTAGGATATAGACTAAACAAATAATTGTTGCTCCCCAATATTCATTTGATAGATGCTTCTCCTTCAGCATACTTCGAGCCATGTTCATAATGGTTTGACTCTTCCTTTCAGCTACTCCATTCCGTTGTGGAGTAAAGCGAGCAATAAGTTGTCTCTTGATTCTATGATTCTGACAATACTCAATGAAATCATTTAGCATATACTCACCTCCTCTATCTATCTTAGAACTTTAATATATTTTCCGCTCTCCTTTCAACCATAACTTTAAACGTTTTGAATATACCAAAAACTTCAGACTTTTCCTTCAAAAGATAAACCCAAGTCTCTCGACTATAATCATCTATAAAGATTCAAAAATAACTCATACCAGTCAAAGATGGTGTTTGCATCGGTCCACACAAATTAGTGTGTACAAGTTGTGCAACTGTGGCATCCAAATAAGCACACTCAAAGACTAGATCCCAATTCCTTGTCACACCCTCACGGTAGTCCATTTCTTATGTGACAATAGGCTAACGTTGGAGTGTATGAAGACCAAATGCATTCTTTATGGTTGAAATTAGGGTTCAGATGAGTTTTAGATTTATAATAAAAATAAAAAAAGGGCATGTGGGGCCCTTTTTTGGACGCCCATAGCATTGGGAGACCATGGATTACTCCAGATTCTAATAGGATTCCGGCTGGGCATTTGGATTCCCTGTGGATCGAGGCAGAATTAGTACTAGAATCACAACAAAATTAGGATCTAGGCCTATATGCAAGGATCCAATAACTTGGTTACACACAATCTCTGTTCAGACTTTCCTACTGATTTTTGCAGATTTCTCGCCATTAAATTGTACTCTTCCAAATTTTTAAATGAGGTTTATTTTTATGAAAATAGAAGATCAAAAACAAAAGGAGAAAGAAAAGGACGTCCAAACATTCACCCGAGTTTTTTTAATGTTATAGAAGATCAAATAAACCAAAAAGAGCAAGGAAGGTTGTTGCATAAAAGGTAAACTAAATATATGGCGAGTCTTATGTAACTCTGCAGTAATTGCATATTAACCCATGGTAGCCAATAGAACATATTTACCAAAGCTATACTACATAAATATCTATTCAAGAATAAATATAAAACTTAATTAGCTTTGCAATTTTGTGAAGCATCTATGAAAACTTCAATGGTGAAACTTCAAGATTCTAAACTGGGACTGAAACCCCATTTGATGGAAATTTATTGGTCTATGTGTACTACCTTCCAAAGATATCATATTCATGTATAATGCTTAATTGTTGAATCTAGAGAATGTAACCATCTATCAAGGAGCATGTCGCTTGATTCAAGCACAACCTTGAATGTCAAGCCATTAACAATGTTGTTCTCCATGCATAACTTCCATAAATGTGTGTATTAGTTTAGCACAAAGATACTTTTGTTGAGAGTAGTGCCTCATACTTACTGCGGAAGTAGAGCCTAGGCTCACCAGTGAGTTAGCATCCAATGGACATGTGGTACTTGTGCAAGGTTTTAAGGTGAAAGTAAAAAGTAACTTGAGCAGAATGACCTCCATGTTGCCAAACGGCAAATGCACAGTGTAATGAAGCGATGTTCAGCTTGATGGGCTAATGGTGTAAGGACAACCAATAGTGGACACATGGTGCTTGAGCAAAGATTTGGAGCAAAAGGAAAAATGAAACCAAAGAAAAGTGTCCACTATGTTGCCAAGTGGCAAATGCATGGAGCATTGAGTGAAAGGCAAAAAGGCGTCGGAGCAAAATGTTTGGTGTGTTGCCAAGTGGCAAACGCGTGCTTGAAGCAATGTTTTGTTTGCTAGGTTGTGGTGTTGAGAAGACAAGTTGGACTGATACAGTTGAGTGGCAAACGTCTGCATCCCTTTGATGGCGTGTGACGGTTAGTCTACCAGAATCTGAGACGAATCGCCTAAGTGTATATCGCTGATCCGAGATTCGTGATGTGAAAAAAAAAAGAGTGCTTGATGCTTGAGAATAGTAACAATAGGTTCTTGACTCTTACTATGGAGACTATTCAATTGAGCATTTGGAATTCTTTGGGGGGGTTGATGAAACTAATCTGGTAGGAATGCTCAATGAAGTTGCAAAGAGTCAAACATGATTGTTATCTGCGAAACTTGGAAATCAAGTGTCTACTGTTGGCTGAACAGAGGTTGAGAATGTATACCTAAAAGCAAGCAATCTGTAACTTACATGTAATTTGATTTACAATAATATAAGAGGTTGGGGCTTTGGTGGTGGGTTTTTTATCTGTAAGGATACATTCACTTGGTATACCTTGGAGGTACGGATAGTTGGATGTGCTAGCACTTGTTGTAGGTGCTATTTCAACTATGATTTTTTTTATAGTTACTAATGCATCTGATTTCCTGTGGATAGAGTTGTTTGTGTTTTGGGGCATAATTTGTGTTACAAAAGTTGTGTGGTTTTCTCTATGGATAGCTTCTATAAATGTCCAATGGCAATGGTATGATAGGAGGTAGGAACATTCATGCATGAGAAGAGACCATTCATGTTTCTATTGCAAGTATCTCAATGGAGCACATGGCATACTCTGGTTTATGATGGTATGGTATATTAGTATGATGGGCCTTGGTGTCAATGATTCTTAGTAGTCTCTAAGTGTTCTGGAGGTACCAGTAAGTACTTCATCAAGTGGGAGATTCTTGAGATTAGTTCCTCATACTTACTGCACAAGAAGCCACGTGTAGCCCCTGAACTCACTAGTGAGTTAGCATCCAGTGGTCACGTGGTGCCTGTGCAAGGTTTTTGGAGTGAAAGGCAAAACAAAACCAAAGCAAAGTGTATGTCGTGTTGCCAAGTGGCAAACGCGTGGAGCTTTGAGCAAAAGGAAAAAAGGTGTCAAAGCTCTAATACCTCTTGTTAAAAAAGAGCGGTTAATGCTTGAAAATAGATACACTAGGTTCTTGACTATTACTATGGAGACTATTTGATCGAGTGTTTGGAATTCTCTGGGGGGTTAATGAAAATAATCTAGTAGGAATGCTCGATGAAATTGCAGAGAGTCAAAAGTGACTATTAGCTATGTAACTTGGAAATCAAGTGTTTTGTGCTAGCTGAATATCTCAGTTGTGAATATGTACCTGAAAATAAGAAATTTGTAACTTATATGCAATATGATTTACAATAATATAAGAGATTGGAGCTTTGGTGGTGGATTTTTTACCCATAAGGGTTTTCCCACATAAATACTGGTATTTTATTTTGTATTTGTTTATCATCTTATGTTTTCTTTATTTTCCATATTTGTGCCTCATAATGACTGTATTTAAAATTGAAAGTTGTCAATGCTAGTTTTCCCTAAGAATTTGACACGTTGGAAAGTTTTTTTGCTCTGCTCTTTCCTAACAAGTGGTATTAGAGCCTACCCAGTTAAGTTATCCTTGTGGGTTGGATGGGTTTGTTGTTTTATTTCTGCAATAGGTGTCTTGTAGTAGGACAAGTAATCAAGATTGCAGATTGAGATGGAAAGCACATCAGGAAGAGTAGACTTTGAGAAGTTCAATGGTAGCAATTATGAGTTGTGGAAACTTTATATGGAAGATCTATTGGTGGACCAAGAACTTTGGTTTGCAGTGTTTGCGGATAAACCATCAAGCATGCAACAAGATGCTTGGGAGGCTGCGGATTAAAAAGCAAAAGGGCAAATTCGACTTTGTTTAGCACACTATGTTCTATTGAACGTTCATGAGGAGAAGATAACAACTTCTCTGTGGAAGAAACTTGGAGACATTTATTAGGGAAGATCTCTGGTAAATATGTTGATCCTAAGGAAGAAGCTATACTACTTGAAGATGGACGAGGGTACATCCGTAGAAGATCATGTGAATGTTTTCAACATGATTGTTGCATAATTGACCTCAATAGGAGTAAAGATTGATGATGAGGATCATTGTATGCTTCTGTTATGTTCCTTGCCTGACACTTGGGATCATCTAGTGATTTCCATTGGGAGTACAACAACCACTTTCCAAATAGAAGATGTGGTTGCATCGATGCTAGCAGAAGAGGTTCAAAGGAAATCTTCAGAGATGGTCAGGGAAGCTCTTGTTGTTCGAGGTATTTTAAAGGGTGGAACCAAGAAGAAGGACAAGGAGTCTAAATCTAAGTCTTCAAGAAAGAAGTCTAAAGCAAAGTGCTGGAAATATGGGTAGACTGGTCATATCCAAAAGGATTGCAAGGAGAAGGACTCTTTTGCGTCTTCTTAGAGTGATGAAGATACCTGTAATGATACTTTGGCTAATCAATCATCAGATGATGGCTGGTTAAATTAAATCAATCTTCATGTGAAAGACGTTTATCAGGATGCCATGTGTGACTCGGTACCACAGTTCAATGGGAGTTGTTGGCAGTGATGTAGATTCATCATTGATGGTGGATGATCTTCATTAGTGAACATGCAAATATTGGAAGATACCTTAGACCCTCTTGTTGCAGAAGGGTTTTTCACATTTGCTGGTTCACTATGAAGAAGATGGTATCTTCATGAAAGTTGGTGATATTGACATCTTAACGACTCAATAGGTCCTTGGTAAAAGTGTTGTTTTATGATTTCATGTTATCATGGTTGTTATTTTGTCATGATATTTAGAGTATTGACATGGTACAACTATTTTGATATGTTCATGTGGAGCATGTTATCTCTTGGAGATGTTTTACATCATGATGTCATATTTTTGTTCCTAATTTCATGGTTGGAACTTTGACATTGATCTTGATTTATTTATTTTTTTGTGTGTATTGATTACATTGATCATTTTCTTGCTCCTTCATGATAATTATTTTACATTTGGAGTTTGACATGGGTTTATCAATTCAAGGTGCTCATGGATACATGGAGACATAGGTGATGCTGGTGTTCTCTTGTTATTAGAGATGTATGAGTTAGAATGGCTAATGGTTCCAACAGAGAATTCGAGCTGAATTCACCTGGTATGGACATGAGAGGAGACTGTTCTTATATTAGTCTTGGATACTTGGATATCTTGGATGAGCATTCTCATTCCACACTCTTGGTCCACTCGATGGTTTATTACTTGAGAGGTATTGTCCAATGTTCCAGTGTTCCTTTCATAGATATGAATCTGGAGCTATGGTGTGAGCTAGTTCTGAAAGATTCATTTAAGAGATTGATGGCATTAGTTATCTCTTTATGCAAATATGATATTATGATATCCTATGGTTATTTTTTTGGGAGATGGATTATTGGTCGTAATTCCTTGGTTTGGAATGGTATTAGTTTGATCTTCTTATAAGAGGTTGGATATGATTCGGGTTTTCTATGGCTTCTTGTTTCAGGTTTAATGGAGGAGATCATACTTGACAAAGTTGGCATTTAGAGGTGTGTTTAGAAATGTTACAGGTTATGATTTGCAATGGTTCTCTTTGGTCTTGGTTATCTTCCTGGATGTTCAATTTCACTTACTTTGGATTTGAGATTGGTTGGAGCTTGTGATCACTGGTTCCAAACCTTCAAGTTAGATGGTATATGACCTAAATTGGTTGAAATTCAACCCTCCAACTCTTTGTGAGCATGTTGGCTTAGGTTGGGAGAAAATACCATGTGAAATTCAGTGAGCATTGAAAGGTCTTAGTGATAGGGTGGATCTTGGTTAGAGGGGTAAACGTCTTGGTGACTTGCCCTTAGGATTAGGGTTGGAGAAGTCCCTAAATCGGTCCATTGAAGAGGCCTTAAGTGAGAGTCAAGTTGACTCCAAGTGAGAACCACCACTCCTATCAAGAATAGAACAAAAAATTAAAATGAGCTATACAAACACACTTTTACTTACAAGAACCAAGAACATGGATAAACCATAATGACTAGCAAACTATGGTCAAAAACCTAATGCCATCCACTACTTATGGAATAAAAGAACTATTTATTTGACATATTTCTTCTTTCAAAATAATTTCTCATACAAAACTATAATCCATCTATCTAAATAGCCAACAACTAGAACAAAAGGAAGGATAAATTCTTAAAAGTATTGGGTGTTTGAATGATTAAGGATTTATTAAGTGGAACGAGAGCACCCAAAAGGGAACCAAAGTTGACATAATATCTAATGGAACTAAAAATATAGGAGCTAAGATAATCATAAAGGGTAAGCATATCTCCTAAAGAAAAAGGCGAATGAATCAGCAAAAAGAAGCATATCAAGCCTGAGCACATAAGGCAATACTATAGAAGGATCTTGCTTATTAATATATGAGACCTCAAAGGTACAAACTCAAAGGAATGAAAAAGGGAAAGGCAATTTGCCAAAACCTATAGGTGTTGAGGGTGAGCACCTACTCACCAATAAGCTTCTTCAAGCTCTTGACTTAATTTTTTGAGTAGGCCTATACCAAATCATTATGGGATAAGTAAGATCTACGTGCTAAATATGTGGATTCCTAATTTGACTACTATCTTTAAACATGATCTTTTGCCTTAAGCCAATCTCTATTGAGAAACTCTCCAAAAGTTCATCTTAATGAACCAAAGAGAAAAGATGAGATAAATTGAAAAATCATGTAGAGAAATAGAAATAAGCTTTCCGAAGTAATTATGAATAGCCAACAAATAGGTGAGCATGAGTAGTAGAAAGGGAGATTGAGTAATCTCACTCAAAATGAGATCGCTGATAATATTATTGATCATTTATGAAGAGGGTTTGAAATATAAAAATGAGAACTTCAAGAAAAAAAATAGTGCCCCAATCTTATGAGATTTCTAATTCAAATTATTGCCACATAAAACAATGAAAAAGTTGAAATATACATTTATAAACAACTAAATAAAAAATATATATAATACTCTAAAATAAGTGTGAAAATTTGCACAGCTTGACCAAAAATTATCCAAGTAACTAATAATGCAAAAATCTAAATAATTCTCAACATTTTCTAATACACTTTAACCATAATCAATTTAGGGATTAAATCAAAACTTTGGATTAAATAGATCTAGGGATTAAAAATAAATAGAACTACACTTCGAACGGATGGGTTTAAATTCGTGAATCTAAAAATTTGATTTAGATATTTGAATTTTTAGTTTTCATCATTCAGTAGGTCTACAAAAATTGGCGATAGTCAAACAAGGTCAGTTATATATCTTTGGCTTAAAGATCCAGTTGATTGACGAATGGACGGCCACATTTAAGCCGGAGTCTTTGTGGAAAAACTAATATACGTCAAGAAAAATTGAAACTGATGAATATGACTAATCCAACTCTGACTTTTGAAGAATTGGTAATGTGGTCGAATCCTGCGACGAACGTTTTTAGACAGCCTCCCAGCTGCCATAGAACAGTTGTTTACAGAAAGAGCTTGTGAAATAACTATGATTTTGTTCAGGTGAATCTAGCTGAGGTGTTCATGAAATGTGACTTACGGTTCACAAATGGATGGAATCTGGCTTTTTGGACGAAGCATCTTCAGAGTGAGTTCTTTATAATTCTAAATCCTTAACAGTGACAGTTGGGTCTTCTACGATTCTCATCTATTTACCTCTAAACTCTTTACAGAGACTCACGGTCAAGGATAAGGGATGCAATATTTAAATTTGTAAATGTGTTCCAAACCATCTTGCCTTTAGGCTTTCGATAAAATGGAAATATATGGGTTTTGAATCTTACAATAGAAGATGTTGAAGTTATTAATAAAAAGAAAAATGGGTGAAATATGATATGAAAGAAATCCTACTTAACAAAAGAGGGATTTAAAATTGCATTTCGCACCTCTGAATCCTTTTAGTTTTCTTCTGCGAACAACAGAGGATGGCTCCCTGCACTACCAAAGCAATAGACTCGTTTATTTGGGTCAGCATCTTATCTTTCGCGCGAGGAATTTCCTTGAGACTCCGGACTACTTTTGCCAGTTCATTCATAGACTTGAGAAGGTCTAAACACTCCATTTTGTTTTTCTTAATAGTGTCCAGCCTGTTGAGAACAGCAGCAACCAGCAACAAACAAAGGCCGGCCCAGTGAACAGTTCCAGCTGCCTCTAACACTTTTACAGCTGTGGAGTGTTCGTTTCCAGAAAATTGTGAAATCTGTTCAACCCATGTCATACACCATTCAAGGCATGGACATTGCAATACAATTATTAAGCGATGTCACGAACTAAGCATGGCCACAGAAAATTGATATCATGTTTGAGACATGCAAAATGGTCATTGAAAATTATTACCTCTTCTGCAAGTATTTTGACGTTTTCTGAGATGCCTTCGGAGATTTTAGCAGCGTCAGATGAGGCGTCTGAAGCAGAGGACAGCCAATCTCCTTTCGATTTCTCCCTTTTCGAATTTTCACCCTGTAAACAAAGGAAGATTGAGAATAAATGGCGTTTGCTATGTTCAATAACGAAACAATTGGGATTTTCTTTTTGTTTAAACGCAAAAATAGATGGGATTTATACCTTATTAAGTTCCAAGAACCTGTCAATATTGGCAATTAATTGATCAAGATCAAAGTCTGGCGCGTTATGTTTAGTATCGATAATCTGCTCGATGAGTTGAGAAATCGAAAGAGTGGACTGAGCAGGTGCGGACTGTGGGGAAGCCATGTTAAGTGCCTACCAAAAGCAAAAGCAAAGATAGATGAAAATGAGTGTATAAGAGTCACAGAGCAACTGGCCGTTGCTGATAAAATGAGAGAGCAAATGGGTGGGTAATGGAGAGTACCTGAAATAGAGTGTTTAAACACATTAAAAGCTGCTGTGTGAAGCTGCTTTGTATCTTCCACTAGTGTTCATGGAAAGTTGAATGAGCGAAAGCGCGTTGATAGGGACCCTACCATCTTGGCGTTAGTTTAAGCGGCTACCTGGCAGTTTCAAGGGAGAGGAATTAAGAAGTGTCTTTTATCTATGTTCTTTGTTAGATACGAATATCCATTGACCATGACAACCTTCTAGGAAGTTACTCAGTGCGCGTCATTTCAGTCTTCGCTGGCGATCAGAAGTTACAGAGAAAGGACATTTCACTAGGCTCGTCAGAAGAAAAAAAGAAACCAGAAGTTACACAGAACAAAGCTCATTGAAAAATACGCCGAAAGATGAAATCACACGTTACACAGTGAAAGGACATTCACATGGCTGATTGGATAAAAGCTGAAAGAAAAACATGACACTACGATTGTATACAGCGGCCAAAATGTACCTTTTTAATTTGTTAAATAAATAAAAATTCAAAAAGTAATTGTACTGTAATTTTTAATCTAATTAATAAATGCAAATTTATTGGTGCATTTTGGCTCTTACATAGACATTGTTCGATTGTAGGGTCTAACTATTCTTTCATTTTTGCACTCGGTGTTGACATCACTGCCATTCAAATTCATGGTGAAGTTTAATTTCCCACTTCATTCCTTCAATTTCTATGTTTATTTTTTATTATAGTATTTTTTATTTTTCTATTAGAAAAGTTATTTGAAAAAATAAAATTAGTTTATTTTACCAAATTTCTCTATGCACAATCTTGACCTCATCCAACTTGATCTCTGATGGACTCATTAAGAACATGTCAACTTCACGAGCAATTGAGAGCCTGTTGACAATTATTTTAAAAAAATACAAAGATACTAGTACATTATTATAAACTAGCACTTGCACCGAAAGAAGGTGCAAGGGGTACGCCGATATGGCATAGTGGTGAAAGCACTATTTATTAGTTATTCATTCCCTGAGAATTTGTAATTAAAAGAAAACTATCAGCTTGTGATTTTTCGCAACCGGATTTGGAATCGTAGGGAGACAATGATTGTATTTTAATTTCAAATACAATTCAACTGTACAATTTTTGAAAGGAAGAGGCTTGTCCTTGAAGATCTTGCAGGTGAGGCAAATGAATAAAGGAGGAGGCGTCCCCTGAAACCTTCAATTCTTTTATATGGACTTCTGAGGTATTGCTACTGCATTTTTTATTAAATTTTATTTTTTGGTGATTTTCCTTGGTGTGGTGGAAAAAATACACTATTGGAGAAGGATTTTTGAGAAACTTTAGGGTTTAATGTTTGTATTTTTGTTGGTTGTCTTATGATTTTCTCGTTATGAGCAGTTTTAGATTGCACACATGAAATCTTTAGCTTTTAAACCCCTGATATATTTAGATACATTTCACTTCTACTGTTAATAGCTTGAAGAAATTGCTTGTAGGAATATTGATTTAGGTTTGTCATATTTGAAAATAATTTTTCTCATATTTTCCCATCGGCTTCATTGATAGGCCACAATTTCTGTAGAGGTTTTCCACCTCCCACGCCTCTCTAACATTGTTGATGACCTAACACTAACAGTACTCACTGTAGTGTTGCCTCTTCTTTGGGATTAAGAGTCAAGTTTGTTGGGTGGTTATAGGAATGACGTATGTAACCAACCAACTAGAGGGGTATTTAAATTTTTTTTCTCTCACATTACATAGTTGTGCTTGCCTTAGCACAAGGCCTATAAGACCCAAGGGTTCAAAAAAAAATGAAGGGAAGGTAGGTCAGGCCCTGTGGCTCTTCTAGACCATAATATTTACTTTATCTTCTCTCTTTTCTTATATGTGGGGTTTGAGTACCATTGTTACTATGTGTGTCTATGCTTCCATCTACAAATATGGGGGACTTTCTATCAAACACTAGAGTTGTAGAATCACTTGGGAGAAACTTGTAGAGGTATTTGATGCTGAATTTATTACAAATCAAAATATGGGTCATTACAAAATCTTGCGTCAAGAACCAAGCCTTCAATTGTTGTAATGGTGATTTGTTTAAATGCATAAAGTTGTAGAAAAAGAATGTGGTTCTTCTTTTACCAATTTATGTATTTGCAACCCCCATTTTGAAGGTCCTTGGACATCCATGCGACATTGTGAATTAATCGGAAGGATTTCAATCTGGTTCATTCCCCAACACTTCTCATATGTATTCCTCTTTTCTGTTCATAGGTTTTTATAATCTGCATTGAAAAAAATTGTCATTGCATGGATCTCTGCAACCACTTTGGTGTTGTACACATTTTTTTGAGACGGTTGTTTATTGTTAAATTGGACATGGGATGATTGGTTCAACAATGACATTGAAGTTGGCATGGTGGTTGCCTACAATTTTTTCAAGTTTTTAATGAGACTTACAGGGTCGCCTGCTAACATGGGCAGGTTTGTCCAAAAGTGTATTTATAAACTTGTCCTCTGTCAAGCTCTTTGTTGCATCTGATGTCATGTTATGGCTAATGACCAATTCAATTGTTTTAAGTTATAAAATTTACATGTATATGCTACACGTATAATATATATTTGGGTGTGTCTAAATAAAGATTTGTTCATACAAAGCTAACATTATTTAACTTGTGAACAATTTAGAGAATTGGTATTACAAAGGATTGATCCTCTTGACAGGAAACTGCCAGATTCACAAGTTGCAGTTGATTCTTTTTCTATCTAGTAACATTATAACAACCTTTTTTTAATGTTGGAACTATGTTTTTAAAACCTTGATATACATTTCTTGCAGCATGAGCATTAATAACTGGGAGATGATGATACCACTTATTTTTTTCCTGCTATCAAGTATGTAGTTGTCGTGTAAATTATAGAAAGTATTTCTTGTATTGAAATGAAATGCAAGAATTATAAATGCCTTGGACACACCTTGTTAAACATGTGAGATGATTGAAATGACATCATTTGTTGCCCTTGCAGTTTTATTCTAGATTAATTTATTTTGATGTTTTAAAGATTGAATATATAGATTATAGTAACTTCCTAGCTATTTTGAAGGCATGTCCAAGTTCCAACAAAGCTTGAAATTGAATGGAATGTTGCATTTCTATTTGATAGGATATCATCTTCTCAATTGAAATAACTCCATAAATTTAAAGTAAATTGATGTTCACTCAAATTCTCAATTCATTATGGACAAATCAGCCATTATAATTCTTTATTTCTTTTGCAATCATTGCATGTTTATTTTAATCTACACTTGTCCATATGTCTTGTCTTCATGAGATATGTGAGAAATAAGCATTGGGATGCTCCTTGTAAAAGAAGCTTCTCATCTTAAAGAAAACATATTCATTTTAGCTAACATTATGGAAATGTTCCATCGTTATTCTCTAATATTTATGACAAGCTTTTGGAAAATTTCAAGTTAGTATTATCATAGGGAATAAACAATACAATGGCTCAATTTTTTAAATTGACCCCTCTTACAATTTTTTTTGCTGAGAAGTTATGCAGGGAGTTAAGCACCCTATGTTGTGGGGTTTGTTGTGTTCATTTGGAGTTGCAGAAACTAATCAATTTTTAAAAAAATAATATCTGATTGCTAGAATGTGCCAAGGCTATATTGAATCAAGAGGAAGGTTATTATACATTAAATCATGTATTTCTGGTCTACTATATTTAAGCAACAATCAATATCCAAAGATATTGGTAAGTTAATATCATAATGCCAAAAAATGTTGTCTTCTATTGTGCCTTGGACTGATTATTGTATAGATTTGTTCGGTTTGAAAATGCAGTGTGAGGGTAGCCAATGGAGCTAGTCGTTCAAAATGGAAAAGGAGATAGGTTTTCAGTGATTATTTATGCAACTCTTTGAATGTGATAGGCCTTATTTTTTAGTTTTCTCATTATTCTACTTCATTGGGAATTTTCTCTGGCCTTCACAAGTAGTTCCACAATTATAAATCTAGTCTCTAAACTATCTATTTTGTAGAGATTTGATGTCCTCTTTAATAGTACTTAGCTAATCCTATCAGGTAAAGCAATTCAACTTTCCATTTCTATAAGTATTGATCATAATTTCAAAGCTCTACCTTTTCTACCTCCAACTTATTTGAATGAAACATGTCTTTGAAAAATTGACCATGTTGGAAACGTTGTATTTGAAGACAAATCTAAAGATTGCAATTGCATGACAGTTATAAGTGTTGATATATCAAATTTAATTTCTACTTTTATGTGGTACTAACTCTGCATTCTTCCTTATTCTATTTTAGGGGTAGCAGTGAGATCAGGGTGGCAATCTTATGTTTCTTTCTTATTGGGCGTTACTATGTGATTGGTATCTCTTTTGGAGTGATTATTTGTTGGATGTTTAAACTAGGGGTTTTGGTGAGTGCTACTTCTTTCAAGGAGAATAGGATACTATAGAATGAAATGAAATTCTTATTGATTTAAAAAGAAGATTATATGGAGCTTATGGGACCAGTAAATCATATTCATGCAATGCTCATCTAAACCATATTTTAGAATCTAGATAGTTGTTAATACTCATTACAACACATTCTGATGCAATGGCTAGGAGCCTTGAACTTTTCACAAATATGGTTTCCCTCATATCTTCAAATCTGTTCACTGCTAATTGTATACCTTCATGTTTAGGTCTACAATTGTATTGAGTCTTTCTAAAAAATTCTTTGTAATCCCTCTAGTTCTAAAGGGGAATAAACTAAATGACATAATCATTCAATCAATAATATTTTACTAATGTTTCACCCATTGAATCAAATCCATGGTTTTTATCCTATCAATATAAAACTAAAATCTGAGTACGATTCAATATATAAGTTTCCAAAACTATTTTTCATGATATTTTATAGCTTAGGTTACAGCAGGTTGAAAAATTTACCTATTAATCATTTGAAATACATTACTAAGATGTAAATTTCTTTCAACTCACACTTTTTTGTTTACCTTTGAATGCAACTACTAGCTTCAAATACAAAATGTTGGTTCTTTTGTCCTTCCTACAAATCCAAAGGATAAAGAAACATGTGGAGACAATGAGCACAAACTTTCATATCACTGAGACAACTATAGTTCATATGGATATAGTGAAAATTTGACATAATTAATGGTGAAGATAATTTTCTCATGGCTATGTCACACAATGTGCTACACTATATCTTAAAAAATGATGATTTATTCTTTGTTCACTGGTAAGTGAGGTTGTGCACTACATCCTCTTTTTAAAAAATTTCAATATGTTGAAGAAAAGAAAGCTTCCTTTGTTGTCTCACTAGGGTGGCATTTTCCATATTGTGAAGAGGCTTCTTTACATCAAGGTGGGCCCAAAAAATGTTCCATGAAAGGTATTTCTTTTTTATTTCTAGGTTGATTCCATTTTAAAAGCATCACTACTTTCTTTTAACATGAACAAAAATTATTTTTTCTAACTTCATTTAATAGTAGATCTCCTGTTAAATTTCATCTTCATTTTCCTATCGGTGTATTCCTTGAACCTCTTATAGGTGCAAGTGCTAGTAAATAGTGCTTTCACCACTACGACTTATCGACGTAACCCTTGCACCTTCTTTCGGTGCAGGTGCTAGTTAATATTCGGTGAGTTTAAAATAGTGGAGATTTCATTTTTTACTTTATACGGTGATGATAAAAATGTTTACTCAAATGATGTGGCACATTTAATTCATGTATGAACTATAATATAATGTACTAGTGATTGTGTTATCTTTCTATCAAATTCTATAATTCTTATCAAAAAAGTAAGAGAAGAGAAAGAATAGCCTGAAGAGGATCATGAAATTTGATCTATAGGATTGAAGAAAAGTACTTACTTTTTTAGAAACAATCATAGAGTTTGATCCCAAATGTTAAAAATTATCTTCTCCTCTCTGACTTTTTGATCAAGGACAGAACATGAAAAAAAAAGAGAATAATATGAAGATTTATAAAACTTAATTTGAAATGCCCAAAATAACATTTATTGTAGAATTTCATTGAAAAAAACACAAATTTCTTTCTTTTCTCGTATTTTTTTTTACAAAAAATAATCAAATTTAATCCCAAAAAATAGTCAAAACCAAAAAGTATGCACAATAAACTATGTCTGCACATATTAGTGATGTTACAGATGAATTACTGAACTAATGGAATAGAACAAAGAGAAAAAATGGAAGCCTAACAATGATCGAATAACAAATTTCTCAGTTGATCCTCTTTGGAAAAGCAATCAAGACAGAAAAGCGATAAAACATAACAATCTACAAGTCCAATCCCTCTGCTCAAAGCCTCACCTTACATTTCTTCCTGTTAATGGTAACACTAGTGTTTCAATCCAATCTGTCGACCGCCAGATCACAGCGCAGAAGGAAAATGATCTTCGTGGTTTTCAGTTTCCCAAACTCGATCTTCATAGGAACATCCGCCTTCAAACGCAGAGGAATGTTTCCCTATTGTCGCTGTGCAGTCAATGTTAAAACCATCTCATTGGTAATTTCAACCTTATTTCCACTGAGATTAACATTTTATGGTTGAGAAGTAAACACACACTCATGACCCCCACAAAAAAAATATTTATAATCAAAGATACTAGTACATTATTATAAATTAAGGTCGTTTAGAAAGAGGTGCACTCTTAAAGTCGAAGTGTCACCGAAGGGAATGACAAGAAAAAGTTATTAATAGAAGCATAAACATCAAGAAACATTAAGGCCACATATAAGATAGATTGGTCTTTCGCTAATGTCTAAGAATGACGAGTTAAAAAATGGTGTGGTGAAGAAAGATAAGGAGATTGTTCAACTCTAGGAATAGTAAAAAATATAATATGATTGGTGTCTTGATTTGTTTAATGTTAATAGTCAAATGTTATTGTTATTTAAGCTCCTAATAATGCAGTAATCCTTATATGGAGAAGCTAAATCATAGAATTTTGACTTTTGAAATTAATATCCAATGGCAAGGCTTTCTAAGATAAAAGAATAATAATGATAAACAAAAAAGTTATAACATATTGTCTTTCAATATACAAATATTTTTAATGCACTTAACAACAAATCCATTTAATTTTAATGTGTGATTGATAATTTAATAGATAAATGAAAGTAGCTTAAATGATAACAATCACCTTTTGAATGAGATTTACATAACATTATTTAATAAATAAAATCAGGCTCATATGGTCAATGGGGTTATGCTCAAATAGCAAGGTCATAATGTTCTCGTGTTGGAGATTCATGTTCAAACCCCCCAAAGTGACATCTGTGTGGCTTCTATGTTGTCTTGAGTTGATTAAGTGACTTATGTGGCTTCTAAGTTGAATATGTTGAATGGGGAGGATGTTCCCCTTATGATCTCTAATGTCTTATAGAATGAGAAAAAATAGGATTAAATGGGGATGCATCCTTGTCCCTCGATATTTTGGGGATGGTGAAAATGATACAGTGACATCCCCCTACTATCCCCCTTGTTTGGAAATTCTCTAGAAACAAAGGAAACATCCCCAAACCGCACAAGGAACCCCTAACAATTGGGCAAGTGCATCCAACAAGAAAAATATTGATTTTTTAAACTTTTATTTCATTATTATGTGGCATGGTAGTTCCACAAGCCCTCTAAAGCCACTCTAAAACCCTAATTCAACCTAAAAGGAAAAACAAAAGTTAAAACACATACATAGAAAACTAAAACTTCATTTACTCTATTTGGTTTGTGCACTTAGAAATTTTCTCTTGTTATGAGGATTTGGTTCTTAGAGGAGATATCAAACTAATTTAGAAAAGAGATTAGAGTAATTAGTTTCATAGACTATTGTACTTTGATGTTTGAGATTCTGAGATAGATGTTTAAAACTTTTGGATATTGGTAGAGTGTGATGTTTTTATTTTTCTTGAGGATTTTGTTACACTGCTTAATTGAAATCATTATGATGTTATATTACTAATCTTGTGATTTATTTACATTTCGATTTTGTCATTATCAATTACGAAATCCCAAAGGCAAGATTGGGGCCCATGTTGTAATGCATAAAATTGATGCTCGAGGTGCCAATGATCAAAATTAGAAGCAAAGTAAGGGAAATCCTGAAACTCTGAAAAGAAGTATGGGGCTCACATATTTCGAAGTAGTCATTGGGAGAAGGACAAGTCATCAAAAATCTGATAGATTGATGGCACATTTGAACTCCAAGGATATGTTAAGTATTTTAATGCAGAGATATGATGCTCGGGGTGCCAATAATCAGAATTAGAGGCAGAGTAGATGAAATTATAAAATCTTGAAAGGGAGGACTGAGGCCCATGCTTTAGAGCGGAGAATTGACATTTGGGGTGCTAATAATCGAAAATAGAAGCGGAGTAGGTGAAATCCTAAAATTTTGAAGGGAAGATTTTGATGACATCGTCCATTAGAGAACAATAGAGGTAAGTGGATTGTGGGCTTAAGAGTGTCGCATGTCAAATTTTTGTGGTCTTGTGATCCCGGTTGACAAAGAAATGAAAATATTCCTAAGATTTCAACATGTGGCAAGTGCAGTTGAACTAGATGTGGACCCGATGGTGACAGGTGTCGTGATCCTGTCATCAGAATGTCAAAGAGAGAGAAGACATCGTAGGATCATGAGATATTAATGCATGGCAAGGTTGACAAAGTAAGAGGATAAAGTGGTGGAGTTGAGGTGTTGCAAAGTTGAGTCTAAGGGCCTATTAGAAGTTGGTAGGTGGAAGTCATGGATAGTGGATCAAATTAACTAGGCTGAAAGTGAGTGGAAGTTTTGAAATGGTCAGGGTTACATATCTCTGATTGTTGTAAAGTAAATTGAATGAAATATTCAATGGGGATTGTATAATGTGAAAATATTTTATCGCAAGGTGAAGTAAAATGGTTGTTTATTTAAACTAGTGAAATATTTTGTGCAAAATGGAAAATATATATAGAGAATGAAAGTTCTTTAGGGAAATGGTTTTCTTAGAAAATAAACTGATTGTGGTATAGTTCAGATACGAGAGCAAGATGTGGAGAAATAATAATTAGGGTAGTTTGTTACAGGTTCTTGTTGGAAATATTCAGGAATTAACCGAGTTACTGAGAGGGGAGGGGTGAATCAGTAACTCCAAATTTTCTTTCAATTACAGATGTATTAACATGTAATTCACTTTTAACCTTTTGCATACAGAAAGCATGAAACTTAAAAGCATTCACAATAATGACACATAGATTTGGTTACCCAGAAACCTTCCAAAAGAAAGTAAAACTGGGGTGGGGATGAAACCCACAAAGCTTTAATACTGTAGAATAAAGTTGGCCGGTTAAGGCTTACAATTTGATCACTTCTGATGATCTGCCCTGTTAGGAGCAATAAGGATTGCTAAATCCACCCTGTTAAAGGATTTACAAAACATACAATGAAGTATGCACTCGGTAAAGAGATTTTACAAAAGACTGTTAAGTCTACCCGGTTAAAGGATTTAGTACTGATTCACCTGTTAGAATGAAACAGTAGATCTCTTGCTTTGCAACTGGATTGCTGATTGAGATTCGCTGATGTACTGATCACCTTCTGTGATGAATTTATCTTTGCTGTTCCTTATACTGCTGAAGCTTTCTGTAATTCGCTTATCTCTGCCTTTCTTTCTCTTTCACATATGTTTCATCATTCATAGATCTTTACATTTTTACAACATTGTTTATATACAAGTCTTAAACAACTAATTACAATTACAATTACACAGTCGGCTTGACAAATAAACATAAGTGCTACTAAGTCGGCCCAAGTATGGTTACTCGGTTCCTGCAAACTGACTCGGTGACTTTCTGATACTCGGCGTCCACTGCATTACTCGGCATCGTCATGCACTCGGTAGAAGTGAAGGCACGGTTCATACTGATCACTCGGTAGGTTTTGAACTCGGTAAATACTGGTGACTCGGTAGACATGATGTTACTCGGTTTACATTGTCCTGTTCGGTTTGTACTAACTTCCTCGGTTTGCACTGTCTGCTCGGTTTGCACTGTCTGCTCGGTTTGCACTGTCTGCTCGGTTTGCACTGTTTGCTCGGTTTGCACTGTTTGCTCGGTTTGCACTGTTTGCTCGGTTTGCACCCAGAATGCAAATAAGTGTTGTCACTAGTGGCAATTCTACTTAATGCCAACAATCTATGTCTTTTAAGTATTATCAGATATTGTATAATGAATATAGCACTAATACATTTGGGGTGAAATTGCGACGGCCATTTGCGACGGCAGGCAAATGTCATGTGGTTTTGCTCTTTTTTTTTCAAATATAGCCCGACACCGTCGCAATTTGCAACGACAATACATTTGTCACTGTCGCAATTGCGACGTTGTCGGGATATAAGCGCAAAATTTAAAAGGAACGTTGTCATGTGTGTTTTGAACAGCGCCGTAACCCTCCGTGAAATCACATCAGGATATAACGGCAAACAAAATAAGAACGTTGTCATTTGTGTTTTCAACAGCGCCGTAACCCTCCGCGAAATCACATCGGGATATAAGGGCAAAAAAAACAAGAACGTTGTCATTTGTGTTTTCAACAGCGCCGTAACCCTCCGCGAAATCACAGCTACAATTTCTGAGTACGTTGGGTTTATTTTTCTTTTGTCATTATTATGTAATCTAGTATTCAGCTGTTAGAGAGCTAAAATACCCAGAAATGAGGACATATCTATGTTGAATTTATTGTTAGCGGCTTTGGTTATTTAGAAGTTTAATTTTATTTGTTCATCTTTCAAGCACAAACGTTTTGTGGACCGTAACGTCTTTATTGTTTCGGGTATGCAGTGAAATAGCCCTAACTTGCAATTGCGATGTTGTTGGGATATAAGGGCAAAAAAAAAAAGGAACGTTGTCATTTGTGTTTTCAACAGCACCGTAACCCTCCGCAAAATCACATCGGGATATAAGGGCAAAAAAAACAAGAACGTTGTCATTTGTGTTTTCAACAGCGCCGAGAGAGATTCCCTCCGCGAAATCACAACTACAATTTCTGAGTACGTTGGGTTTATTTTTCTTTTGTCATTATTATGTAATCTGGTATTCAGCTGTTAGAGAGCTAAAATACCCAGAAATGAGGACATATCTGTGTTGAATTTATTGTTAGCGGCTTTGGTTATTTAGAAGTTTAATTTTATTTGTTCATCTTTCAAGCACAAACATTTTGTGGACTGTAATGTCTTCATTGTTTCGGGTATGCAATGAAACAGCCCTAACTTGCGACTACCTTCACGGTACTTGTGTACATTATCATGTTGTCTTTACAGTGACTGTCCTCATTCAAGTGGCAATTACACAAGGGACAGTCACTGTGAGATGTCCTCATTTGTGACAAGGACAGTCACACTTAGGACATCTCATAGTGATATTCCCTTGTGTAATTTCCACTTGAATGTATTGCTATTGAACCACATTAATGCTTTTCTTCTTCAACAAATGAGGACAGTCACTGTAAAGACAACATGATAATGTACACAATTACCAAAAAATGATCTTGTTAATTGATGTAACACTTTGTCTTGCTCACTCCCTATCCTTCACTAGGGTCTCTTTAGGCCAATGTTTTGACTTGATAGGGTACTTAACTATCCCTACACTCTTTAGGTATCTCTACCCAAGATCCCACTCCTTCAACTAGTGCACACCAACAAGAAATACAACGAACTCTGCTCAATACCAATCTAGCTACTAGGACACTCCTAGTCTTGTCTTCACAAATTGAAACACATTCAACTAGAACTTTACTCCATGGAGAGGCTGGCCACTAGGACCTCTATTGGTTTCAATATTACTCCTTCACCTATACTTTTCATCAGTACTTCAATCCGGTTCATCAAACCATGCATGCCAATTGCACCCAAAAATAGGCTGCTAGCAATTAGGCCTTTGTCAAGCCTTTTTGTTTATATTAAGCCACCTAAAGGGCTTAGGATTCAGATGCCCTTTATTGAGAACTCCAAGATATCTAAGGTCTTCTCCTCCTAGATTTTTTGTACACCAACTGCTACAGCCATGCCTGAAAACAAGTATTTTGACACAACTTGGACAGTCTGACTAAGAGTTTGTTTTCTTAGCAGCCAAAGAAACTCACCCAATCTTCTAATTTGACTTGGGGCTTCTTTAGATGTGTGTCTACCTCTCCATGAGATTTTAGTTGAAGCAACCAATGCATTCAACTTGTTGTAATCTTCTTGTAATGATTTGTCATCCCTAATTGTGCTCAACTGACTCACCTAGGACATCATTGCAAACATAGAAAATGAGCTTCCCAGGGCCCCTCCTTCCAAACATATAGTACATGGAGTCTCCTCACCCATTACAAGAGCCCGTACAAAATTGACAATGGAATGATGAGCTAAGACTCCATTTGTTCAACCTGCCTGGTTCAAACCAATGATAGGGTACTTAACAAAAGAATTAACAAACTAGTTGGAATGCTTCAAAACTCAAAAAAAACACAACACAGAATAAAAAAACAACTTGTACTAACTTTTCCAATAGACACTGCGAGCTATCTAATCCATTAATCAACTGAAAACAAAGAAACAAAAAAACTCAAGAATTCACTAAAACCGTGTTACTCTACAAATCTTCTTAATTCCAAATGTTTTTCCCCCCAACCTTTTGCACAGATCGATGGAGGCCTCTTATAGTTGATCTGATGCCTAATTCAATGGTTTCATATAGTTACATAACCATCTTACTCGAAAATGCTCCCTTGCACAAATGTTGTCAATGTTGTGAATGACAACATTGACAACTTGTTACAACCTTTGGGATTTTGGTTCAAAACTTATTGTTCAAACACCATAAGACCCTAACCATGACTTAGTTAGGCTATTTAGACCTCACATAGGCCACTTCTACACTTCTTTGCCCAATTTGACCCCTAAATGCTTCATTCCCACTTTTGCCACAATATTGGTAACTTGGGTACAAATTGGCACTTGCCTTCACAAAGGTCACACATGAGGACATCTCACAGTGATCAATTGTCCCTTGTGTAATTGCCACTTGAATGTATTGCTATTGAACCACATTAATGCTTTTCTTCTTCAACAAATGAGGACAGTCACTCTAAAGACAACATGATAATGTACACTCACTGTAAGGACAGTCACAAATGAGGACATCTCACAGTGACTGTCCCTTGTGTAATTGCCGCTTGAATGTATTGCTATTGAACCACATTAATGCTTTTCTTCTTCAACAAATGAGGACAGTCACTCTAAAGACAACATGATAATGTACACTCACTGTAAGGATAGTCACAAATGAGGACATCTCACAGTGACTGTCCCTTGTGTAATTGCTGCTTGAATTACACAAGGGATAGTCATTGTGAGATGTCCTCATTTGTGACAAGGACAGTCACACATGAGGACATCTCACAGTGATTGTCCCTTGTGTAATTTCCACTTGAATGTATTGCTATTGAACCACATTAATGCTTTTCTTCTTCAACAAATGAGGACAGTCACTCTAAAGATAACATGATAATGTACACTCACTGTAAGGACAGTCACAAATGAGGACATCTCACAGTGACTGTCCCTTGTGTAATTTCCGCTTGAATTACATAAGGGACAGTCATTGTGAGATGTCCTCATTTGTGACAAGGATAGTCACACATGAGGACATCTCACAGTGATTGTCCCTTGTGTAATTGTCACTTGAATGTATTGCTATTGAACCACATTAATGCTTTTCTTCTTCAACAAATGAGGACAGTCACTCTAAAGACAACATGATAATGTACACTCACTGTAAGGACAGTCACAAATGAGGACATGTCACAGTGACTGTCCCTTGTGTAATTGCCGCTTGAATTACACAAGGGACAGTCATTGTGAGATGTCCTCATTTGTGACAAGGACAGTCACACATGAGGACATCTCACAGTGATTGTCTGTAATGTCCCCTTTTTGGCTAACTTGGAAAACAGGAACAATTACTCCACTTCTCAGACTTACTCTATCAGATACTTACAATTAAACTAAGTAATGGAGGTTACTTAAGATATCAACCGCTATTTCAGATTCAATCACAATATGTGTGCAAGATGATATTGATACCAATATGTTTAATAGCACTGTCGGATATAATGATATGAAATATGCTATGAGTATGATGTTTCCTATCACTTATAGTGATAGTATAATGATGGTATGTCTGATATAAACAATATCGATATACAATCAATAAGTATTGCTTACAGCAATGTATTTGTTGTGTCTGATATGATGATGTAATTATGCAAATGTGTAATATCGCTATGAGTGATATGTTGCTATTTCAGATTCTGAATTATATGCTTGCAACTTCAAATATTGATGTTGTTTCTGACTATCCTTTCTATCTGTGCAATCATGGTGTTGTCTCTGATCTGCAATGATAAACTTGAAACCAAACTGCCAAAGGCAGATGCTCTATTGAGTATATCCAAATATGGATAAGTAAATAAAGTTCTAATGATGCCTTGAGTGACTGACGAGAATGCATTCTTATATTGTCTTTAACAAATGAAGAGATGCTATGAATGAGACGTGTCTTGTTTCTTCCTCCATGTCCCTTTGTTAAGCACACCTTTCCATAATCCGACAGTTCACATAATATTATTTCATTATTTTCTGATCATAGATAACTCCCAGATTGACTCAATATCAAATCTTTTTATGAAGGTAATCTTCCCTAATTGGTAGTGCAACCAGTAGTTAACATCCATTGTGTTTGTATTAGTTTGGTCTAACTATCATTAGTATTTAGTCAATCGATATTAACTCTTGCCTTATCCCATATTGTTATGATGATATCCAATCTTTCTACTCTGATATAAGTCGATATCATTTTCTGATAATTGTCCATTTATTGGTTGATTGCTGGTAATGGAGTTTGATCTTCAAATTGACTTCCATTCCTGTTAATACTTAAGGATACATTGTACTTATTATCCATGACTGATGCCTCATTCATCAATAGCTTGTGATATAATCACTGATGCTTTTGTGTTTCTACAAGATGTGGTTTATCTCAGACAATCGATAATCTTTCAATCCTTTAGTCGATATCCTCCTATGTGGTGTCTATTGATATAGATAGTAGAATTCAATCTAGTTTATGTTATTGTCATGATAACATAGGAAGTGATGGTGCATATTTGCTAGCGGGTCTTCATGTTTGATATTGCTTTATCGGATATGTCATTGTCTAAACTTGTGCAATTAATGATTATTTATAATATATGAATCGTTATCCTTCTTGCTTATCAATACATCTTCTGAAACACATAGCAACCTATCCCTTATTCATATCATGTTGATCTTGACTTCATAGTATTTGGTTCATTAATCATCCTCTCATGGTATCGATGTGTAATGACTAGTGATTGTTGTATCACTTCTTCGTTCCTCATCATGATAGATAATGCAGATGTTTAATGTAGATGTATATCGATTACAGATACTCAATATTGCTTTAAACGTTATTATTATTATTATTATTATTAATGTTATTGTTATTATTAAATATTATAATTAATGATGTTAGTAATATTAATAATATTATAATAAATATTATTATAGTGATAACATATTGTTTTATATTGAGAGGTTTATTAATATTATTTATATATTAAAATTATTATATTAATAATTGATTTAATATTATTACTTAATATATTATTATAATATAATATATATAATTTATTAATAATTATTTATTATTAATTTATATTATAATTATAATCATAATTATATTATTTATTAATATTTTAATATTATTTAATTAACATATTACTTATTATGCTAACTATATATTATTATTATCTTTTGATAATAATTATATATTATTGTTATATACCGTTAATAATAGATTATTATATATCATCTAATCATTTTATTATTATACTAAGTTCAATATGTCACGGCTCATGACATTGTCCCTTGTGTAATTGCCACTTGAATGTATTGCTATTGAACCACATTAATGCTTTTCTTCTTCAACAAATGAGGACAGTCACTCTAAAGACAACATGATAATGTACACTCATTGTAAGGACAGTCACAAATGAGGACATCTCACAGTGACTGTCCCTTGTGTAATTGCCACTTGAATTACACAAGGGACAGTCATTGTGAGATGTCCTCATTTGTGACAAGGACAGTCACACATGAGGACATCTCACAGTGATTGTCCCTTGTGTAATTGCCACTTGAATGTATTGCTATTCAACCACATTAATGCTTTTCTTCTTCAACAAATGAGGACAGTCACTCTAAAGACACCATGATAATGTACACTCACTGTAAGGACAGTCACAAATGAGGACATCTCATAGTGACTGTCCCTTGTGTAATTGCCACTTGAATGTATTGCTATTCAGCCACATTAATGCTTTTCTTCTTCAACAAATGAGGATAGTCACTCTAAGGACAACATGATAATGTACACTCACTGTAAGTGTACATTATCATGTTGTATTACAAATGGACCTTATGTTGGTTGGGATATAAGTGCAAAAAAAAAAAGGAACGTTGTCATTTGTGTTTTCAACAGCGCCGAGAGAGATTCCCTCCGCGAAATCAAGCGGGTTATCATTTGTGTTTTGAACAAAGCGGGTTGTCATTTGTGTTTTGAACAGCACCGAGAGAGATTCCCTCCGCGAAATCAAGCGGGTTGTCATTTGTGTTTTCAACAGCGCCGAGAGAGATTCCCTCCGCAAAATCACAGCTACAATTTCTGAGTACGTTGGGTTTATTTTTCTTTTGTCATTATTATTTAATATGGTATTCAGCTGTTAGAGAGCTAAAATACCCAGAAATGAGGACATATCTGTGTTGAATTTATTATTAGCGGCTTTGGTTATTTAGAATGCTTCCCCACAATACTTAATTACACAAGGGACAGTCACTGTGAGATGTCCTCATTTGTGACAAGGACAGTCACACATGAGGACATCTCACAGTGACTGTCCCTTGTGTAATTGCCACTTGAATGTATTGCTATTCAACCACATTTATGGGCCCATTTGGACCACGACACACAGTAGCATCTACAGAGAAGAATATCCCAGGTGTAACAAGTTGTAAGAATATACCAACAGTTCTAAGAAGTTCCCTAGCACGTAGTAGCATCTACAGAGAAGAATATACAACATGAGGGCAGCCACTGTAAAGACAACATGATAATGTACACTCATTGTATGTGTACATTATCATGTTGTCTTTACAGTGACTGACCTCATTCAAGTGGCAATTACACAAGGGACAGTCACTGTGAGATGTCCTCATTTGTGACAAGGACAGTCACACATGAGGATATCTCACAGTGACTGTCCCTTGTGTAAGCCACTTGAATGTATTGCTATTCAACCACATTTATGGGCCCGTTTGGACCACGGCACACAGTAGCATCTACAGAGAAGAATATCCCAGGTGTAACAAGTTGTAAGAATATACCAACAGTTCTAAGAAGTTCCCTAGCACATAGTAGCATCTTCTAATTGTCTATACCACTTCACAAGGTATTGTTTGCACACATTGTTTTTGGTTCTTTTGATGACCCTTGTTTTGAAATTGCTATTAGGCCTTGTAGCTTATATGTTTTGATTGCTGGAGAGCTTCTAAAGCTAAGCAAGAAGACCATTGCACGAGTTATAGCCGCGCGCTCAGGTTTGAAAATTGTATATTTTTTAATCTAATGTATATTTTAATCCTTTTGCCATGTCATGTAATATGTCTTGCCTTGTAGCTTATATGTTTTGAAATTGCTGTTAGGCCTTGTAGCTTATATGTTTTGATTGCTAGAGAGCTTCTAGAGCTAAGCAAGAAGGCCTTGTAGCTTATATGTTTTGTGTACTTTTGACAATTTTGCTTAGTCACTGAAAGTTGTAGACCGAAGTTTTCATAGCCCAATTTTTGCTTCCTGCGAAGAACGATCATGTCAGATAATATAAGTGAAGAACAAAATAGGGAGACAATCGCTAGATTGTGGTCTAACTTGAAAAGAAAAGGTGATGGAAAATGTTATTGTCCCTGCAAAATTTGTAAGGGCTTAAACCGTAGAAGATTGCTAATCAAAACAGTTAAGAAACATTGTAGGGAGAATGGTCACATTGAAGGGGGGCATGACTATCATCCACTGGTAAGTTGTTCATTATATCATTTTAACAATTTATATACATATGAAATCACTTGATGATGAGTTGAAGATCATGGTTTATTTATGTTAATCAATTTTATATAGGTTGATCTCCCCAGGGAAGTACATGATATGGAGGAACATGGGGGTGCGAATATCCAAGGTGAAGATAATGATCCCATGGAAGATAACGATCATGCGCCAAAAAACACAATTGAAGATGATGGTATAAATACATTGATCCATGACACATTTAGTCCAAGCGGATCTGATCACGATGATGATGATAGCCTTGATGTACCTCTACTTGAGAAGGCATACGAGCCCCTATACAAAGACTCCCAAACAACTCTTCTCTCTGTTGTATTGTTGTTGTTGAACTTGAAGGTTATGAATGGTTTATCCAACATAACAATGTCACGTATGTTAAGGTATGTCATATATGTCTTTATAGTTAACAAAGGGTGAATAATGTACCACTAATATTGTTTATATTAACAACTTATATTTTTTGCTGTAGATTGATAGGCGAGTTTTTGTTACCACCATCAAATATTCTACCTCGCTCATATCGAGAATTATCTGCTATTATGAAAGATATTGGAATGGAGTATCAAGCAATACATGCTTGTCCCAATGATCGTATTATATATTATAAAGAACATGAATTTGCAACACAATGCCCTGTATGTCATACGAGTAGATATCGAACAGATCGAATAACAAAAAAGGTGCCTCACAAGGTTCTTCGTTACATCCCCATTATTCCACGGATGCGACAATTATTCAGGTGTACTAGCTTGGCACAATTTATGGATTACCATGCACGCAATAGAAGTCGAGATGACATTATTCGAATCCCTGCGGATGGTTCGGCATTTATGCACATAGAGGAAAAGTGGCAACACTTCAAAGAAGAACCTCGTAATCTCAGGCTTTCATTGGCAGCGGATGGTGTCAATCCATTTGGAGAGATGAGATCTGTTTGCTCGGTGTGGCCTGTTTTTGTTATCAACAATAACATTCCTCCGTGGATGTCAATAAAGAGGGAGCACATTATGTTGGCAATGATTGTTCCAGGTATTTTATCATTTGATAGTTATTAATTTACATGTACTTACAAATCTTACAGTAAAATGGTCACAATAATTATGTAATGTTACTGTTCATTCAAGTAGGTAAATATCAAGTTAAAGATATGAATGTATATATTGAGCCTCTTATTGACGAGTTGGTGGAGTTATGGAATGGTGTCACTATGTATGACGTGTCTAGACCAATAGGACAAAGACAATTTCAATTCCATGCAATACTTGTATGGACAATACATGATGCCCCAGGGCTAACACATTTTTGTGGTATGTTATAGTGAATTCAAGTTGCGCATGATAATTCTAATTATAAAAATCAACATATTTAATAATCCAATTATATCATTATCTTGTAGGTCTTCAAACAAATGGAAAATTTGCATGTCCAGTTTGTGGTCCAAAGATGAAATCTCGTCATTCAAAAAGTTTAGGAAAGCATGTGTTTGATGAGTACAAACACTTCCTCCACAGGAATCATAAGTATCGAAGTATGGAAAAACATCTTTTCAATGGGAAAGAAGAGACTACATCAAAGCCACGAAGAATGACACCTCGCCTATGGAAGTTGGAATATAATAGAATTAATCGTCGAGGTAATGTCGTTCCACTTAATGGTTTATGTTTGTAATTTATATATTTCTATTGTGATTTTTGTTTACTAATTATGTAATTGATGATCGTGAAGGTCGTCAAGGCACTACTGACAACCTTCCAAAGGGACTAAAAAGCTATCCCAGACAATTTAGTAGGTTGCCCTACTACGAGGACCTACAAATTGTGCATTTGTTTGATCTTATGCATGTTGGAAAGAATATAACAGAGACATTGTGGAAAATACTGGATGGAAGGCGTGACAAAGAAAAAATTGTCAAAATTTGTAATGACATTCATGAATCCAATCATGCACTGAAGAATTTCATTCACTCAAATAGCAATAGAGATCAGATTAATATAAGTGCCCTTCCTTGGTAATTAACGGAGCAGCAAAGTGATGCCATAAAAGAAGTCATACGAAAAATTCAATTTCCCACAGGATTTGCTGGGAACATAAGCAATCTCATATCAAAGAAAAGTGAATTTGGGCCAGGGCTCAAAACGCATGATTGGCATACTTTCATCAAGGTAAGTTATGTTCTTCTGTATTTACAATATATTCATAAACTACGTGTACTATTCATTATGTTATGTTAGAAAATAATGAAATGATTGGTTTATAATTACTGCAGTACGTGCTACCTCTATCTCTCCCAGAGCACTTCAACAATAACATCAAACAAGTGATATATGATCTTGGAAAATACATGAGGTAAGCAGTAATATCTGTTCAATTTGTTGTATACATTTATTATATTCGCGATTTGTTTTTCTTGCTATGTAATCTATTGTATATTATTTTGTAAAGTCTCGTATTTATATATTTTTTGTGACTTGAATCTCTTAATGTAGGTGGTTGTCATCTAAAGAAATCCATAAAGAAGATATAAACTATTGGAAGAGAAGAATTCCTCATTTATTGTGTGAAATGCAAAAGTGTCTACCTCCAACTTTTTTCAATGCACAAGAACACTACCTCATACACCAAGTTGAGGAGATTGAATTGTGTGGACCTGCACACACTAGGTCAATGTGGATGGTTGAGAGGCACTTGAAATCTTTGAAGGCTTTGGTTCGACAAAGAGCACATCCTGAGGGTTCTATGGTAGAGGGATACATGGTATACCAGACTATGGTGTACATTACTGAATATCTTCCTAAGTTTGCTTCAAATATCCATGTAGATCGCATTTGGGATCTCGACCCTTTTAAAAAATTCAAAGGGGAGTACTTGATGGGGAAAGGTAGATTGAGGAAAGTGACAGGTAATAAATTATAAGATGTTATTGTAATAAATTATTTCTTAATCTTCAAAATAAATCGGTTGTAAGTCGTCTATTTTTTTTTTGTACAGTTGCTCGAGAGTGGGATGCACTACATTTGTATATTGCAAACAATCTTGATTGGATGACGGTATGGATTGAACGATGTCAACATTCTAGTCACACATTAACATGGGAAGGTGTATCTTCATTGGTTAAAGAAGCTCATCGTAATGGAGATTCTAATGTTACGCAAAGGGAAATAGATTTAGCATATGGTTTAAGAGATTTCCAAATACGTACAAAATTATTAATCACCCGTATGTTTATCAACTCACGATATAATAATTTTGACATGTTTCACATATTATTGCAGGTTAAACACCACAAGGGTATGTTTTGTAATGGTCAAAAATTTCGCGTCAAAGTGTTGGATGACACGAAGAAAACTTGTGATTCTGGAATAACTGCAGTCTTTCAAGTGACTAATATTTCATCTAGAAATGACTTAGATCCTCAAGAGTCTAAAAATCAATACTATGGCATTTTGGATGATATATTTGAGTGCGACTTTAGTTCCTTCAAATTAGTACTCTTCGTTGTCAAATGGTACAGGCTACGACTTAATCCAAATGATCCTAATAGAACTGTTATTGAACATGATAATGGATTTACAATGGTTAATACAAGGTCGTTTGAGCCAGTTGGGGATGAGCCCTATGTTCTTCCAAGCCAATGTGAACAGGTATTTTACTCAGAGGTTTCACATAAACCGGGTTGGTCATTTGTTGTTAGACATGAACCGAGAGGAAGGCCGATAAAGTATAATGTGATGGAAGAAGAAGATACCGAAGAAGTAGAAGATGATGTAGATGATGATCACGATCGACAATTATTGGATGATGTTCCTGAGACAAATTTTCATGAAGAAGAAGAAAAAGATGATGCTGCTACTGATGATGATGATGAAGATGATGTTGATGTTGATGATGATGATGTTGATGATGACGACAATGACGACGATGACGAGGACGATGATGATGACGACGATGATGAGGATGATGATGATGATGATGATGATGATGATGATGAGGATGATGATGATGAAATTTAAAGGTATGCCATCAATCCTTAATGTATTTAATATTCATTTCTTGATAGAAATATATTTGTCTTAAATGGTTACATAGTTTATTCATTATCTATTTAAAAGCTATAAGTGTTATAATGTGTACGTTTTAATGTTTTTAATTTTTATGTGATGCTTATGATGGATGTGATTATGATTATGATGTGATTATGCTCACGATAATTGAATTACATTTGCAGGAAATTGAACCCCTTTCAAGAGCATCCCGCACAGTCTCATGGATTGATAGGTATAAGTCAATACACCTTATAGAAAGTCTATTTAATACAATTATCAATAGTAAGATTGATGTCTTCTAAGATCTCTCCCATTTGTAGGTACCAACAAATAGGTATTTGTCAGAAGTGTCTTCCTCGAGTGAGGGAAATATAGGAATAGAAGAGGAAAGTGAGACATGCAGTTTATCTAGAATAGGGAGATTAACTAGAGGTCAAAGGACTAGAAGGAAATTCAATAAACACATGAAATTTTTCCTTGCTCAAGGGGGGTCATGTTCTTATGATGATGAAACGAAAGGCGACATCGAGGTGCCCTTGAGGTACCAACATCTATAGAAACATTGGGTACCCAAGGAACTTCCTCCAATAAACATTGATTTTTGTGTTAATGAGAGGATATATCGCATAGCACCATCATCATTACATGGTTTGGGCCTATTTTCTATGGATGGCATAAAGGTGTCTTACAACAAAGTTTCTGAATTGATGGAGTATGTTGGACCATGTTACGATTACAAAAGTTGGATGCATATTGTTCAATATAAAAAAAGTATGTGTAGGTATGCACTCTCGGCAAATTATATACAACAGCAAGATAATAATCAAAGTAAAAGTGTGGCTATATACATTGATGGAAGGCCAAAAGCAACAGGGAATATTGCGGGTTTTATAAATAGTACACGACTTGGGTCAACTATAAAGCAACCCAATTGCATATTTGAGGCGCGCGAGGGAAATCGTGTATTCATCTGTCTGATAAAATCAATACGTGCAGGGGAAGAGCTGCTTATTGATTACAATTTGAACCGCATAGATACAAACGAGGCTACTATCATGGGGGTGGTACATACTATTAAACCAACTTCTAATCAATGACTCCAACATACCATTTAGTTATTAAATTTTTGGCTAACATTTTTATACTTGATCTTTGACACAGGGGCACAATATGGAGCAACCGCCCGAAGGTGATGGTGACGATATTCCTAGCTCATCTACACATGAGCAGGTAAAATTCATTGTAATTGTGCAAACTAGATAGAAGCAAAATGTTATTTTTTTTAATGTTATTTTCTTCATTGTTTTGGAGTAATTTTGATAATACTAATACTATTGTTGTCACAGAGGGCCGGTGGTCGGAGAGAGGGAAAGCAACCTGCAGTCCCTCAAGAGTCCCCCCTTGTGGACCCTTTTTTTATTGATTTAGCAGAGACCGATGACCCGATCGGTTCCATTAAAAAGCTGCTAAAGAAAATTGGGAAAGAACTTCTACGTTTGGTATCCATACATCCTCAGACTCAAGAAATAAAAGATAGGGCAGCTGAGTTGTTGCGCACTTCTGAAAACTTTAAAGTAAGTATTAATGAAATTTTTAATTATTACAAGAGTTCAATAATGGTTTTTATGTTATGCTCTTTTATGACATTAATTAAAATATGGATGCATTGTCTTTACAGAGTTATTTGCGTAATTTTGAACCCCATTCCCATGATGAGGCCGGTATTGCAAGTGGTTCAGGTAGATCACATGTTCCATTCCCCACTTGTGTTTTCCACTGAATATATATAGGAATGATCATAATCATTGACAATACATGCTCGAACAATCTTTTTTTTTAATGCTCTAACAATCTTGTCCATGCTAGTCCACGCGTTCTATATTTATGCATGCTCTAACAATTTTATTCTTCAGCTCCTTTCCATGATGATATGACAACGCCGCCTCCATCCAGGACAGCCACAAATGTCTTGCCGACTACCATGTCAACAACACATAGCCTAAATGCACCAACTGTTGCACCATCTACTGGTACACAAATCCCTCTTTTTCTCTCTTTTGTTATGTGTTTAAGTGTTATGTGTTTACGATGTAGATCCCTTGATTGTGTTTGTGCCATGGGTGCTCTGCACCAATTTATTTCCCTTGAAGTATTATTTCTTGGAGGCATTTGATAATGGTTTTCATTTTTTGCAATAGGAGATGCAACAAGTCCCGATGCAACATCATTTCCTGGATGTTCCCGTGTTCCTAGTACGGGAACGGTGAAGGATTGCGTATTGATCATCAGCGACGATGAAGGCGTTCCCTTAAAAGTATCCAAACTTCCAGGTACTTTAAAGTTATTATTATTCTATAGTGATATAATAGTAATTTAGTTTTTGATCACTCTTCATCGACTAATGATCCCATGATTATTTTGTAGGGAATGATATTTTTTGGCGAAAACTTGGTGACGAGTGTTTGCGGATATTCGGGCCCACCATACATACATGGTGGAACATCATATCCTAACTAAAACCCCAAACCACTATTTTGATTTCATATCATTGCTAGAATAGTTTTCCTTTTCATCAATTTCTTGAACTATATTAAAGGTAGCTTCTCTTCATTTATGAGTCTAACATGTTTTTTTTTACTTAAAAGGTGGAATAACCAAGATAAAAAGTTGAAGGATGATCTTGTACATAGTATGACCCAGCTTTTTGGACCTCGTGCATTCGAGAGAAACAAGCTCCTTGAAAGAGCTGGTTTATGTTTGAAGTATATTAGGGACCAGTACAGGAAATATTTAGAGGTTAACCCAAGGCACGAGCGTCTGCCCTGTGTTCTTGAGGCTGAGTGGCAGGGTTTGATTTTGGATGGAAAGTATAAAGCCGACATGAAAAAAGGAATTACGCCAGTAGAGAGTAGAGCAAGGTATGTGATACTTTTGAGAATGTAATTATGTACTAATTAACCTCTAAATTTTTCCTATACTGGTCTCTAACATATTTCAAACTTTTCATAGATTGCCTGACACATCAAAGGCAACAAAGGCAAGATTAGAAAAGCACGGGACACACAAGCTCGGCTCTGGTGGTTTTTCCAAACTTCAAGCACGAGTTGTAAGTATTAGTAAATGAAAACTTGTATCAATTTTTTTATATATTGCAAGGAAATTTTTTTTGATCAAACAATGCAAGTAAAATTCACCATACCAAGAAAAAATGTAGGGGTCAGAGTTCAATAGATGCCTCACAGAAGAGGACAAGAGAATTGGCTTCCAACAAGGCTATAGAGCCGTGGCTGAACGGCTACGAGCTGAAATCAGTGTGCAAGGTTCAAATAATGATGCATCTAAGCCACAGGTAAATAAGCTAAATGAAATTTATTTCAAATTGAATACTTTACCAATTAGTCTATTTGATGTTAAGTTCTAATATAAAGTGAGTATATCTGTTTTAAGAAAGCAATGATAACAATGTGTAGGATATTGGAATGCAGCCTGACAATCCTTCTACACAATCTATGCATAATGAAGGTTCGCATGATGTGCATCCTAGTGGTGGAGGTATACATTTGCTATTAAATTTTTTATATGTAATTACAATTGGTGTTTGGATTAATGTAACATTTTGTATAGCAACTGTAGAGGATCGAGGGGTCGGTGCTCATGAGCATGTTGAGGTTGAGTCTAGACAAAATGATGTGGCCAGATCAGGTAATTAAAGAGCGCCACAGTTATGTTCTTTAAAATAATTAAATACTTGTAACAATTATAATTAAATATTTTAAATTTAACTCTTTTATTTGTTATTGTAGAGGACCCCCCTTTGCAGCAGCATAGGAATTTGAGATCATCAAGAACAAAGAACAAAACAACTGATGAGGGGGGTATTGATGATAACACTGATGCTCCTCTTAGAGCTTACATAGAAAAAAAAATTAGAAAGAGAAAAAAGAAATGATTGTCATCTAAATACCTTAATTGATAATGACTGAATTTTATGTCTCAATGAATTTAATTATGTGCTAATGAATGTTCATGAATTATGTGTTTATTTTCATATTGATGAATGTTGTGTGTTAACGAATCTAATGTGTTAATGAATGTTATCATGTGATATTGATTGAATGTTACATTTTATTAATAATTGAAAGAATGAATGAATGTTAGATGTTAACGGGGAATGTAGAGTGATGTTAGGGGGAGGGGGGTGGGGCCAAATGAGCTTCCACCTTCACGTGGTTGGCCCTATTTAGTAGAGAATATTAAACTATATTCTCGAAACAAAGTGAAGCTCAATAAGATACTAAATGAGTCAAAATGGTTATCAAGGTCCTCTATCCATAAGATACTTGTAGTCAAAATGGTTATTAATAAGATACTTGTAGTCAAAATGGTTATCTAGGTCCTCTATCCATTCCATAAGTTCTTCACCATTCAAACTTCCTCCATAACAAGGAATGTGCTCTAGGTTAGTCATGAAGCCTAGCATGGACTCTCTGTCAGATAGAGCCACTATTTCAGAGCCTTTTTTGTGCATTTCCTTCAAGCACTGTACAGTGTACGGATGTGAAAGGGAGGGCAGACCAGTGTGGAAGTTAGAGTATTTATATCTTATGCTTTGAGAGTTTATTTGGTAGATTCAAGACACCTTATATCAAAGTTATTCCTTTTTCTTATCTGTTGTTCTGTCAAACCCTCATTTTTTGGGTTATTGCATTCAAATGGCCTTAACTTGCAAATAAACCATAGGATATCCTCTGTTCTTTGTAAAATGCAAGTTAAGGGGGTTTATTTTCATAGTTTAAAAGCTTTGGAACAGGATACTAAGCCAGAGAATTTCAAGAGCAAGCCCTAGGTCAAGAATCTCAATGTTCTTGACTAGGAGTTGATGGATTATGCAAGATCAGAGGGTAGCGGCAAGTAAAGGACCTCAAACCTTGTTGAATCTAGATCTTTAGAGCATGGTGGACATCTTCAAACTCTGATCTTGGTTTCATGCACCCATTTTCAATGCCTTGTTTTGGAACCCACACCCAAAGGCATGCATTAGGTCTGCGGACTCAATAAGGACATTGATATGCTGGAGTGGAGTCAAGGTCTAGGAGTTGGAGGATTGTTAGAACATCAAAAAGGGTACTCAAAAAACATATAAGTTCATAAGGTCCTTTGTCAAATTGAAGAGTTATTGCTGCAGAACAGGTTTTGGAGACCTACTAGAGTCACTAGGTCTATTTGGACCCGTTTGGACCACGACACGCAGTAGCATCTACAGAGAAGAAGTTTGGTATGCAATGGTCTTGAAACCTCCTGAGAAATTCTTGGTATGCATTTGTGTGGTGCAAAAGCTTCGTTGAAAGAGAAAAAGAAGAAAAGAATAGAAATGATTTTTTTTCTTTTTATGTCATATACTGTAACCAGCTACTTATAACTTGCAAAAATTATTATAACCATTTGAAATTGAAACTTAGTTTAATGTGAAACTGAGAACTGCTTTATTAGAGCTTTCTGTGATTTAGATTCAGACATCAAGAACATTGTTTGCCTAATATTGTGATTAATGTTTATTTATTAATATCTCATACTGACAAACAATTGATAATTGTAGGGAAAACGTCATTGGGGGTCTTTGAGGATCCACCAGAAGCCAAGGAGAAAATGTATTCAAATGCTAAAGATGGTGTAACAGTCCTTACAGCTGTTGAACCTTGCTGTGTAGATCATCTCCGATTCTCCAAGTTCAACAGTACTGTGGTATTCCTTTGGATACTTCTAATGGTAAATTTCAGACATCAAGTTCTTTTCGTATGAAACTACTACATTTGTAATCTGTAGTTTTAAACTTTTAGTTTATAAATGTTCATCAGCTTTAGTTCGTATGCTGCCATTTCAAGTATGATTAATGAAGTTACCTTTATCACAGGATGAAAGTGAGCAGTCAGCATACTGGTACGGAGCTGGCAGCATTGATACGGTGACTAGGGCATCGTTTAATGGTGGTATTGTGTTTTCCCGTATTTAGGACATCGGCCTTTTGAAGCATTGCCTTCATCTTTCTTAAGTCTGAGTTTTAAGTTTGTTTATCTCTCTCGGCACTGTTGAAAATACAAATGACAACGTTCTTGTTTGTTTTGCCCTTATATCCCGATGTGATTTCGCGGAGGGTTACGGCGCTGTTGAAAACACAAATGAAAACACAAATCCCTTGTGTAATTTCCACTTGAAGGAGGACAGTCACTGTAAAGACAACATGATAATGTACACTTACAGCCCGTGTACATTATCATTGTGTCTTTAGAGTGACTATCCTCATTTGTTGAAGAAGAAAAGCATTAATGTGGCTGAATAGCAATACATTCAAGTGGCAATCACACAAGGGACAGTCACTGTGAGATGTCCTCATTTGTGACTGTCCTTACAGTGAGTGTACATTATCATGTTGTCTTTAGAGTGACTATCCTCATTTGTTGAAGAAGAAAAGCATTAATGTGGTTCAATAGCAATACATTCAAGTGGCAATTACACAAGGGACAATCGATCACTGTGAGATGTCCTCATGTGTGACTATCCTTGTCACAAATGACTATCCTTGTAAAGACAACATGATAATGTACACATACAATGAGTGTACATTATCATGTTGTCTTTACAGTGGCTGCCCTCATGTTGTATATTCTTCTCTGTAGATGCTACTATGTGCTAGGGAACTTCTTAGAACTGTTGGTATATTCTTACAACTTGTTACACCTGGGATATTCTTCTCTGTAGATGCTATTGTGTGCCGTGGTCCAAACAGGCCCATAAATGTGGTTGAATAGAAATACATTCAAGTGGCAATTACACAAGGGACAGTCACTGTGAGATGTCCTCATGTGTGACTGTCCTTGTCACAAATGAGGACATCTCACAGTGACTGTCCCTTGTGTAATTGCCACTTGAAGGAAAAAAGCATTAATGTGGTTCAATAGCAATGTATTCAAGTGGCAATTACACAAGGGATAATCACTCTGAGATTTCCTCATTTGTGACTATCCTTACAGTGAGTGTACATTATCATGTTGTCTTTACAGTGACTGTCCTCATTTGTTGAAGGAAAAAAGCATTAATGTGGTTCAATAGTGATGCAGAGTAGTCAGGGCTTTTAGAATATACAAATATACATCCTTAACTCTCATTCCACCAAGGAAGAAGGAATTCCAATGGTTGAAACGTGAGTTAAGGTCTTTACATCAGTCAAACCCTGAAAATGAGGGTTTGTAAACAATGCACAGAAAATTTGAAATAACTTAGATATAAAACAAAGAGAATCAATCAAACCAACTTCCAAAGCATCAGATGTCACTATTACAACTTCCAGGAAAATTTTATCATCCAACCACCATCCGTACAGCCGTACAGAGTTCATTTTTCACCAGAAATGCACTAAAATAGGGTTATTTTTATTTTTTATGAAAGCAAAATGATTACAATACTGGTTCTCTGTCTGTCTTCGACCATTTGAAGCCTAAAATAGGCTCTCCAAATGTTGGTTCAACCATCTAGGTGGTTAGAACAGTTTATCCAACAAATGTCAACTTTGCTAAGCAACTTTTAAAGTTGCATTACAACTTTGCAAACAACTTTGCCGAGAAGGTTAAAAATGTGTTGTGAAACTTTAGGAACCTTATTAAAGTTATTTTGGACCTTCAAACTTCTTAACAACATCTAAAAGACACCTAATAAACACTTACTATGCTCATTTCATCCAAGGACTCAAAAGATGCCCAAGGTTTATAAGTCACCAAGGGGTCTTGTGTCCAACAAGTGGATGTTTATAAGGAGATAAAATCAATCCTTAATATTTATTACAAACCAAGAAAACATCTAAAACTCCTATTCTAATTTATTGTCATTCAAAAAGACTCTGATTTGTCATTCAAAAAGACTCTGATTTGTCAATCAAAAGGACCTTTCACCAGTCAATCCTTCAAAGCTCCAAGGTGAAAATCTTATGTTCCAATTGATAGGATTTGACTCCTTGGCTTCATGGCAACTTCCTTCAATCATGGTGTCTTTGGCTTGCATTAGGGATGCCCCTGCATCAAATAGCAATGCATTCAAGTGGCAATTACACAAGGGACAGTACATGCCCATTAAAGTTGGTGTTTTGTTATCCAGCATGACAATGGAGACAACATACTCTGTGTCAATTTTACTGATCAAATTTCCCTCCGCCAGGCAAAGCAACAATCTGGGTATGATAAGGTGAAATTTTGTAGTCCTTTTGGGTATGATAACAGTTCCAGTTTCCAATAAGATGGTTCATTTTTATAATCTAGCTTCAATTTCTCTTGTGAAAATCTTTTTTTCATTTTATGGGTGGTAAAATATAATTATTATGCTAGAGGTGTGTACTTATGGATGATAATGAAACAAAATGATAAGATTTAAGACTCTTGTTTTTTTTTTAAATAGCAATTTAAGTTTCCTTCTATTATAAATTACTGTTTTTCTATTTTTTAATGTATCTTTCCAAATCTTTTATATCAATTTTATTTATGAAATATAAATATATTAATAATGTTTTAGTGTTTTTAGGATTATTTTATATCAATTCTATGTATCATCATTCGTCATTCAATTGTCAGTATTATTAATTTAGACTGTGCAATTGTAGAACTACTCGAATATGGGTTGGATGGATACTCAAGCAGGGGAACCCTCCTCAAATATCTCAAGCAGTGAACTTGGAAAAATGTGTCCTGAAGGAACCCTTTCCATCAGAGAGATAAAAGTACAAACAAGTAAAAGAAGCAGGCTCTGCAAATATGTTTTTGAGAAGAAAAATGATAGATTATTCGAGTATGGTTCATGAGGTATATCTAAAAAGACATTTTTTTTCTTATTATAATAAAAGAGGAAGTTGTGAATGTCAAAGTTGAGTGAAACAAAAATTATTTTCATCAAATTTTATTAGGCTTGCTTTTGGGAATAGTTTCTTACAATATTGCTATTAAGATTTTTATTGTGTAGTTTTTAGATTAGGTTTATAAAATTATATTTCATGAGTAGTGATTCATATTAATCAATTAACGATACTTTTGGAAGGTATTTTCAATGTGTCAAATTTTGATATTTTTACAAGAATTAGATTGTGTAATTTTTTTAATTAAAGTCATTGACTCATATTTCATAAATAATAGTTCTCATGAATCCATCTCTTATAAGATTGAATAGTCTATTTAGGAAGTATTTCTGATAGTATGTCAAATTATGATATTACTATTACCATTAGATTGCATGGCTTTGAAGTTAACCTCGTTGACCCATATTCTTCTCTGTAGATGCTACTATGTGCTAGGGAACTTCTTAGAACTGTTGGTATATTCTTACAACTTGTTACACCTGGGATATTCTTCTCTGTAGATGCTACTATGTGCCGCGGTCCAAACGGGCCCATAAATGTGGTTGAATAGCAATACATTCAAGTGGCAATTACACAAGGGACAGTCACTGTGAGATGTCCTCATGTGTGACTGTCCTTGTCACAAATGAGGACATCTCACAGTGACTGTCCCTTGTGTAATTTCCACTTGAATGAGGACAGTCACTGTAAAGACAACATGATAATGTACACTTACAGCCCGTGTACATTATCATGTTGTCTTTAGAGTGACTATCCTCATTTGTTGAAGAAGAAAAGCATTAATGTGGCTGAATAGCAATACATTCAAGTGGCAATCACACAAGGGACAGTCACTGTGAGATGTCCTCATTTGTGACTGTCCTTACAGTGAGTGTACATTATCATGTTGTCTTTAGAGTGACTGTCCTCATTTGTTGAAGAAGAAAAGCATTCATGTGGTTCAATAGCAATACATTCAAGTGGCAATTACACAAGGGACAATCGATCACTATGAGATGTCCTCATGTGTGACTATCCTTGTCACAAATGAGGACATCTCACAATGACTGTCCCTTGTGTAATTCAAGTGGCAATTACACAAGGGACAGTCACTGTGAGATGTCCTCATTTGTGACTGTCCTTACAATGAGTGTACATTATCATGTTGTCTTTAGAGTGACTGTCCTCATTTGTTGAAGAAGAAAAGCATTAATGTGGTTCAATAGCAATACATTCAAGTGGCAATTACACAAGGGACAATCGATCACTGTGAGATGTCCTCATGTGTGACTATCCTTGTCACAAATGAGGACATCTCACAATGACTGTCCCTTCTGTAATTGCCACTTGAATGAGGACAGTCACTGTAAAGACAACATGATAATGTACACATACAATGAGTGTACATTATCATGTTGTCTTTACAGTGGCTGCCCTCATGTTGTATATTCTTCTCTGTAGATGCTACTATGTGCTAGGGAACTTCTTAGAACTGTTGGTATATTCTTACAACTTGTTACACCTGGGATATTCTTCTCTGTAGATGCTACTGTGTGCTGGGGTCCAAATGGGCCCATAAATGTGGTTGAATAGCAATACATTCAAGTGGCAATTACACAAGGGATAGTCACTGTGAGATGTCCTCGTGTGACTGTCCTTGTCACAAATGAGGACATCTCACAGTGACTGTCCCTTGTGTAATTGCCACTTGAATGAGGACAGTCACTGTAAAGACAACATGATAATGTACACAAGTACCGTGAAGGTAGTTGCAAGTTACGGCTGTTTCATTGCATACCCGAAACAATGAAGATGTTACGGTCCATAAAACGTTTGTGCTTGAAAGATGAACAAATAAAATTAAACTTCTAAATAACCAGAGCCGCTAACAATAAATTCAACACAGATATGTCCTCATTTCTGGGTATTTTAGCTCTGTAACAGCTGAATACCAGATTACATAATAATGGCAAAAGAAAAATAAACCCAACGTACTCAGAAATTGTAGCTGTGATTTCGCGGAGGGAATCTCTCTCGGCACTGTTGAAAATACAAATGACAACGTTTCTCTACATTATCATGTTGCCTTTACAGTGACTGTCCCTTTGTAATTGCCACTTGAAGGAGGACAGTCACTGTAAAGACAACATGATAATGTACACTTACAGCCCGTGTACATTATCATGTTGTCTTTAGAGTGACTATCCTCATTTGTTGAAGAAGAAAAGCATTAATGTGGCTGAATAGCAATACATTCAAGTGGCAATTACACAAGGGACAGTCACTGTGAGATGTCGTCATTTGTGACTATCCTTACAGTGAGTGTACATTATCATGTTGTCTTTAAAGTGACTGTCCTCATTTGTTGAAGGAAAAAAGCATTAATGTGGTTCATTAGCAATGTATTCCCAGCATCTGTACCTGCATCTCTCTTATATACTACAAGTTACTTGCCATCAGAAATTGCAGTTCCCTCACGTGACATTGATGGTGAAGTGTTCTTTTCAAAACCATCATCTGTGGTTACCAATGCTCCTGTTTTAGGCAATAAGTTTGTTGCATTCCATGAGCCATTGGTCAAGTTTCTTCTACGAGCTTCTGATGCCTCAAAATCTAAGCAGCGCCTACGCATGCCTCGTTGTGGTTGATTATCATTCTGTACATGAATTATAATGAGTAATCAGTTTTGGGCCTTGGAATCTTGTATGTAACATGCACAGGCATTTCATGGCTAAATGAATCTATTTAAAAGCATCAACTTTTCTTACATGATGCTGGATACATAAGTAGAACAAGCGTATATCAAATTGGAAGCAATCAGAACTCCACAATGACATATTATTTAGAGTACTCTTCAGTTTAAGTAATAATGCATATATTGACACTGTAAAGACAACATGATAATGTACACTCATTGTAAAGACAACATGATAATGTACACTCACTGTAAGGACAGTCACAAATGAGGACATCTCACAGTGACTATCCCTAGTGTAATTGCCACTTGAATGTATTGCTATTCAGCCACATTAATGCTTTTCTTCTTCAACAAATGAGGATAGTCACTGTAAAGACAACATGATAATGTACACTCACAGTGAGTGTACATTATCATGTTGTCTTTACAGTGACTATCCTCATTTGTTGAAGAAGAAAAGCATTAATGTGGCTGAATAGCAATACATTCAAGTGGCAATTACACTAGGGACAGTCACTGTGAGATGTCCTCATTTGTGACTGTCCTTACAGTGAGTGTACATTATCATGTTGTCTTTACAGTGGCTGTCCTCATTTGTTGAAAGAAAAAAGCATTAATGTGGTTCATTAGCAATGTATTAAATTAATTTTTTTTTTATCCACCCACGGGCGTCGCAATTGCGACGGAAACCCGTCGCAATGCGATGCAGGCGCCCGTCGCAATTGCTTGGGAGGTCCGTCGCGATTGCGACGGCCCTCCGAAGCCATGCGACGGGGGGGCGACGGCCATGCCGCTTCTTAAATCTTAGTCGCATTGCGACGGATATGTGTCGCAATTGCGACGGCTACCCATAGACGTCGCAATTTGCGACTAAAAAATAGCGACGTCTATGGGTGTTGCTATTGCGACACATAGCCGTCGCAAAATGACCCCAAATGTATTAGTGTAGCTATATTTAATGAAATCTCAGAAGTATTTTTTGATTCTTTTCCTCTCTTGTTGCAAATCTTATGTGTTTTGGTATGATTGGATCAAAGATCCTATTATTGCATTGCATTGTTATGATGTATGTGGTGGATTCATGCTTTAATCAAAAGAATTAACTAAAATTCTTGAAACTCAACTGCAAATCCATAGAATATTGTTTTAGGATTGTGATAAGTAGGATTGATCAAAGAATTACATATTAACACTTTGTAATGCAAATGTGTTATGAAGTACATAGTTGTACTTATCAAACTCATGGTAGGATATCTTGTGTTTAAATGACACATTTCCCAATGAACAAGGCATTGATCTAAGCTAGGCTTTTCTTTACATTCAGTTACATTTTCTTCACAAAAATTCTTAACTCAAATTATAGAATATTTTTATTTTATGTTTTGTTGTCTGAGCAAGTTGATAAGTTAATCTCATACTCCATGAAATTCGATGTTCAATGAGTTATTGGATGTTACGGGAGTCTGGGTGCTCCCACAAAATTGGTTTCCATTTTTTGGCCAACTTTGAGACCAAAACAAATATTCTAAAAAATAACTTCACTTTCAGATCCATATTACTACAAAACCATTACTTGAATTTGAAGATTATGTAAACTAGTGATTTTTAGCTTTTCCTTTCTAGTTTCTAACAATATTTTTTAAAAAAATCAAATTGATTTGTGCCCATTTCACCTTCTCCTTTGAAAAGTGGTTTATATGAAAAATCAACCTTTTTAAAGAGTGGTAGTCACTTGTTTGAACAAAAACTTTTTTTGAAAAATGGTAAAGATGTAATTCTTTTAAGGTTAGAATTATAACATCAATACCTAGAGGATGTCATTGGTTTCATTCAATTTGGTTCAAAATTTTATATTGTATTGAGTTATGAAGTGTCATTAACCATAATTTAGACATAGATTTATTCAGTTTGATATAACTTGATTTCTATATATCAAAATTCATTTTTTATTTTTTTAATAGAAAGGTCACACAAATACCTATTGGATACATATTTTTCAAAAAAAAAATCCCCATTAAATTCTATTTTTCCTAAAGCGTCAAATAGAGAAGTTGTGAAATGGTTAGACAACCTATATTTAATAAAACTTAAAAAAGAAAGTCGCAATAAACACAATATATACTAAAAGTATAGTCATTGGAAAGTTTGTTCAGAGTACCATAATCTAACATTTTTGTTTCACAATATAGTCTTATTTGGCCATTGATTGAGCCCTCATAAGGTCGTAATTTTGATGTCCTCTAAAATTTTATTTTTTGGACCCTTCGAATGAAGGGGTCCAAATGCCTTTGTGCGAAAGGGGGGTTCAAAGGAAGCCCCCTTGGAAAAATCCAACAAGTTTTTCCATGGTCATGTTTTTCCTAGGGGGTTTGTTCGAACCCTCGTCGACTATTTTTTAAATAAAAAATTTGGTATAAATAAATGATTTTTTTGTGTTTTTAAAATAATTGATTCATTTTAATTTGTTGTTTTATAATAGAAACATCGAAACAACAATTTTATAAGGGAAGCAAGTTTATTGTATTTTGCAAATTTTTTGAAGATGTTTTTTTGAAGAATGATGATGGGAAACAAGAACGAAATGGAGAACAAGATGGAGGATGTGAAAAAAAGAATTCAGAGTGTGGAGGGTACTCTGCAGAAAATCGTTGAACAGAGCTATAGCATCCTCAAAGCCTCAAATGACAACATTAAAGCTCTGATCAGTAAAATTGAGGAACACAGGGGCAGCAAGGAGGAGTCTCCCAATAGCAGTAAAGATATCTCACCAGAAGAGGGTCCGAGGAAGAGAACTCGCTCTAGCACTTTGAAGAAGGATACTTAGGATCAGGATAAGGACCTGGCTAATCTAAAGGAGGTGGCGGATAAGGCTTCAGAGCTAGAGAAATGTGCAGCCGAGATCCTCAGAGAGCTTTCTTGAGCAACTCTCCTAGCTTTTTTTGTCCTGGTTTTTGTTCTCTGCCCCTGTTTCTATTTTTTGGGCTTTTTGTTTGTTTGCTAGCAGACTGTGTCTGGCATTCCTATCTTGCTTTGGCTATCTTGACTATGTGTACTTTTATCATATATCTTTGAGATACTCTATGTTGTAAAGGTTTTAGGGCCCCTTTAAAACCTATTTTCCTTAATCAAAAACAAGAAGGGAAGGCACACTAAATCTACAAGAAAAAGGCCACCTAATAGAGAATAGAAAAATCACAAAGCATCATTGGTATATTATTACAAAACTAAACAAGGTATGCATCTGTAAATTCACATGTGTGAGTTTTATATGTCTCTATTTATAATTTTCTTTAATTTATTCTAATTTGATTCATTTTCTGCATGTAACTCGCTATCAACAATTACAAGATGAAACAAAAGCTCAGGTGAGAGGGTCAAACCAAGTTGAACAAATGGATGTTGGAGAAGATTCAGGATCAGTCCCTACAAAATCTCAAACAATGGAAGCTGGAGAAGGGTCAGGATCTGCTGCTTCTATTGGTATGGATGAACACATAAAACTAACTCAAACTGTAAAGAAATTTTTTTATAGAAACTTAAATCATTTACTTGCAATGGTTGTAGAGAAACTGAGATCACTTGTTGATATTAAACCCTTAAGTCTTTCTAAGAAGAGGACTTTGAATAAGATAGCAAGATAAATAATGACTAAATTTGATAATCTTGAAACACTTGAACAAGCCCAATTTCTTTCTCTTGTTCTTATAGAAAAAAAATTACAAGAGTCGTTAAAATTGTTGGGTGTAGACACAACATAAAAAAGAAAAAAATTTCTAACATGAAAAGTGATATTTGGAAAACTTTAGGAAAGGTTTGAGCTTTGTAGGGAAGCAATATCGAACTAAAGATAAGACCATTGCAAGAAGAGTTATGTTGACATCCATTGTTGGTAACACTTTACCCTAAAATAGACAAATATCTTCAATTTCATCTCATATTAGTTTTTGTAGGAAAACAATATCAAAATATGTTAAGAGGAGAATGATTTTGGATGATAGCACATTGGAAGGCAATTGGGAAATTATGTGTAGAGCTCCTCATAATAATAGGATTAAGGAGGGAATCAAGAATTTGGTCATATCATTTTGGAATAATAATATGGGCGTCCATCACCAAACACTAGAGATGTTATCAGATGTAGGGTTAGAGCTAATGAATATGAACATCATACAAAAAGTTGGTTGGTCACAACACAACATGAAATGTATATCTTATTTTATAGCTCAAATCCTAATATAAAGATTGGGAAAACATTGCTTGAAAGATTGAAGCCATATTATGTGAGGAGAAACAATGTGTTTGAAACTTGTTGTTGTCATTATCACATTGAATTTGATCTCCACTATCAAGTTTTCTAAAAGTTTTTAGAAGACACTTTTGCTTTTCAAAATGCTCCTCTTAGTATACAAAGTGAGCTCATCTCATCCATTTTATGTGACAAAATAGATGATGCAGTTGGTCAAATAAATTGCATAAAAGGAATATGTGAAACATGTGTTAATTTGGCTCTTTTCCCTTTGAAAAATGAAGCTATTGATGTGACAAAGATGATAAATTGCAAGAGTTACAAATATGAAAGGAATGAAACAAAATTTGGGAAAGAATCCAAAAGGCAAGAATATGTTGAAGAGGAGATAACTATTGGAGCATTTATGGAGAAATTTAAAAGTTTGATTCAACTGTACATTCATCATATTTTTTTTGCAAAGTGGTATGCACAACAATTCTAAAAAATGAGAGATAATTTCCCACTTGGAACTATTCTATAAATTGTTTATTTTGCAAAAATCTATTCTTTTGTTCATCAAAAGACCATTCAATCATCATACTATTTTTAGAGCAAGTTACTATTATGGCACAAGTGTATTATCATCATGCACAGTTAGATTTGGATGGTATTTAGAGAACATTTGAAGCACAACTCATCAAGAGAGAATATCACTTTTACATAATTGATGATAAAGAACATGATATCCATTATGTAGAATGATGCTTCCAGATTTTTTTTGTAAATTTGAAAGAAAGGGGCATAAATATTGATAAACATTATGTTTGGTAAGATGGGTGTACCACATAGTTCAAATCATCTAGACCATTTTATAATCTTTGTAGATATCATCATAATGAAAATATACCACATATATGGAATTTCTTTGAGAGTACTAGAATTTCATAATCTTTGTAGATATCATCATAATGAAAATATACCACATGTATGAAAATATAATTTTTGTAGATATCATCATAATGAAAATAGCTTGATTCAGGAGCTCATGGGGAAAGAATCAAGGAAGAAAACCCCAATCCCAGCCATTAATACAAAGGTGGAAACTAATAAAGCCTAGCCCACATACAAACCCAGAGAGAAATCCCAAGTAAACAAAAGTTGACATAAGTTGCTAAAGGCAGTGTCCCTTCCAGTACAACCTAGGAAAGTAATATAATTTTGTATAATTCAAAAGTCCCCCGATTATTACAGTCATGTATCAACAGGGACAAAATTTCATCTTCTACGAGCCACAATGTAACCATATAAGCAAAACAAAAAGATGAAGTCTACCGAAAGGTAGTAGGTACCTCCGAAGATCACTAGGCTCCCCGATCGAAGCCTTACCTTTACCATCATATCACGTACAAGGAAGCCTCATTTTTCTGCAAGACCTAGATATCGAAACCTGTGAGGATGGCGAAGATGAGCACTGTGACAGTTGATTCGGGGAGGATGAAAAAACTAGGTTTCCATCTTCTACATAGGCCTACACCAATACCTAAGAGATATTATCAAAAAAAGTAGAGCATTTTCCACAATACAATTTAATTCCTTCTAGACTAAGCTTGAAAATATCAAAATAGGGGAATGAACTCCATCTTCTTTTGAAGTTTCTTAACTGGACACAACCCCCCAACCCGTGTCTCTCTTAATCTAGAGGCAAAATTCTAAACTGAACACACCAGAAGAAAGCTTACTTATGAACATAGGAACTCTGGCAGATCACCCAACTGAGAAGCCAAATCATAGAATTTTGACTTTTAAAATTAATATCCAATGGCAAGGCTCTCTAAGATAAAAGAATAATAACGATAAACAAAAAAAATATAATATATTATCTTTCAATATAAAAATATTATTAATGCACTTAACAACATATCCAGTAAATTTTAATGTGTGATTGATAGTTTTATAGATAAATGAAAGTAGCTTAAATGATGACAATCACCTTTTGAATGAGATTTACATAACATTATTTAACAAATAAAATCAGGCTCATATGGTCAATGGGGTTATGCTCAAATAGCAAGGTCATAATGCTCTCGTGTTGGAGATTCATGTTCAAACCCCCCAAAGTGGCATCTATGTGGCTTCTAGATATTTAATTGAGTTGATTAAGTGGCTAATGTGGCTTCTAAGTTGAATATGTTTGAATGGGGATGAGGTTGCCTTTATGACCTCCAATGTCTTATGGAGCAAGAAAAATTAGGACTAAATGGGGATGCATCCTTGTCCCTCGATGTTTTGGGGATGGTGAAATGATACAGTGGCATACCCCTACAATCCCCCTTATTTGGAAATTATCTAGAAATAAAGGAAATGTCCCCAGACCGCACAGGGGACCCCTTACGATTGGATGAGTGTAGTCAACAAGAAAAATATTAATTTTTGAAACTTTTATTTCATTCTTATGTGGCACGGTGGTTCCACAAGCCCTCTAAAGCCACTCTAAAACCCCAATTCAACCTAAAAGGAAAAACAAAAGTTAAAACACATACATAGCAAACTAAAACTTTATTTGATCATTTTCATTTACTCACTTTGGTTTGTGCACTTAGAAATTTTCTCTTGTTATTAAAATTTGGTTCTTAGAGGAGATATCAGACTAATTTAGAAAAGAGATTAGACTAATTAGTTTCATTGACTTTTGTACTTTGATGTTTGAGATTTTGAGATAGATGTTTAAAACTTTTGGATATTGGTAGACCGTGGTGTTTTTTTTTGGTTGAGGATTTTTTATACTGCTTAATTGAAATTAGTATGATGTTATACTACTACTCTCATGATTTATTTACATTTTTATTTTGTTATTATCAATTATTGACATCTCTCTCTAATATATTTTGAGAATTCACACACATGCACACATATCATTACCCTTCATCCCCATCACTAAAACATCACACAAAACATAGAACTGGTACATGCACCAAAAGGAAGTACAATTTACAAACAACAAAATTCACACTATTTGTGCTTGGCTATGTGCAGGATTATGGTATGCCAAAAAGTGGCGATGTGAAAAAAAATGTGTTTTCCATTTGTCCAAAAACGTGAAAAACTCTAAGTTGACTTTTTTGTAACTTCCTGAGTGTCAGTACACCTGACCAAGGCAAAGACTAAAGAAAATCAAATATTGGAAAGGTATCCAAAATCTAAAATGTATCAAATATCAAATATGTATCCGATATTTGATACGTAGAATAAAATAACATTAAAAAATTATATAAATATAATATGTGATTTATATAATATTATATTTATATGTGTAGATATAAATTAGTATATATAATAATACAAAAAAATTGGCTCTGCAATATTCTTGACATACAACATTTTCGCATAAAATTTTCAGTATAGAAAGTTTATCTAAACAATTCGATCTATTTTCCAAAATGAGGCATGCAACCTCTTTCTTTCCTAGGGCTCGGAGATTTTTTGACTCCTCCAATGAAGCTTTGGATGCTATAGGTGGAGGATGGAGGTACATGGAACATTTGGGACCTAGGGCTCACCAACAAATGAATCAGGCTTCTTTGCATGTGGCCCCCTTTGAACATAATGAACATTGAGAAATTGTTGCCCCTGAGAAAAAGAGGCATCGTGATAATGGAAGGATGAAAGTATTAAAATCAGTAAATCAATTTTAGATTCCAACTACGAACATGTTTTCCAATTTACAAATTCACTCAGAAGATATGGTTGGGGAAATATTGAAGGAATCATCCGAGGGAATCTTGTATTTGCCACCTCATCGAAGACAAACTCCTCACTCACAACATAATAAAATAAAGGAGGATGTTATATCAGCTTCAAAATAAATGAATCAAATGATTGGAATGATTATCATATGCCTCAAAAACACCTCCAATCAGTGCAAACAAAAAATCCTCCACACAAAAGAAATTTGGAACTAAGCAGATTAGTTGATACTTGGACCCATATCATTCCTAGAGATCTTATTTCATCTCCACCTCCTGCAAATCATGAAAAGGGTAAGGAAGCCCTTAAATTAGAGATCATGGATGGGATGGTGGAAAGGACACAAGATCTATGTGCGAACTATGGATTAATATGTAGATATAATGGATTTGGCATTCCTATGGTAAGAATTGCAGAATGGCTAAAAATGTTATCATGAAAAAAGGTAAGTATAATCCTTCTCCCTAAAAATTTCATTTTCTTAGGCTGTAGAAACAAATAATTTAAAGACAAATTACTACTGGAAGGTTGCCCTAAATATAGAAATATTGAATTTACTTTGTTAGATTGGATCCCTTTTTTTAATCCCTTCAACTTAAAAGATTTCTTAATATAAAGGGCAATTTTACTCAAAAAACCTTCCTATGGAAATCTCAAATAAAGAATCCCTCAGGAAAATAGGTAATCTCTTAGGTAAGTTTATAGGGTTTGTATATCTGAAAATCCCATATGCAGAATACACAATTATTGTTCGTTTTCAAATATTAACACCAGATCTTACGACCTACAAAGATTGTTTGTAAGAACTCCTCTATTTTTATTAATCCAACTTTGGTGGAGCATGAATTCGATGTGGAAGAAATTATGGGAAATTGGATCGATTCAGTAGACTATGCTGCCCCTAATCCATGCATAGATAATAAAAATATGGTGAGACAGTCAATCCCTACCCCTAGCATCACTTTTCTTAAAGACATAGGAGGTTTTATGTTTGAATCTACTGAGAAAATAGTAGATATATATGACTTCAAAAAGACTGATTCATTAGAATAGATGAATAATTTGGATAGAGATAAGAATGGTAAAGTTTCTCCTTCAATAGTAGAGCCACCACAGAGCAGATTGTTATCAGCATCAACCCTAGCTCTGATAACCATACTCATATTAATGAAGCAATCTTCAGTTCAGGAATGAGAATTAATGATGTAGAGGGTATAGATAATCAGAGAGTGGCAGGACAATCTAGTTCTAATATTGTTCTCTTTATTTCAGGACAAGCAGTAATAGTTCATAATGTTGAGAAAAACATGAAACTGGTAGGGAAAATAATAAATGAACTTAGAGAAGTACAAATAGAGATCACATAAGATATGATACAATGGCATAAGAATGAGGAAAGCAAAAAGTTATCAGTAGTAAGTAAAGAGAACCAGATAGATACAACACAGATTGAGATTAAGGAAAAAGTTCAATACTCTATTCCAATAGAGATGGAAATAGTATTCAATACCATGGGGGTCCCGATAAATTCAGAATCAATAATAGAAGAATATGGTAAAAACATTATGGATGTAGAATATGGTTTAAATGTAGACCAAAATGTTTTACTGCAAACTGGTATGTATAACCAGGAAACTAACACAATAGTATCCAGCACTCACAAAGGTTTCAGAAAGGAATATCTTCAAGAAGTAAATACAATGGAAGATCCTAAGGATGTGGTAGATTGTCTTAATGGTATCACCAATACAAAAAGGCAGCTGGGAATTGCTGCTACCATAGATGGTTTAACAAGCCCAATTACAGTAGAATAGAAAAAGAAAAGAGGAAGGAACTCAATCAGTGAATTAAGGATTCAAGATGGGAATGCGGATAATCAAACAAAGCTAATTGTTCTACTTCATGTAGGGAAGGGGAAGTTCCTTCCCACTTCACAGTGAAACTCACAACATGGAGTGTTAGGGGTCTAAATGCCCCTAACAGACAAAGACTCTTAAAAGTAAATTTAAAACTATTTGAATTAAAATTAATAATGCTACAAGAAACAAAATTAAATTTGGAGGAATGTGTAAAATTAAGTCAGAAATTAGGAATCTAGGAAACTGAAATGGTCCAATCAAAAGGGGCATCAAGAGGTTTAGCAATTATATGGGACCTTAGGATAGTTGAGTTTTTGTCTATTCTGAACAAACAAAATTGGATTCTAGGAACGGTTAAAAGTATTGAAAGCTCTCTTAAATTTAATATTTTTAATATCTATGGACCCAATAGTACACAAGATAAAAAAAAAAGAACTGTAGAATGAACTCATGAACCAATTAAATAATTTTTAAAATGGATTTCAAATTTTAGGAGGAGATTTTAACACACTTTTCAAGACATTGGAATCCACCAATCCTTAGGCTTGGATTTACCTTAGAGATCCAACCCAAAGGCTTGGAGGATTCAAATAGGCCTGAGACGTGTTTTCTAGTAGACATACAAAAAAATGACATCTTTTTTTGTGTGCTCCTCGTCAGGTTTACTCATGGTTCAATAGCGTTAAAATCAGATGACGTGATATTGCAGATCTCTATGTTAGCTATCTAATCATATAATTTCTTTTGAATTCTTATTATGTTAAGTTTTTTATCTCTAATTTCTTGTGTGTATGTCCATTTTTTGTAAAAAACCAACATGTAGTATTTTGGGGATAGATTTTGGCTTGTTCATTGAATTTCGCAACAAGTTACATTTTTAGAAACTAGACTCCATTCTACACACTTTAAAAATAAGAAAATTTGATTTTCGATTAGTTTTAAATGATTTCTAGGGGGAGCACATAGAAATTTCACATTTTCAGGATGTGCGCACTTCGTAAATTCATGATAAACTATGTGGTGTTAGCTAACTTCTCACTAGAGTGATTAAAAAATTCAATAAAAAAAGTTAATATTTTAGGGGGAGCACACCAGACACTGTGTTATGTTTTTTCATGAAAAATAGGACCACTTTTTTTTTCTCCACCTTTTTGAGGGCCTTAATCTACACCATTTTCAAAATAAATTAGTAGTTTAGGAACTAGATTTAGAGTATTACAACTCTTGTTCTTGTCGCTTCTTAAAATTTTGAGTCTAACTATATTCAATTTCTTGTTGGAGTTTAGAGTTTTCTGATTTCAAGAAAAAAGTGGCATCTTATACCCCCTTTTTGGTCCCCCATCTTTGTGCATTTACCCTCATAAAATAGTGGATTGTTGTCCACCAATTGGATTGTTGTCCAAGTTTATATATAAGGTAGTGGGCCTTCCCTTATTTTAATTGAGTAGTGAGCTCTAGGTAGCATGCCTAAATGCATGTGCATTCCTCTTTTTACCATTAACGTGGTTTATGTGCTAGTACATCATCTTGTGGGTTTGATCCCCACCATGGTTTATGTGCTAGTACATCATCTTGTGGGTTTGATCCCCACCATGGTTTTTCCCCTAATAGGGTTTCCACATGAAAAATATTGGTATTATTGTGTTCATTTGGTCTTGTGCTTCTATGATTTCATGTTTATCTTTTTGATCTATTGTTGAATAGTTTAAATCTACAAAGTGGTTGGAGTTACTGAGAGTAGGATACAACTGATTCACCCCCTCTCAATTGTGAGGTGTTTCTATATTTCTGTCAACACACTGCCTACACCCTAGTTCATCTGTGATCAACCATTTGTTAGTCTCTCCTCTATTAGGCTCATTAGTGATGTCTTAGTTCATTTCTTAATGCATTCATCTTCTCCTCTCTTAATCTCATCATCTAATTATTATGTTCCATTTTCTATCCATTATCCCCAAACTCATGCACAATATTCACCTCCCAACTCGTCCCCATATGGACCATGTTTTATCCGTGATATCCTTACTATAGCTTGTGTGAATTGTTCAACCCTTTCAAATGATATCACCAACTTAGAAACCCCTTCTTAAAAAGATAAAGATGCAAGTTATCCAATCCTTCCCACCCACCTCTATAGAGCATCCGTTTCTATAACATTTTATCTTTTATCTCCTTAGTATTCTAGAAATCAATCTAGTCTGAGGGATTTTATTTTTCTCAATTCTCCTTCATGGCCTAAGCTATTAGGCTCCTTCCTACAAACATCCTCTTCCAATGGTTTTCATACATCTTCTTCCAATGGTTTACATATGCTAGCATATAGCTACCAACATTTGTCTTCTCCCAACATTTAGTTGCAGGCATCTCCAAGTACATTCTCCATCTCTCATAACGTGCTTTCTATGTTTAGTATTAATTCCTCTGATAGAATTCATTTCTTTGATAATGTTTCCTCTCATCTTGTCACACTTTGAATGCTACCTTCTCTTGATAATAGTCCAATCAACAACGATCACCAAGTAGAATCATCTTTTCATACTACCATACCTCTTTAATATTTGGGGGAAATGGACCACTCCACCAACTAACTTTCTAATCCCCCCCACATGTCCCCCTTGGATTTTTTGCACATTACCTTGTTGGATTAGGAGAGATAGGGTACTGAGAGGGGAGGGGTGAATCAGTGCCCATAAATACTTTAACTCATAAACCTTTCAGATCTAGAATAGCGAACAGTAGTAACCTTGCAAAATAACTTGTATCTAATGCATGTATCATTCATCCATTCAACTTGTAAAAGTAAATAACATGAAATAAAAAATATAACAGTCCCATAACACAAGTATTTTGGTAATGCAGAAACCCTTGTTAGAAGGTAAAAACTGCAGTGGGGATGACACCCACAAATTCTTCACTACTGCAAATAGAAAAGGTTTTCCTGTTAGGGCTACAAGTTTTGATCACTTCTAGTGATCTTACCCTGTTAGGAGTAACATATTAGATCAGCTAGATCTACCTAGTGATAGGATTTAAACAATACTACTTGAGTGTGCACTCGGTTAGGAGATTTACAAAAAGATTGTTAGGTCTACTCTGTTAAGAGATTTTGCCAAAACTCTATTACAATGATTAGAAAGCAATAGGTAATTATCTGCTAATGACAACTTAGATTGTCTGTTATAGATTAATAAAGTACTAAATAGATATCACCTTATACTGTGTAGATCTCTGCTCTGAACTTATCGGTTAGCCTGATTTTGATTCTTCCTTAATATGATAAACTCTTAATACGGTTCTGCTCTGTCAACTGATAATCTTGAAGGTTGGCTAGTGCTTCAAGTGCTTCTTCGCTCATACATCAGTTCACATAAAAAATAATGTAAAATACAAATATATAGCATACTATTTTATGCTTCTTATGAAATTAGGTTTCAACATCTTAGAGAAAACCCTAGGATCTACGGTGTACAAAAATAACCTAGATCTAATATTTACAAAAGATCATCATCGCAATTAATGAATATCTCAATAATAAATGATCCTCGATCTTGGTAAAATGTTTTCTAATTCTGTTGTAACCATTTGCATAGATAGATGTGCCATTTTTTATTCCTACTACATTTCCTGTGATCCTCAGTAAACACTATGAATACTACTCGGTAATTATAGTGATGCTCGGTGTTTACTACTGCTCGGTAAAACTATCTAATGCTTAGTATAAAGATGTAACCGAATGGCTTGTGATACTTGCTTTTACCAATTGGGTTCATATAAGTAACCGACTGATATCATTGAATTCCTTTGATACTAATGACAACCATTAATGCTCAATTAGAGATAACAATCTCCCCCTTTGGCATTAGTATCAAAACCTTAATGTATACAAACCTTATGTCTCAAAACTTATATCTCTGCCATATACATATATATATCAAAAATTTATAAACTCCCCCTTAGTGCATGCTCTCGTTAATGTGTAGTATACTTAGTATCTATGTACATATTTGGCATATACATTATTTCCCCCCTTTTTGATATTAATATACAAAAATGTATACTTACAGCTTGTAAAAAATTTGTTGATGGGTTTTCTTCAAGGATTCCAAGAGGTTTCCCATTCCTCTTTCAAGTTGGTGAGAGCAATGTGCTCAAGACCAACTTGTGCATGCATATCAAATATATTGTCCAACACAGAAATTTCTAGTGTTGCAACAAGCGTTTGTGCCTTGACTATATGCTTCTCAAAGATTTTCAGGTAGGGAAGCAACTCGGTTTGCAATTCTATGAGTTGTTCACTGATTTTCTCTTCTTGTTTCTTGAGATCTACTCTTAACCGCCTTAGTTCTTGAACTTTCAAGATATGCTTGGAAATGACATGAGGCTCAGTTAAGGTTGCTTGTGAACTAGCATTGATTTCATTATCCATCTGTTTAATATTTTCACTGATCTTGGTAGTGAAGGTTTCCACAGTGCATAGCTTAAACAAGATTTGACAAATTAACTTAGTAATACACTAAATTTTAGTTATTACCTCTGATAGCTTAATCTTGTTGATTGCCACTTCTTGGCTTATTCTCTTAGCAAGTTTATCCTATATTTTTGACTCTTCCCTCTCTTCAATTCTCTTGTCGAAATCAACATTTGGGCCATTTATTCCTTTAGTGAGAGTAGCAAGTTGGTCCATAATTGGAGTGTCCTCATCTACATGTACCTCTGGTACAACCTGTTGTAATATGTCTCTTACATTTTATAATATCTCCTTGCTCTTTCTCTCTTGTCTCAGCTTCTCCTGTGATACTTTCCTGGTACATAATTCCTCATATTTTCTTAGTTCTTCGGGGCTAAGGATCCTCGGGTATCACAATGACTTCATGTAGAGTGACCGGCCGTTTTCCTTTTTCTTCTTCTTCTTCTTGGGTTCCTATGGTGAACTCTTGGTAATGATAACAATAACTTTGTCTTCTACCTTCAGTGTGTTCTGCCCGGTAGACACGTTATCTTCCTTTTTCTACTCCTTGGTAACATGTGTGTTAGTTGACTGAGACGGAACCTCTAATGTTGTGTCAGGTGGGGTGCTCTCGGTTTCCTTAGGCTCTTCTTGTGCCTTTGTTTCTATTTCAGTAGCCTCTTTTCCTTCAGGCTTGTTTGTCTTTGTAGGTGTCTCGGTGCTTGGTTTCTCTATTGTATCTTTAGGTTGCTCAGGGTTTGAGCCATTGGGTTGTTCATGTGAAATAATTTCAACTGCTTCAATAAGAATATGAAGCTCACTTGGTAATGATGGAAATGCACACTCAATAACTTGTGCTTCATCTTGTGTGATGTCAAGTGCATTATCCACAACATCATCTTCATTCTTGTCATCGGGATCACCATTTGTGATGTCCTCAATGATTACATCCTTATCATGTGTATCCTCAATTTGAATCACTACGGGATTCAGTGTATCCTATACATTGTTCTTAATGTTTTGACCGATGGTTGTATCAACTACCTTAGTAAATGATACAAGGGACTCAGTTGCCTACTGTGTTGTGTCATCATCAATGAAAATTCCTTTACCTTTGGACTTCTATCTCTTTTTAGACAAATTTTGAAATGCATTTTTAGCATTTTGTTCTCTGACTGCTAGAATTGAACTCCAAATGAGTTGACCAGACTCATCAAGATCAACCAGATTCTCATCTAAGATTTGCATAGCCCGGTTCTTTATTGTAAATCTCTGCACATATGTATCCATAAGTTCTTTTATTTCCTCAAGTGATAAGTTCGGTACAACAGATACAATAATTTGTTCCCTCATATTTTTCTCAGTGTCTAAGGCATATGACCATTTCTGGTTTATTCTATCTTCAAGTTCCTTAGGCAATGATAATACGAACTCAAATGGAACTTTTCTTAAACGTATCATCATCTGGATGACAGCTTCCTCAATTTTATTTTGGTCTTCATTTGACATTTTGTCAAACCTACTAAGTTCCAGATCTGCAAGATCTCCATTCTCAATTATATCTACAACAACTCCATCAATTGATCTTGCCTTATTACTAACCACTTTGAATTGATCTTTAGTAAGTTCTTCATCCTCTAGGTCTTCTTTACCTCTTATTAACTTTCTCCTTTTCTTTGGTGCCTCTGCTATAACCTTTGCGTTTCTTTTTGCATAGGTCTTTGTCGGTGTAGCAGCCTTAGGCTTTGCTATCTTTACTACTCCCTTCTTCTATGGTGGTGAAGTTGCATTTGATGACCTTGTGTGTGCACCTGTTTGCACTGGCAACTACCTCTTCTTTGGAGCTTTAGTGGGAGGAACTGGTATAGATTCTTGATCTTTTTCAGACTCAGTTTCCTCATTGTCATATGGTTTGTCAGCCAACATTAACTGACCTTCAGTTGCAATTTCAACTGGTGACTCCTTAGACGAGTCAGATAAGTCTCCAAAATGCTCAGTTAAGACTTTCTTCATTTTCTTTGCTTTTCTCGTCATTTTACCGATGACAAGTCCTATTTTTATTCTTGATTTTTCTTCTTCAAAGGTTCCAATCCTTTCGGCCTTTTTGTCTTTCGGTAATGCTAGCAGTTCTTGAATAGATTTCAAACTGAAATCATGATCCATCTCATATCTCATTGGTGCTAGCCATTTTATTCTTGGTTCTATAGTTTTTATCATAGAGTGATCGGTGTCTTCTAGAAAACATATGTCCAACTCATACTTCTCTACTAATGAACTTGGAATCCTGCTTCTCAGATTCATCTTTACTTTGAAATCCTCAAAATAACTATTTATCACATTTTCAACATTATCTCCTAGATAGGTATTAGACTTCTGTGTCCTGATTGTCTTCATGTTTTCCTCAACTCATCTCAGTAATAGCTCGGATACGTCTATCTGATGACCCTTCTTTATCATTTTATGAGCCATGTCGACTGCACTACTCAGTACACTATTTTCCCTACTTGACTGAAAAATCTTGTACCTAATTACATGCACTGCAAACTTAACTTCGGGAACCAAAATTGATGAAATTTTCAGTGTTCTTCTATCCCATGTCATGGCATTATTTTTCTCTACATCGGCTCACGATGAACTTCTGAATGCTTTGCCTGTATTGGTGGTAGGGTAACCAGTAACCCTGCTAATCATTCTTTTTTTAACCTTGATTGGTCTATCTAGCCAGAATGTGCCCTCATGATAGTGGCTCGACACAACCCTAATCCATTCATTCTTAAAATTCTTTGAGAAATTTAGGGGATTGGTAAGACCAAGTGTCTCTACCAATTTGTTCTTTGGTTTTAGCTTTATATCTTTATCACAAAGAGCCTGATACACAACATACATATCAAAATCACCTATTTCCCCAATTTTACAGTGTATGTATGATCGTATGTCTTTAGTTAACAAAACCCTAGGAGGGATGCTTGAAAAAGCACTTGCTGAATCCATTTTCGATGCTACTTTAGGGTGTAACTTATAATGAGGTTCCTTGTAGCTTGTTGACACTATTAGATTAACTTCCTCTTCCATAACTTTAGAAGAACTCGCAGTAGATGCCATTTCAACAAACTAGGTTTTCGGTAAGTATGAAGAATATGCTTGGTAGGGTTTCAACTTACTCGAAATGTATCAAAGACTGTGCTCAGTTCAATCTACAACTACTTGAATTATCTTGAAAGATTCTTTCTCAAACTCGCTCTATGAAATTTTAGCTCTTTGAAATTTGCAATGTGAAAAATGAACTCTGTCTTCCGTGTATTTATAGAATTTTTGATATTCCCACTCAAACTTTATGCATTCAATGCTTGACCTACTTTCCAATTTATGACAACTGTCAGCTCGGTGATGACTACAAACTTTCATCATCTCGATTAACACATAACTTCCTTGCTTGGTTGATACTGATACTCGGTTAACCTTGGATAGTGATTACTGACGGGTAACCATTGCTCGGTCTAACTTTTACCGACTGTGTGACTTTGTTCATTTATAACATATAAACCACAATGCATCCTTATTCATGCAGATTTGGTATGTGCACAAAATGTATAAGGAACTGTATGTAAAATGTGATCATTTTGAAATGTCAGTCCCATACATACCTATATCACCTTAGGTGGAGGTACCGATGTCACCCAATCCACTGGATGAGGTTTTACTGACAACATTACTTGACTCAACATTCTCATTAGATGCCTTTCTCCACATATTGTTCCTTATTCTCATGATATCTGCCATAGTGTTTCCACTCTCAAATACATGAACTTCTTCTGGTGCTCGGTCTCTGCAGTCCTTGCTTAGATGACTGACCTTATGACAATGCAAACATGCCATTCTAGTGCTTGTCCAGCTTCTTGATTGTCTAGCCCATCTTTTCTTGTTACAATTTGTTGCAATGTGCCCATATCTACCACATACAATACAGTTAGCCCATGTGTTGTAATCCCAAACATAAGAATTACCTTGTCTCTTCAGTTGGTAAGGCTTGTGTTGTGTCTTCTGCTTAGGTGTCCAAACATGCTTCATTTTTGCCTAACACTCTTGTGCAATGTGTCCATGTTTATTACAAGTGTAACATAATTTCTCCATGGTAGGATTGTTAGCATTCTTGTTCAGTTTAGCTCTACACTCATAAGCTTGGTGACCATACTTTCCACAATAATAGAAATAACCATTAAACTTAAGAGTGACAGGAGGTTTACCTTGTGCTTTGCTCCTACACACATTTGAAGTATGTCCCAGTTTGCCATAGTGATAACATGACAGTGTCTTTGGCCTTTGACTTTGACTATTGTTGGCTTGCTCAGCTTGTTGTGATGATTCTCCTTCACCAGTATAGCCTAAACCAACTTTTCTTCCAAATCTTCTTTGATTAATCAAAAAATCATCAATCTTTTTAGAACCGTCCTCAGCCAATTTCTTCATTTCATTGTGTTGTTGTTGAGTTTTCACTTCATTTCTCAACTTCTCATTCTCTTCTTTGAGTCTTGAAACATCTTCAAGTCTTCTTCATAATTCTCCATTTACTTGGTTGACCTCTTGATTCACAACCACCATCTGATTGGATGTTTGAAAATGGCGATAGGTGAGTCTTTGTATCTCACTTTCTTTTTCTTGAAGTTGTTCAGTTATCTATCTTTGGTCTTCAATAGCTAGATTCCTTTCTTGTTCAGCCTATCTAGCATTGTTCATTATCTCTACCATTCTCACCATCTGTGATTCCTGACCGATTTGTAGTGCTTTCACTTATTGGGTTAAGCGAAGGTTCTTTTCAGACAAATCATAGATTATGATTTCAGATTCATCAGAAACACTTTCAGAACTAGATCCAATATGATCAAATAAATCATCAATCGCTTCTTCATGGTAGCCAATCTCATTTTGAAGAATAGCTAGGTTCTTCCTTTCAACCAACAGTTTCTTCAGTTCATCCTTAGCTTGCTTATATTGCTCAACAAACATCTACATCTGAATCTTCTAATTCTCTATTGTCTTATCTAACTTATACCTCTCCATGACTAAATCTTTACCCTTCAGTGGTTAAACTGTCCAATAAGAGAACTGAGCTCTGATACTAATTGTTGGATTAGGAGAGATAGGGTACTGAGAGGGGAGGGGTGAATCAGTGCCCACAAATACTTTAACTCATAAACCTTTCAGATCTAGAATAGCAAACAGTAGTAACCTTGCAAAATAACTTGTATCTAATGCACGTATCATTCATCCATTCAACTTGTAAAAGTAAATAACATGAAATCAAAAATATAACGGTCCAATAAAACAAGTATTTTGGTAACACAAAAACCTTTGTTAGAAGGTAAAAACTACAGTGGGAATGACACCCACAAATTCTTCACTACTGCAGATAGAAAAGGTTTGCTTGTTAGGGCTACAAGTTTTGATCACTTCTAGTGATCTTACCCTGTTAGGAGTAACATATTAGATCAGCTAGATCTACCTAGTGATAGGATTTAAACAACACTACTTGAGTGTGCACTCGGTTAGGAGATTTACAAAAAGATAGTTAGGTCTACTCTATTAAGAGATTTTGCCAAAACTCTATTACAGTGATTAGAAAGCAATAGGTAATTATCTACTAATGACAACTTAGATTGTTTGATATAGATTAATAAAGTACTGAATAGATATCACCTTATATTGTGTAGATCTCTTCTCTGAATTGATTGGTTAGCCTGATTCTGATTCTGCCTTAATCTGATAAACTCTGAATACCGTTCTGGTTTGTCAATTGATAATATTGAAGGTTGGCTAGTGCTTCAAGTACTTCTTCGCTCATACATCATTTCACATTAAAAAATGATGTAAAATATAAATATATAGCATATTGCTTTATGTTTCTGTAATACCTCTCCTATGCTGATACTTTGACTTTCTGATTTGGACATTCTATTGTGATGGTTAGGACTATACATTTACGTTTATGCTTTATGGATGATGTTATGTTTATCAGATGATTAATATGCTCATTTATGGTTATATCATTTATATGTTTATGAGATTTGAAAATCATCTATTTTTATATGTCTTATGGATCTAACCCAATGATTTAAATACTAACCATTATCATGATCTTCTATGTTGCATGGATATGTGACTGATGTGTTTTTATGACTCAGGACGAAGTCGTAGTTACTCACTCAGTTGAGGTCCACACGATGTATCAATCCTAGTCATCTACTTGCATATATTTGATTTGTATATCCATATGTATATGTATGTATCTCTTCTTGGTGATGCAGGATTGCAGGTACCGGGTATCGTCTCCACCTGGCTTCACAGGTCTGAGCGATCTCTCAAAATCCTCGATCGTTGTTGTTGTTACGGAGATATCACTAGGTTCCATAGGAAGAAACCTCACCTTTGATCCTTTTACCCTTAGGTGGGAGGTGTCGAGTTAGTCCCTTGTGTGGAGGCATTATGCGATCTTGTAGTTGGTTGATTTGTGGATCTGGTAGCTAGGTCTTGTCTTCATGGCATGTTCAAAGTTGTAAGTAGATTTTTGATAGGTATGACTTAGTAATTTATCATTATTAAAAGTTACGTATATGCATACTAGTGTGAACGAGTTGGTATGTGATTTAAATCGTGAGATTTAATATCATTAATAATAAATAATATATTTTATAATAATGTTATTTTAATATTTAATATTAATAATAATGTGTATGATTTATGGTATATGTACCATAAGCATATGGGTGCACACATATGCCTATGAATACATATATTAATATATATTATTATATAATAAATTAATTATTTGTGTGAAGGAAATTATTCTTATGTTATTCTTATTAGTGGTAAATAGGATTGGTAAATTCTATTACCATGGCTAAGTAAGTTAGGAAATTAATATTTAAGAATATATTCTCTATTTTGTCATCCTTAAATTTAGGAGACAAAAAAAAATAAAATTAAAACCTTATTAAATAAAATATGATTACCCCTTACGGGAATGGTTTTACAAACCATATTATTAACCATATTATTAACTATATTATTAATGGGTGAGAGGTTGGGATGGTTGCACAATTGGTTTACCCGTGCAACCACCACCTCCATTTTATTTACCGGAAGATTTCTTGTGCAAGGGAGGGGAGGAAAATATATATATATATATATATATAGAGAGAGAGAGATATATATATTATGATTGCCAGAGAAAAATTTGGGGAGATTCAGAAAAGTTTGGCATTTGGATTTTGGAAAATAAAGGCTGGAGAGTTCATCCAGGAAGAGTTTGAGGCTTGCTGGAAAGAGACAGAGAGGAAGGATTCATCTTCATCAACCGGATTCCGCAGGACTCTAGGTTGGATTCCATCCTGAGAAATAGGTTTAATTTAATAGTATGAATGTGATTTTTAGATTGGTTGAAAGTTTCTGTATGTGTGTTATTATTGCAAAACATAGGTGTAATGTCGTATTATTATTGTATGGTGTAGGGTGAATATATTAATGTGTTATGTAATAGTATATTATTGCAGACGGTTGATAGATTAATGTATTCTCCAATAACGTATTATTACAGAATGTTGAAGTATTAAATGTATTATTATAATATGTGAAACATCATTGCATTATTGGTAATAGTGTGTGTAGTATGATATTATTTTGTCAATCGTCTGTACATTATACAAATGTTGTATTAGTGTAATACAAATGCTATATTATTCCGTCATTTAATATTCTATCAATACAAACATTTTAACATTTTATTATGAATTCATTTGGTGACGTTTATACAATATAAATATTATTTTGGTTTCTGAAATATATATGTAAAAATAAAACAAATGCTATATTATTATATTATTCCGTCATTTAATATTCTATCAATACAAACATTTTAACATTTTAATATGAATTCATTTGGTGACGTTTATACAATATAAATATTATTTTGGTTTCTGAAATATATATGTAAAAATAAAACATTTGAGTTATGTTTTATTTTTATTTTTAAAAAAATATAATAAAATAAAATGTCAATAACATTTAGTAAAATCATTTAAACTTTTAGTAAAATATAGGAGAAATTATAGGAGAATAATAAGGAGGAAATATAGGAAAAATTATAGGAAAATAATAAGGAGGAAATATAGGAGAAAAATAAGGAGAGATTGTAGGAGGAAAATAAAATAATGAAATACTAAATAGCCTATTTAAAAATGACTTTAAATCTATTTTGTTTTCTTTTATTATTTTGTGGTAGTTTGTTTTTAGTGAATATTAAATTTGGAATATTGAAATTTCTATTAAATTTAGTTATTATTTAGTAGGAATTTCATAGTATAGTTTAGTTTATAAATTTGTGATTTTTAGATTTTAGATTTTCATAAAACCAGACTTAGCCAAATTTCAAGATTAGTCAAATGTCAGGCCTAGACTGAAATCTAAGAAGCGTTATTTTGGCGTATGGAAATTTGTGAAAACCTTAAATGTGTTTGGCAGAGGTTATGTCCAGTGCATTTAGATGCCTTAATAGGGTTAGGATGTGTTTAGGAAGTAGTTTAGGGTTAGGGTTGTCTAAAGGATCAGGACATTCTAAATATCCTTAAACGTTCCTAATTTCCCTAAACGTTCATAAACTATCTTATTAGTTTCTACTCTTTGATGCAGTCTTACAAATGTGTTTATGATATGTTTTACTATGTTTGTGATGTGATTGTGACATGTGGGTTAAGGGTAGGAAACCTAAGAACCCCTAAGTGAGTGGCTCTTAGTGCGGGGCCGGGGCCCTAAAGTGGCTAGACCAGGATAACTGACTGAAGAGTTATTTAACAAGTGAAAACTTAATTAAACTTATGGGAATGGGTTAAAACATTAAAAAGATTAAATGTGCCTCGCCCATGCCATTAGTGCTAGTAAAGGCTATGGATGGGAGTGGGAGAAGGTACCTATGCGTAGGTACGATCGAATGGCGCTTGTCTATACGAAAGGCATTCGATTCCGCATGTGCCTACTTGGGGGCTAGGGCCCAGTGTGGCTAGTACCAGGACAACCCAAGGGGTGAGGGCTATGCGATGACACTCACTTAGGTTGTTTCTTAGGATTTCCTACCCAAACCTTAGAACCCTTGTGAAGTGAACCTCATTTGTGGAATTGTTATTCAACCCTTTGTAAAAACCTAGTAAGTTACTTCTTTGTGGGCTTGGTGTTTATCTCCTAGCACGGGGGAGTGGGCCTTTTAGGTATCCACATGGTTGGGTGGTAAATCTTTTATCGAGGTATCTTTTGGCGGATGCAGTGTTTGGAGATTCATGCTTGCTTATGTACCAGTTTTGAAGAATGAAGGCTTTGTAATTATATTTCATTTTGTAAAATTATTGTTACCTCCCATGAGGAGATGAATGTAATGTAATCATTGATGTGATTCAAAATGATGTATGGGTAGACTTAGGAAAAAGGGAAAAGGGAAATGTGAACTTTATGTTTAAGATGTATGTTGGAAAAGAAAAAGGATTTTGTAACATTCCAAGTTATGTAGTATATGTGCAATGTATTTAGATGAGTTTTATTTGATTTTAAAAAGTTATATTGTTCATAAAGGATACTTAGGAATATAAATGTTTAAATGGAAAGTTGAAATGAAAATATTTTGTATTTCTTAAAGATATGATGTAATTTGTTTTGAGAACTTTATCTTGTTCTTAGTTTACTTAATGGCCTTAAATGAATCATGCATTAAATAAAAGGGAACCTTGGAGGAAACTAAGTTTAGGTTTTGTTCATATTATTGTTTTGAAAATTTAAAAAAATAAATAAATTTTTGCTTAGGTTTTCTTTACAAAGAGAATCTTTGTTCTCTTCCCGGTTCCCTTGCGGGGCATGACAGTTGCTTACAAAATTAGGTTTCAACATCTTTGTGAAAACCCTAAGATCTACGGTGTACAAAAATAACCTAGATCTAACATTTACAAAAGATCATCATCGCAATTAATGAATATCTCAATAATAAATGATCCTAGATCTTGGTAAAATGTTTTCTGATTCTGTTGTAACTATTTGCATAGATAAATGTGTCATTTCTGATTCCTATGCCATTTCCTATGATCCTCAGTAAACACTGTGAATATTGCTCGGTAATTATACTGATGCTTGGTGTTTACTGCTGCTCGGTATCAGTGTCTGATGCTTGGTATAAAGACTTAACCGACTGGCTTGTGATGCTTGCTTTTACCGACTGGGTTCATATAAGTAACCGACCGATATCATTGACTTTCTTTGATACTGATGACAACCATTAATGCTTAATTAGAGATAACATACCTTTACCAACTCTACCAATCTCTACCCTCTTGTTAATCTTACCAATGAGTTTTTGTTGTCTTCTTCTTCGGTAGACTTATCTCTTCACTCTTATTTTGTCACTCAAGTTTCCAATTACACTCCTTTGAACTTGGGCTCTTTTAACCACCCTTCTCATTCTCCTCAAGTCCTCTATTCATACATAATTGGGAGAGTAAGCTAGTGGTTAATTTATCCAATGCTACCCTTTACCTATTGAATAGAGGTAATTTGGAATCACCTCTATATGTGTAAGTGTGTGGGGGAAATGTGAGATTCACTCCTAAATCCAAATTCCCAAAGGAGAGATCCAATTTGATCAACCAAAAGGTTAATACACAATCGAATCAATCTATGAAGAATATGAAAGAGAGAGAAAAACCTTATACTTCCCTATAGTTGGATTAAGATTGAAATTTGAAATAATTGAAATACAACTACTAACCTCAAAATTAGGGCAGATCTGGAAAATGTTGAATTCTAGTGTCTGTGTACACTTTCAGGAAAATCTGAAACTTGTCCTAGACTGGAAATGCCAAGACAGAGAAAACCCAGAAATCTTTCCTCAAGATGGCTTACCTCAGGTTTGACCCTCATAAAAGGTCAAATACCACATTCTTTATTTGAAGTCCGATTTGAATTCTATTCGCAGATCCTGAAAGTTTGTCGAAAAGGGTATCCAAATTCGCTCTCAGATCCGAAACTCTGCACCTGTACCTACAAGAAAATGGGGGTTTTTGTTGTATGGGGGGTTTGCCTTGGTCAAACCCCAATTTGGAATCAACCTTAATATTGAAATTGAAATGGATAATGCTAGCAAGTAGTAGAAAAGGATCTAACAATGAAGCTATGCAATTCAATAGATATGCAATTGTATTTGAAATGTAGACAAGTATATTGATATGAAAGATTGAACACAACAATAAATGTAAATCAAACCTCCATGATTGTATGCTTGGAATCCACCTTGATATAAGAATGAATGTTGAAGATGAACAAAGGATCTTGAAGGAAGATCACACCATTATGATGGCTAGATCTAGGGTTTGAATGATAAATCTTGAATGCTTGAACCAAATCCCTTCAATAGCTTGAATGCTTGAATCCTTGATCTTCAATAGAGAACTTGGATGAAGAAGAAGACTTGAATGTTTGCTTGAATGGAATGCTTTCTTGATCACCTTGAGAGCTTGAGAAATTGCTTGAGATATGAAAACTTGATTGTGGATGTTCTCACAAAACTTGATGATGAAAATGAGAGAGTAAGGCCTCCTTTTATAGTGATCTAGGGCACACTCCTCTAGATGGGCCACCTTGGAGAATTAAATCTCAATTAGGTCCTCACCTTTAGAAAATATACCTAGATTAAATGCAATTAAAGGATTTACCATCCTGAAACCCGAAATGGCCGACCCGGAGGCGGGAAAATAAACTTCCCAAAAGCCTGAAGCTTGGAAATTAAAGATTTTGAAATTTTGGAGAAAGGGGTCAAAGTCGACATTGACCTTGACCTAGTTAGGGTCGACCTAAGACATTGACCTTTTTCTTAGGTTGACTCAAAACTAAATTAGGAGGTCCCAGGGATGCCCAGAAACCTAGAAATGATGTCAGAATAGGACAGAATGTCAGGAATAGACATAAAATCCTATGATTATTGAAATGAAGGCCAAGAGGATCCATTTTTAAATCCTACCTAGAAAATAGAGCTATGGAAGAGGGAAATTCAAGAGAATCCTTAAGATCCTAACCCTAATTTCACCTAGAATGAAGCAGAAAAGAAGTGGAAAGTGGGGAGAAAGCCAGATCAAAGCAAAGACCAATTTAAGGCATCCAATATGATCCCAAACCACTTACTCAAAGGGCTAAATGCTCTTAACATGGAAATGCTTCCATTTTAAGACGATACACCTATCTTCTTTCAAATTTTTGAAGCGGGGTCTCAATTTTTCTTTGGCACCTTTTGCAGTTCCTTATGTTGACTTTCTCATTGAGATTAAAAATACTATTTGGTCTCTTCGAGTAGGTGTTGCTGAGGAAATTAGATAGGATTTTGTAGTTGCTCTTAGGCATGCCAAACCACCCAAGTGAAACATTGTGAATACTAAGTTTCTTGCCTTGAACAATTTTTTGAGAAATAATGACATTATTATTGCTAAGGATGATAAAGGAAATATAACGGTCATTATGAACATGCAAGACTACATCTCCAAGATTTTGGACCTACTCTCTAACTCTAATAGCTACAAAATTATTTCTTGTAAACCTTGCACCAAAATTTTAAAGAAAGTCAAGTTGGCTATTGCATCCTCCTCCTTTGATGAGGCCACAAAGAGAAGGCTTGTACCCACCAGAGAAGTGACCCCACACATCTATGGGACTCCAAAAATTCACAAAGGGGGCATTCCTTTAAGACCCATTCTTGACACCATAGGCTTTCTTACTTATTTTTTAGCCTCTCATCTCACCAAGTTAATATCTCTTTTAGTGGGCGATTCTGACTCCTACATCAAGGATTCTTCCCACTTTTTTCAATTCATCAAAGACACTAAGGTAGAGAGAAATGACATCTTGGTTATCTTTGATGTGGTCTCCCTCTTCACTAAAGTACCTATTCCTAACTTGATCGAAATTGTGAAGCACAAAGTTATTGTTGAGATTACCAATTTGGTGGAGTTATGCCTAAGATCTACTTTATTTCCTTTCCAATATATCATCTATAAATAGGTTGATGGGGTGTCCATGGGCTCCTTTCTTTCTCCTATCATAGGAAATCTCTATATGGAGAATTTTGAGGAGTTTTCCTTCCAATATTTCACCTTTAAGCCGAGATGGTGGAAGCGATATGTAGATGACACCAATTTTTTTGGACACATGGGTATGAAAAATTAGACGAGTTTCACAAGAACATTAACAATATTTATCTTTGCATATCTTTCACCAAGGAGCTCAAATCAAATAATCAATTATATTTCCTAGATGTTCTTTTCATTAGGAAAGTTGATGGCTCTCTCAATTGCCATGTGTTTTGGAAGGCCACCTACACCAACTTATACATTCATTCCTCCTCTTACCACCATCTAAGCCAAAATGTTGATGTCCTTAAGGCCCTATTCTTAAGAGCACTTAGAATTTTTAATGATGATAACTTAAACCTTGAGCTTACCCACCTTCGCCAAGTCTTTAGTTTGTGTTGATCCTAAAATTTACACTTCATAATGGTAATAGACCTTAGGGAGAGTATGATTATCATGGGACCAAAATTGCTAATACTCAAAACAATCTCTAGGATTGAAGAGCTAACTCTCCATGAACAGGGGGGATGAAAAGAGAAGAAACTAAAAATAAAGGTAAGCTCTGGGTGATGCATCAAATAATTTCATTACTTACTCATAATCTTTCTCAAGCAAAAGATAAACCATAACATTAGAATGTAAATATTGTGCTATAATTTGGCATAGTATACCATAATCCCTTCATATTCAAAATAAGAACATAAAGGCAAGATCCTAGATATAAGTCTAAATATTTATATCATTTCATGTGTGCATCTATAAAATCTGAGTAAAAATAGAAAAAATCACAATACCTATTCATCTATTGACATCTGATAACATCATAGACATGAAACACTTTCGTCTCTCAACCACTTTCAACTAGAAGAGTTAGTTTTAAACATGATCCATCACTTAAATCAATTTTAACATAGAAAAATATAGTCTTATAAGATAATGAATATTTAAATTGATATAGCCCACTAGTGTATTCAATATTAACTCAAAACTAAAAGGCTCACTCGAGCATAGTCATATTCTAATTAACATGAAAATAGTTAGAAGTAAAGTCTATAAAATATCATATCCCAAAACTATACTAGAAGTAAAATACTTGTCTCACCAAATTACCAGTATTTACAACTACTAAAAATTGAACCCTTTGAAAGGGAAAAAAATAACTCCTCTTAAAGAAAAATTGCAACTTGAAATATATTCTTTTCCAAAATAAACCCATGTCAAAATGACCACCAGTTGGAGAAATTATTATCTATGTCGTTGAAGGATCCACCACGATACACTATCACTTGATAGTCTTGATCTTCTTGATCTGTATCCAAGGAGAATTAAAAACTAGTACCACACTAAAACATTTGGAGCCAAATTGTGACAACTAATTGTCGTACAATCGACAAAAAACCATCGCAATTAGCCATCAGAGTTTTCTCATTGTTAAGTGCGATGACCATGGATGTCGTTGCAATTCTTATAGTCCTTCTGTCAGAACCATCTCCTCATCTGTCGTTAGATGAGTAATCATTTTCAATTTCAAATCCTGTCAAGAGCACTTGGATCTCGTCGCAATTGCGATGGGTATTGTATAAACATTTTCGGCAGGAATGCTTTCGTGAGTACAACATGTCTGTCAGAAAGTACCATCATCCAAACTCAGCATCTGTCGAACATGTGACAAAAGTGTGTAAACATTTTCAATGTCTATGCCATCATGAGTACAACATAGGTCTGTCACAAAGTTCTTTTGATGGTTGCCAAAATTGTGATGGTTATCGTAATATATTTTAAAAAAATTGGTTATAATAATTTGGAAAAAACATTTTGATTTTGTTGTATGGATGTTTGTATGTTTGTATGGATGCTCATAAGCTAAACCTATAAAGGTTTTTTATGCATATTTTGTAACCAAAATCAAGGTATTGAATGTTCATCAAAGAGACATTGTCTTTTGATGAAAGCAATATGGAAGGTGGAATTTTGTCCGTTATACTTGGAAATGCTCTAATAGACATGTATCAAAAATGTGGAAGCCCAAAAAATGCATGTGGATTGTTTGACAAACTGCTTTAAAGAGATGTGATTTAATGGAATGCTATGATTGCAGGATATGCAGACTCATTATTTGTTGAAAAGACTTTACAAACTTCAACATCTTCCTTGCCTGTGCCAAAATGAATAAATGAACACACAATTAACAATTTGGATCAAATATCAAGTTTCATATATATCAAAATGAACAATAATTTTGTACATAGTTCCATCTCAACATATCTAGATATAATGTGCCATACGCCATCTCAAAATGTGTCATATGACATCTCAAAATAAGAAGTTCAACTATAAATATTTCTAGGACATCCTATTCTACTGGTGGATCATCAAAATGCAGCCTCTTTGAAGTACTCTTCAGCTCTGATGGATCCTGCATTCAAACACAAAAGTGAAACCCCAAGTTAGATTAAAATTTAGAATCATAGTCAACAATAATAAATAAAATTTAAACTAAAATTGAACTCTCATATACCTCGCCTCTCTGTCTCCTCCCGCGGACAGGAGACCTAATATATGTCCTTGGTAGCACAGGAATAGTGCCACCAATGTTGACTCCCACCTGTATATGTTTGCGAACATGAGATTGATCTACGAGTTATACTATTTAATGTTAAAAATTTGGTGGCAAATATATGTTTACAAAATAACTGAATTAACATTAAAACTTACCTGTGTTGAACTTTCTTTAGGGATTGTTGGCTGAGTTGTCAGTGATACAAACCCTTGGTGTTCTGGCTCCCTCAAACTAGGAGTGACCTACAAAAGTCAAACAGATACTTCATACTATCATAACTTGACCAAATTATATATAGTTGATAGTAAAATACACACAAATAACTTTAGAAATGTACGTACCATGGGCCTATCACTCTAAATGGATATGCCTATGACTCTATCATGACGATAGGGTCTCATGACATCATCACATGCCACTCTCTGTCAAATAAACCATGTAAATTAAAAATTAGTACGCACAACTGACAAGTATACATGTATGCATAAACAAACTAAATTACTTAATTACCTTTCCTTTATCAACGACTGATACCTGCACCCCCTCACATTTCCCCCTAGTGGTAACTGGTGACACCTACATCAGTATGTAAAAGGTGATCATAAAAATTAGAAAACAATGTACATATACTATTATCATAATTTAAAAGGAAACCAATGAGTACATTAAAACATATCTACCGTGGAAGAGTCAAGACCAAATGATATGGATGAAAGCATGGACCCCTCCACCTATGCCATCTCCTCCTCTGTCATCAACTGTACATAAATGTAACACATAAAAAGACATAACTGGGAAATTATTATAAGGAAATTCTACTAAAAATACGAACAATACAATTTAAATACAAAGTAAAAAGTGAACGGTTTACCCTTACTGTAACAATGGGAGTCCATGGCACTATAGGCTCCTAATGGACATCTCCATACATTGCTTCAGTGCCTGTAGTGTGCTATGTAAAATCATCCCCATCGAAGCCAAAATTATATGCATCACTATCAATTAGGGGACCAAAGCACAGATTCTTGCATATAATGCAAGTGTGGGGAACACAAACATGTGAGCTTGTGGAGGATGTGGAAGCACCAAAAGCATCAAGATGAGGAGGCAACAATGTCATGTTTTGCGTAACCAGCAGATCAGTCAAGGTGTGAATGGATCAAATAGTCTGTGAGCTGGCCTCAACAATAATGTTTGGATGCTGCATTGTGGGAGGTGGTGAAATCTTAGGAGGGGGGACATATGTGTGGGATTTCACCCATTGTGCCCAAGGCTTGTCTTGCAGAGCGCCTAAACCTACACCCTGGTTCGGTCTCATACTCCAATAATTCACCTTGTGACCGAGCACAAATTCAGCATATAATATTTTTTTAATAAAATAAAATGGGACATCCAAATTGTTGTGAGGTGGTCTATCAAAAACCATCCACCAACGGTCCCAAAAGTTGTCACGTATTGCACTATTTGTGCACCATTTAATTAACAACTTGGTTTTTTTAGGGTCTACTTTTAGACCGGTTTTAGGATCCACAAAAAGATTAGCTATGTCATGTTTTGTTATATTTAAGTTCGTGACTTGATCATAATCAAGCCCATCGTCAAACTAGGCGTGCATGGAATCATGCCAAATAAGTGTAGCACTATGTTGCTGTGTAAGTTTCTCCATGTTTTCAATAATTGAGTTCAATGTCATAAACATGGGGCGTAATGTGGGGATATTGGCATATGTGGTTTGAAATCCTCTAAGTTCATTTAGATGATCTCCTATTAGGTCTTCTAAACGGTGAGGGTTTGTGACAGGTACATCTTCTGGAGGTGGGAGATTGTTGGGAGGTGGTTCTGGATTGTTTGGGGGATCATTAGGAGGGTTTTTTGATTCCATGTCTGATAACAATGAAAAAACAAATAGATAATTACAATGAATTTTAAAAAACAATACAAAAACTTATTGCTACCCTAATTTTTATATAAAAAACTATATATTTCTATTTAAAAACAATAAAAATTAGAAGCTTTCACTTACTTGGCAATTTAGGAACAATCAGATAGGGGATTTGGGAGCTGATATCTGAAAATACTAGCTACGTTCATGTTTTTACAATGAAAAAATGTTGAATTCAGCTGGGTACAAAGATATATATCTACTGGCAAATATCAGATATCTGATATTATTGGATATCTGATAATATCAAATATCTGATTAAGCCTTTAGCTTTGGCTTTTGGCTTGGCTAGGTGTACTAACACCCATGCCTACTAAAAAGTCAACAAATCTATTTGTGCGCTTTTGGACGAGTGAAAATAGGTTTTTTTCACATCGCCACTTTTTGGCATACCATGATCCTACACATACCCATATACTATTATAATAATTTAAAAGGATACCAATGAGTACATTAAAATATATGTACTATGGAAGTGTCAAGACCAAATGATATGGCTGAAAGTGTCGACCCCTCCACCTGTGCCATCTCCTCCTCTGTCATCAACTCAACATAAATGTAACACATAAAAAAACATAAGTGGGAAATTATTATAAGAAAATTCTACTAAAAATACGAACAATAAAATTCAAATACAATGTAAAAAGTGAAATGTTTACCCTTACTGTAACAATAGGAGTCCATGGCTCTATATGCCCCTGATGTACATCTTCATAAGGTGCTTCAGTGCCTGTAGTGTGCTGTGTAGAATCGTCCACCTCAAAGATGTAATTATATGCATCACTATCATTCAGGGGACCTAAGCACATATTCTTGCATATAATGCAAGTGTGGGGCACACAAACATGTGATCTCATGGAGGATGGAGAAGGGCCAGAAGCATCGGGACGAGGAGGCAAAAATGTCATTCTTTGTGTAACCAGTAGATCACTCAAGGTGTGAATGGCTTGAATAGTCTATGAGTCGGCCTCAACAGTAATGTTAGGATGCTGCACTGTGGGAGGTGGTGAGATCTCAGGAGGGGGGACATATGTGCGGGATTTCACTCATTGTGCCCATGGCCTATCTTGAGGAGCACCTAAACCAACACCCTGGTTCGGTCTCATACTCCAATAATTGACCTTGTGATTGAGCACAGATTCAGCATACAATTTTTTAATAAAATAAAATAGGACATCCAAATTGTTGTGAGGTGGTCTATCAAAAACCATCCACCAGCAGTCCCAAAAGTTGTCATGTATTACACTATTTGTGCACTATTTAATTGACAACTTGGTTTTTTTAGGGTCCACTTTTAGACTAGTTTTAGGATCTACAAAAAGATTACATATGTCATGTCTTGTTATGTTTAGGTTCATGACTTGATCATAGTCAAGCCCATCATCAAATTGGGCGTGCATGGAATCGCGTCAAAGAAGTGCATCACTATGTTGCTCTGTAAGTTTCTCCATGTTTTCAATAATTGAGTTCAATATCGTAAACATGGGGTGCAATGTGGGGATATTGGCATATGTGGTTTGAAATCCTCTAAGTTCATTTAGATTGTCTCCTATTAGATCCTCTAAACAGCGAGGGTTTGAGATAGGTATGTCCTTTGGAAGTGGGGGATTGTTGGGAGGTGGTTCTGGATTGTTCGCGGGATCATTAGGAGGGTTTTCTAATTCAATGTCTGATTACAATCAAAAAACAAATAGATAATTACAATGAATTTTTAAAAAAATACAAAAAATCATTTAAATGGGCTAATTTTTATATAAAAAACTATAAATTTCTATTAAAAAATAATAAAAATTTGAAGATTGAACTTACCTTAGATTGAAGCAAAATTAGATAGGCAATTTCAAACTGGATATCCGAAATCCCTAGTCGCGTTCAACATTTTCATAGTGAAAATGTTGAATGCGGCCGGGGTATCAAATATATAATTACTGGCTAATATCAGATATCTGATATTATCGGATATCTGATTAGGCCTTTTCTTTGGCTTTTGGCTTGGCTAGGTGTACTGACACCCAGGCCTACTAAAAAGTCAACAAATCCATTTGTGCGCTTTTGGACGAGTGAAAATAGGTTTTTTTCACATTGCCACTTTTTGGCATACCATGATCTTGCACATACACTAAGATTGAAAGTTGTCTGACTCCATAGCCCAAGTTTTTAGAAGGAATTGATCTAATCATTATTTGGAAATTGTTATATTAGTTCATTCTTTGTAGTTTTTAGATCATTAAATCATTTATTTCAAAGCCTTACAATTAGGATCTTAGTGATTATCATTTTAGTTAAGTTTTATAATAGAGATTATCACAAGTTAGTTTTTTTTCTTTTTTCCTCCAAGGGATTGTTTACCACCTTGGGAGGAACTTCACTTTTTTGTACAGTTGATCGATTATGTCTACCAGCCTTGGTTTGATTAAGCCAAAATTATAGAGGTATCAAGTGGTCCATCACCATTTTACCTATCAATTGGCCAAAATAAAATCCATCATTTTTGGGCGCCAACAAATTGGTGGCTTTGGTGGGGAGTTGTTTGCAAAAACATCATTCAAAATTTCTAGTTGAAGCATTGGTTAGATTCTGTTAGAGAAGAGAACTCAATTAAATTTTTTCCCCTTGGAGACAAGGGTGGCAACTCTATTTAAAGTTTTCAAGAAGTGACTCCACTGGAAATAAGGATTGAAGAGTAGTTTATATTTTTCCTTCTAATAAGAAGGTGGTGACTCCATTTATTCAAAAGTTTGGTTAGTGACTCCACTAAGGGAGGAGATCCAGAAGGGAGATGAAATTTCATCTCATTATTGAAAGTTTATTACCATGTTTAAGAAATGGTTCAAAAGTATATTTATCCTATTGACTTCATGCCTTTCGATCTTATAGAATTTAAATGCAATACAAATGAATGGTTTACAAAATTTGCATACAAGGTTCCTAAATTCTATGGAAATTGTAATAAATTAGCTTTTGATCATTTGGATACTTTTTACACATTCCTTGATGATTATGAAATTGACATAGAAGATGATACCATGAGATTGTTTGCCAAGTCATTGGAGGGTTATGCAAGAGAAACATTTATTTCATTGCCTTCACATAGCATCTCATCATGGGCTAAGTTTGAACAATGGTTCCTTGATGTTTTCCATGACAGGGATGGAGAAGGAGAATCATGTATATCTCCCTTGGATGCATTTATTAATTTAGAAAAGTATGAGAATGAAAATGTGGTGAGTGTATTTATAAGGATGATGGATACTATCCATGAGATACCTTCTAATATTAGGCCTTCACACAAGGATTTTTTAAACAAAATATACAGTTTAAGAGTAACTTGTGATCAGGTAAATCTTATTCTTAAAATTGTATACGAAGATTTAATGAAAGAAAATGATAAAGTTACAAAAGAGGCATTGAGACATAATAGTATTTAAAAATCAAACAAAAAGGAAGTGTTGATCTAGGCTGAATCGATATACACAATAGATGAGGTTCAGAAAAACAATACACATATCTATTGTGATGAATATGTTGAAGGAAATAAATGTATTGTGGAATCTATAGAGAGCCCTAATGAAATTTCATATGAAGAAGAAATTTGTGAACATATTAAAGAAGCATCTACACTAGATCAGATTTGTGTGGAGACAAATGGAAATCATGATCAAGAAGAATATTTTCTCAGTGCAGAACAAATTTCAGATTTGTTGGATAAGGAATATCAAAGGCATATACACAAAAATGACTCAAAATATTTTCCAATTCACAAGGATAAGAAAATTGATGAAACACCATAAGATAAACCTGATGAGAGAGACACATGTCTTATTGATGAAGTATATGATTCTAAAAAGGATGAATTTAGTAGAGAGGAAGAAGAAGAAGATGTGTCTAAATTCTCTATGTTCCTAAATCCATTGTTTGAAGAGGAAGAAGAAGAATATATGTCTGAGTTCTCTATGTTCTTGAATCCATTATTTGAAGAGAGTTTTGTATGCGATCAATTCCATCAACATCATGATGAAGATAACAGGTCTAATGATATTTTTGAAGTTGATGAAATTCATGATATGCATGTAGAAGGTGAGACATTTTCTAGTTCATCCTATGAGCTGAAAATACACCAATATGCAAAGATAAGGTGAAATTATATAAGCCCGATTCTGAGTGTCCTATCTAATAAGATTCTTGATAAGAAGGAAGTTCATGAATCTGAGTTATCTTCAAATCTTTTTTGTGAAGAGAAGCAACATCTTGAGTATAGCGTAGATTGTGTACATAAATGCATCCAAGAAGAATAGCTTAATTTAGTTACTCGTAGGGATGATCAAATGCATAAGAATATTCTATTTAGAAAGAACTACAATGCACCTGATGACTTTTTGAAGGTTGAACAAAAGTTAGAACATGTTAATAAATCAATGAATTTGTCCATGGGAATGGTGGCATTGTATTTAGGAAATCCAAAGTGTTACATGATCAGAATCAAGTGTTTGATATGGGAAAATGTTGATTCTATGTTTTTGTGGCCTGGGGCCACCGAATAAGATTTGATTTGATTATTGAAATATAAGAGTGACTCCATAGCCTGATGGACTTCGCACTTGGTCTAATTCTACTAGAGATAGTTAGGTTCTCATTATGCCCACAGGGAGCATATGTCCCTAGAAGAGCCACTGGTGGTACCCTAAATTTTAAGAATTTAGGAGGCCCAATCCATTATCAAGAAGTAAGTTTCTCCATATGAAAGAAATAAAAGGAAGGAAGACTTAAGACACAAATAAATATAATTAACTAATCAAAGCCTTCAGAAAATGCTGGAATTTCGACCTACTTTAAAGATGATGCCGACAAAGGCTGAATATGGTCTAATTTTAAAAATCTAAAAATGACCCAGTTCGGGAAATCAATTTTCCTATCTAGAGTAAACATCTTAGCTTTCTACGAGGTGTTTTGGTTTTTCAACCAGACCCAAATCCGAAGGTTAGATAGTTATTTTTTAGTTAGTTTATTATTTTTCAAAATAATTTGTAATAAGGATTGTGTCTTTTCACCCTAAAGAGGTGTGAAAGCCACTCAAACACATATATATACATATATAATGTAAAATGTAAACAAAGATAAGACAATGCAAGATAGATTTTCAAAGAATAGAATTTGATCAACAACTACAACCATGACCTCTTATGTACCAGTTTTTCAACATTAATAAAGATAAGTGCCATTTCTTTTTATTTGTGGTCATAAGTCATATGTTTTCAATTAGTCTTTCAGATATTATATTTTATAGAGTGTTTCATTGTGTTAAATTCCTTGAATATTATAACTCAAAAATCAATATACAGTTTGAATATCAACTGAAAGATCTGCAAATCTTCTTTTGTTTTTGTCGGTCTCTTGAACAGAGTTAAATTTGATAAGACTAACTGTGTAATCTGGTTTGAGTTATATTTTGAGTGGAAGCCCTTGAGATGATGGTCTTGTCTTATTAAAGCAAGTTTTTTAAAACTATCTCCGATCGTACGTAAGATTGAAATTTATTTGACTCCATAGCCCAAGTTTTTAGAAGGCACTGATCTAATCATTATTTGGAAATTATTATATTAGTTCATGCTTTGTAGTTTGTAGATCATTAAATCATTTATTTCAAAGCCTTACAATCAGGATCTTAGTGATTATCATTTTAGTTAAGTTTTATAACATAGATTATCAAAAGATAGTTTTTTTCTTTTTTCCTCCAAGGGATTGTTTACCACCTTGGGAGGAACTTCTCTTTTTTTGTGTGTAATTGATCGATTAGGTCTACCAGCCTTGGCTTGATTAAGCCAAAATTGTAGAGGTATCAAGTGGTCCATCACCATTTTACCTGTCAGTTGGCCAAAAGAAAATCCATCATTTTTGGGCACCAAAATGTTCCACATTTAATTCCAATGATCTCTCAGTAGGGTTTTTGTTGTATAATATTTTGACGCTTCTTATGAAGGTTTGGAGATCCTTTCAAAACCCTACTATGGTTTTGGGAGTCATGTTAAAACCCATTAGTGCTTCAACAAATTCTATTTCATGTAACCTTTTGAGGCAGATTATCATGGTTAGGGGAGCCTGTCAAAACCCCTTGTTGGTAGGATGGACTATCTCTTTTTACTATAATGGTATGGGAGCTTGGAAAAAGCCCTTGTTTTATTATTGTAGTTTAGGAAGCCTTGAAAACTTGGCCAGTTTTGAAGTGTAGGTTTCAGGCGTTATGTTTTTTTGGGTACCTGGTTCATGGTACGATCCACGTGTATTGACTGTTCACCTTCTGTTGGTTGTTGTTTTGTAATAATTTCTCTTTTGGATTTGTATGCTTTCATGGGGTTCTAGGTCCTCCTCAAAATATGCTTGTAAAGGATTTCAGGTCCCTTCAAAACCCATTATTACCTTAATAAAAAACTTAAATAACTATAGTTTCAACTGTACATTTTTTTTTAGAGACATATAATTTATAATGTAATTCAAAAAGAAGGAAATTATCCCTTATATGTATTATTAACTATCACAAATCTATGTAATCTACTAATCTTTATGGCTTCTTAGAAGTGGGTTTGATTCGTGGTTAACTCTTCCTTGTAACTCTCTCCTCTTCTACTTGTCTAATTGAGGCGAGATCCTTTTGTATTGAGGTGAAGAGGAGTTTCATTGGTAGGGAGTTCACTTACTCTTAGAGAGATTTTGTCAATTTTTTCTTGGAAGTTACTCTATATGATCTGCTCATATTAATGGATCCTTGGAAATGGGGTTGATCGATGGTTGGGTCTTCCTTTTGATTGTCTCCTTTTATGTTGGTCTTATTGAAGTGGGATCCTTTTCTATCAAAGTGAAGAGGAGTTTTGCTAGTGGGGAGTTGACTTTCACTTGGAGAGTTTTATTCCTCTATAGAGAGGCATGCATATTTTGCCAAATCTAGTTTAGAAACTTCATACATGAACTGAAACATTTTATATTCAGCTTCAAGGAGATAAAAGAATCCGCACAAAATTTTGATGAAAACAAAAAATTTGGAGAGGGAGGCTTCGTACCAGAATACAAGGTATCATCGACTTGAATTAACACTGACGTTATAGATCAATTAAGTCTATTTTGGGAAATTTAGTAAGGGTGGTGTGTTGCTCTAATTATGATTAATGATTCAAGGTACAACTAAAGATGGAAAAGAAATAGCAATTAAAAAGTTGTCTGCGAGATCTAGCAAAGGTAATACAGAATTTATGAATGAATTCAAGGTTATGACTAATCTTTACAATAGAAACCTTATTAAGCTATTGGGATGTTGTGTTAAGGGAGATGAGACGTTTCTTGTTTATGAATATTTTCCAAACAAGAGTTTCGACACTTTCATCTTTGGTAAGTCACATTCCAATATATTCTATTAATATTACATAGTTGTAGAAAGAAATTATATAAGTGATATACAAAATTGTGGTTATAAATCCATAAAAGCACAAACAATTAGACTAGAAAAAGTGTTATAACATTATCTTTGGAATTACCTAAGGCTTCTCCACGTTCATGAAAATTCACAACTAAGAATCAATCATAGAGATATCAAAGAAAGTAATATTATGCTCGATGACAAGTTGCAACCTAAAATAGGAAACTTTGACGTAGCCAAACTTTTCCCTACCGAAAAGACATGAACATGAATAAAATTAATTGTAGACACATAGTAAGGTCTGTTGAGAAACATGTGTCTCAACCTTGCAAGCTTTTTCTAGATAATTCCAAAAAAAATTGTTGGTATTTTTTCACTTGTTTATTCATTGGAAAAGGTGTATGAGTTGTCAAAAGATCCCTTATCCATAGTAGAATATAGGAGGGCTATTTTTAGAGCAATAATGACACATTTCATGACTTTTATGAGGGTCTACACTAGGGGACAAAGTTTTGGATGGCCCGAATACTATTTTTTAACAAAATCAGATTTCCACAATCCATTATGATGCACAATTAGTTTCTGGATTCGATTGTGTGAGTTTTTTTAGCATCAAATACAAAGGTCAAGAATGGGAAACATGTGGCATGGTGGTTTTGCCTATGGTTTTGTAAAACTACAAGTAGTTTCCAAGTTGTAAAATGCCTATATAATGAGGTCTTGGAGAGGAGTTTGAATATGGAGTTTTGTATGCAAGGCTGGGTGCTAGAGGAAGTCCTTCCAAGCTCGAGTTGAGGTGATGCTCTTGTAAGAACTTACATTGCAAGTGTGTTGTAATCATTTTTTGATTTGATAATACATTATGCAGGTTTTAGAGTGTGGGGTTTTTCTCTCGTAAGTGTTTTCCCCACGATAATCATTGTGTTATGTGTTTATGGTTATTTATGTTCTTGCATGTTTCTTAAATTGTTGTAATACTTAAGTTTAAAGTTGCATAATCTTCCTCTCAAGATTAGCATAGGAAGCATTTCTTTATACTTTTGCTTCCTTACAAGTGGTATCAGAGCTTGGCCAGTTTTGGTTCTATTTGTTGGGTACAGGGTTTTTTGATCTAATCAAGGTTTGAGTGGGAGCTTGTGCAGAGTATTTTATTTATGTGTTGTAGGATTGTCAAGATGAAAAGCATGTCAGGGAGGATTGATGTAGAGAATTTTTTGGGCACAAACTTTGAGATGTGGAAGCTAAAGATGGAAGATTTATTGATTGATCAAGATCTATGTGATGCAGTGGATGAGAATACGCTCAGGCCCACAGTATCCAATTTTAGTCGTACAGTATGATGTGATGGATAAAAATGATAAAGGTCTCACAAGATTGTATCTTGCAAACTCAATTCTAATTAAAGTGCATGAATAGTCTACTGCAAAGAAGCTTTATAAGAAGCTAAGTGAGATCTATCAAGCGAAATCATTTGTGAACAAGATTTTCTTGAGGAATAAATTTTATTCCTTGAGAATGAAAGAAGGTGGACGAATTTTTGAGCATCAGAAAATTTTTAATATGTTGGTGACTCAGTTGACCTCAGTTGGGGTGTTAATTGATGAAAAAGAAAGGTGCCAAATCTTGCTATGTTTGTTTCCAAATTCATTGAAAAACCTTGTCATGACCAAGTTGTGTTAAATTTATGAGTTATTAGGGTTTAGGAGCTTAATCAAAGCTACAAGGAATTACTAACCCTTCACCTATAAAATTTTGAATCTGATGAATAATTTGTTGAACCATGGACCAAGATCTTCAAGAAAGGGGTAAAATTATGAAATTGGATAATATCCAATCCTGCAAGGTGACTGGTGATAGTTTATGATGTTTTGAGGAATCTACTCTGGTAGGTTCAAAGAAGTGTTGAACTACCTTTTATAGAGAGGCCATTGGGGTTAGGAGGAAGGAACTAAGAGTTACCTCCCGGGTGAACCCACAATAGTGGGTTACACTTTTTTGCTTGAACGTACACTGAACACTACATTTTAAAAAAAACTTTCAAATTCGAGGATGCATATTTTTGTTAAACCATTTGAAATCGGAAGATGTTCAATAAATTAGAGTCTTTTAGGATTTTTTGTCTAGATTGTAAATATATTTTTTATTTTTATTTTTGAATTGGTTTGAATGGTTTTTTCTTTCTCCCACGAAAATAGGTATGTTGCTAAAAATGTCATTTTCAAAGAGTTACATTATTTTCATAGAGCATAACTTTTTTTTTTTCTAAAATGGATATCAATGTGATTCTTTCAAATTTAGTTTTGTAAAATCTATACGTAGGGCATGCAATTGGTTTGATGACATTATCATGATTATTTCATATTTTATTAATGTTTGAAGTTGACTAAACCGTAATTTTGACATACCTTGACTACATAGCTTATAACTTGTCGTGTATTTGTCCAATTACATTTTATTTTTTTATAGAAAGATAAATTCAATACCTAGGGCATAGATATTTTTTAGAATTTTATTTCTCTCATTTACTATTTTTCCATAAGCGTCAAACATAGAGGTAGACATACGGTGAAATATCTATGTTTAGTAAAACTAAAAATTCAAAGTCATAATAAACTTAATATATATTAACATTATAATCATTGGAAATATTTTTCTTAGTAGTACCTTACTACATAGATAGGTTTGTCAAATGGATTCATTTGATCTTCCAAAATATAAGGTACGAAGGAGACTCCATTGTAGGTATGAATTAGGAGTATAGATGTTATATGAATGTTTTTTTTTATCTAAGAGGCTTTGAGCTAACTATTTGTAATTAATTCCTTCAAATGGAACCTCTCAAGGCTTAAATCATCATATTTTATTAAAAATGTGTTATTTCAACAAAAATCAACATGTCTAAAAAAGTGTAACCCACTATTGTGGGGTCCCCCTCCTAGGATAGGGTTGGGAACAAACCCCTGTTATGTCTATAAAGTGACCTAAGGAAGAGTCTAGTTGACTCAGTTTGAGGAGCCTCCCTATCAGAGAGATATTTTATACCCTTATTATAAATCAGAATATAAATCTCAAAATAAGATACATTATTTGCAACAAATTTTTTAATTTTACATAATGATTCACTATATCAATTCATTTCATTCATATGTGAAGAGTCGGGGAAGAAGGTAAGAGAGGTGCCTGATTCTAACAACTAAACATATTTTTAACGATGCAACGCTATCACCATTTCTAGTTTTCTAAAAGAGAGTACTTCTATGCTCATATCCTACTTCATGTTAGAAAGGAAATAAAAATTCCATCTAACTTGTAAGTGCATATTAATTTGTTTAAACAATTAAGAATGACAAATCATGAAATCAACCTACCATTTAAAGGAAAGATAGAGTGCACAAAGTTTAAAATAAATTTGGTAACTATTTTAACAAGAATTCTTGTTAATGTGAGGATCAAGACATAAAGTTAACTATTACCACAATTAGTATAAAAAATAACTTACCCTTATACTTTTGAGTTTTTCCAATGATATGAGTATTTTTAACAAAAAAAGATGAAACACAAGTATCAAGAATTCATTACCATTTCAAAAAAATACATCTATTTGAACAACATGGATTTGAGAATGCAAAAAAAAAAATAATTGACATAAGATAACTTAATCATTGAAGAACAAGGGTACTCTTGTAAAATAATATAGCATGATTACATAAAATATAGCTTTCATGTCTAGGATTCAAATTTACTAACATAAGGATAACATCAAAAAAAGAGGCAACATAAAACACTAAATGTTATACATAGACAAACTACGAGTCCCGGAGTTCCGAGTATGGAAACCTAGGTCTTTGATACCAGATGTAATGCCCCCCTATGGAAACTAGGAAGACATGACATAAAACCTCTAACACTTGACAACTTCTAAAATTCATTTATTTCAAACAATGGTTAAATGGCAAAAACAGTCATCAATAAACAATAATTCATAACTTCCACAAAAAAAAAGATAATCACTTCAGTGACAATCAAGAAAAAATCATTACAAACATTATGTACAAATTTTATGAAGATCCAATGGTGGTAAATAAAGTTATGGCTTATGTTTTTAAAACAGAAAAACCATGTTAGGGTTCAGACATGCCTTCACTATAAGGGTTGTAACTTTCACCAAACATAAAAAAATATATATAAAACTAGTGGAAAATGAAAGATAAGGAAGAGGATCATCTCTAATGGGTATGTGTAGGATCATGGTATGCCAAAGTAGGTCCATAAGTGGCAATGAAAATTCAGAAAATCAGGTTTAGGGAAGTTGACATTAAAAATTGAACAAGTTATAAATATTATATCAAAAATATGTAAGAAGAGAATTTGTAGAAAATTGAATTTAGTTTCTAAGATACTAGGCCTTTTTTGAAAAACAATTCTTGTATATGTTGAAAATTTTAAATTTCAATGTAGTAGTACAAAAATTTTAGGAAAAAATAAGAAGTAGGTGTCTGTCTGACCACCTTAAACACAATCAAATGATAATTTTTTTTACAAGATTCTTGATATAAGTAGGAGACTAGTGTTCAGATGTGACACATATTTTTTTGTAATTTATTCAAGTAAATAATTAATTATGATTTTTCTTCTACAACTTTTCCAGAATATGAAAACTCTCGTGTCTAACCACGTTAACTTAGTCTAAACTTTATCAAATTGAAATTTTTATTTTATTTTTATTGTAGTAGGAAAATCATAGAATGTGACACATATTTTGGATTTAAAAAATGTTATGCAGTTTGAAAGTTATAGCTATTTTTCAATAAGTCTATTAATCAGGACTAGAAAGATAACAAGTAGGTGTATGTCTAACCACATTAAACAAAATCAAATGATAATATTTTTTTATAATACTCCAGATAAAAGTAGTAGACTCATGTCTGAATGTGATGTATATTTTTTTGTATTTTTTTTCCAAGTAAATAATTGATTATGATTTTTCTGCCAAAAAATTTCCTAAATCTAAAAACTCTCGTGTCTGACCACCTTAACTTAGTCTAAAACTCATCAAATTGAAATAATTATTTATTATTATTGTATTATGTGAAGCATAGAATGTGTTGTATATTTCAGATTTCAAAAAAGTTATATTGTTTGAAAGTTATAGTTATTTTTCAAAGAGTCTATCAATAAGGACTTCTTTTTCACATCACCACTTTTTGGCATACCATGATCGTGCACATACCCTAATATCAAATTTATGTCTTTACATAAATTTTACAATCCATACCATTCATATAAACTTGACTGAAAAATCAGATTCTGGAATGGATAGATTTAGTCTGACAAAATCTACATAATATGGCATTAATTGGACCCTAAAAATGAAATATGACAGATACCCATTTGAGATCTCCAATTTTACTTACAAAAAATCAAAAAAGAAGAACCATAGACTCAACTTATATTATTAAAATAATAGATGTTCAAAAATGGGTTGCTAAAAACCCTAGGAAAATACATGGTAATTTTGACAAAAAAGAACTCAAAACTTTTAAATAACCCTAGATATAATAAATCATGAGAACATATAAATAGATCCTTATTTTATTAGATACATAATGCAATAAATAAATTCAATTCATACCTCATTTCCTATGAAGATTCAATTGAAGGAGGAAGGAGACAAAGAGATGAAGATAAAGCCAGCTTGAGATGCATCATTCAAGCCCTCCCCACTTTCAAAAAATCACCATGGAAGAAGAAGAACCAATTCCAAAAAAATCAATCCCTCTGTCAACCCTTTAAACTTTCATATATGAGTCTCTCCCAAAAAGAAAAGAAACTTATATAAATCATTAAAGAAACCCTCCCTCACATATCATAAGTTTTTCTCCAAAAACCTCCATGAAAATTACAACCAAACTCTCCTCAAGGTTTTAGCCCATCCCCCCTTTTCAAAAGAAAAATATATTCTATATAAATAGGTTTCCCAAAGGTCAGCAACCCCCAACTAACTCTTGCCTAAAGGGCATTAATAAATAGCATAATATTATTATAAACTAACAATTATTTATTGCTCAAATATAACTTAATAAATGCTTTTATATTCATTCATACAAATACTTATTATTACCATAGTATGTCACACACACACACACACACACAAACACATATATATAGTACACTCAAAATGTGCACTTCTCTAAGTCATTACTTCCAAGAGAATTCATGGATTGGAAACCTTTAGAAAGCAACCTAGAGCTCCCTAGGCATGGAGTCACAAGGATGTTTATAGGGCTCTTAGCTAGAGCTATGAAGCATACAACCTTTCTAGTAAACCACACAATGGGAGATTCATGAGACATGGGAAAGAATGCCAATATCTTCAAGAATCTTGAATGAAAATGCAATGCAATGCTATACTAGCAATGAAGATGCAAGAATGCAACTAAGCTATGAAAATGAAAGTATTACAAATCCTTACTAATTAAGCTATGTGAGCTAAGCTAGAACTTGAAAGGAAATCTAAGCTAAGAAAGCATAAACATGAAGCTATGATGCAAGAATGAAAGCTAGAATGCAACAAGATCTCCAAGCTCCAAAATCACCAAGAAAACCTGCAACATAAGATTAACATAAAAATTTGGGATCCTAGAATGAGAAGAGAGCTCTTCTTTTATAGAAAGTGAGAATCAACGGACGATGGAGATTAAGAGGCAAAAGATTTGATCAAGGGTGGAGTTTGAAAGAGGGATCAATCCATGTGCACAAGTTTCCTCCAATGAGAAAGAAGTGTTTACTTTTGAGCCTCATGTGAGACAAAAAGGCCTTTTCTCCTTTTCATAAAATAAGAATAATGCTTTATTTGTGCAACTTAGGATAAGAGGAAAGTGGGGGCTTTTTATTTAATAAAAGGTGAGGGAATTCCTTTTAAATAAATAAAGACTTAGGATAAAATGGTTAGCCCATAGAATATAATCGAATAAATGATAGAATTAGGATTTGATCAAGGAAATTGATTTGATTGAAAATATTGATTCAGGGATTTGATAAATTGCAAGAATGGGGCCCGAAGTCTAGGTGACCATTTTAGGGTGCATACATTTTCCCCTCTTTGACTAATGTGAGATCGATTTGGGATCACATGTAGTCAAAGAATGGAATTGAAGTGTGAGATTGATTTGGGATCACAAAACAACCCAAATGTGTGTTCGACGGATGGGAACACATTAGGACAAGGATAAGCTGATTGAAAAAGACAAGGCCAACACCCCTGTAAATAGGTAATTGTCAAGTCTCAAATAAGAGATAAGAATCTCAAGCAAGGTTTGATTGAACCGAATCAAGGATTGAAGTTTGATAGGTACTACCCCCTTGGAATCGAGATCGAAATCAAGTAGAGGAGAAACAGTAAATTGATAAATTTGATCAAATCACTATAAATCATAATCGAAGATGAAAGATTATAGAATAACCATCAAGTAGTGAAGATATGCCCCAGTTTGACTAGGTTTGACTGATAAAGATATAGGATAAAAATGAAGTCAAACCTCAGAGAGATGAAGCAAATGAAAGTGAATGAAAGACTAGAAGTTTGAAAGAGATGAAGATGCTCCAGCAAAGATCAAAGGATCAGGCCTCAAATGGTCATCCAACTACGTAGAAGAAGGAGAAATTTTGAAATGTGACTTTGACTATCAAGATGAACTCGTATTTTGATTTCGATCCCAAAAATGGATCCAAGATGTTGAAATTAGCCAAGGGTGCAATTTTTGCAAAATTCTGAGATGTTTTGAAAATTGGTCAAAAAGTCAAAATGCTATATAAGGGGTAAAAAGGTCATTTTCAAATTCATTTGTCTTATTGTGATATTGAGAACTTTGATAGCTCAGAGAGAGATTATGGCTTAGCAAGCAGCGATTCCAGTCCACACACATCGATTTGAGTGTGATCGGTTGCACAACCGGCCTCCTCACTATGTTGCCCTGGTAAGTTTTTAAAAAAAACTAGCTTTTTGAGTCATTAATGGCATTTAAAACATGTTTTTAATGTTTTCAAATTATACTCATGCGAAAGTTTGTATGATAGTTTTAAAGTATTGCACACCTTCGATACTCTTTATCGTGCGATAATTCACGGGTCCACAAAGTATCACACAGGTGTTGAATCTAGTATCGCACGATACTTGATGAAACATCGTGTGATCTTGTGTGAACTATCGTATAGGAAAATAGTATCGCACTGCTATTGAGGAAAGTATCGCATGATACTATATCAAAAAATAGTATTGTACCAATGTAATAAGAAATATCGCATGGTTTTAATTTGAACAATATGACATGGGTCTAGACAATTTTTGCATTTGATATTATTTGTACTATTTTTAGACATCCATCATGATATGTTCTGACATTTGGGTTATGGGTTATGGCTTGCAGGAGGCCTTTTCAGTGCTCATTATTAGAGCTCCAAGAGTGATCGAGCTATACTGTGTGAGAGATCTAGATACTCCTGGCAGAGATGACCTCATCAACATGGGATTTGAGTTTTTGCTAGATATGCCCCATATTTGGGTAGTTCACGAGTTGTTGACAGCATTGGCTGAGAGATGGCATAGTGAGCACAACACCTTTCATCTACTGACTAGAGAGGTGATGATCACATTAGAGGATGTCTATCGGCTCCTCCAGATACCTAGCCATGGCAATCCAGTGAGTATAATCATGTTTATAAATGTTCATAAGTGTAATGTTTCCATATGATGAAAACTAACATGATTTTTTGTTGGCATAGGTATACTATGATCAGACTCTGACAGAGGGGTGACATGCCATCTAGGACTTGTTCCAGGATGTCACCATCATTGATAGACATCTCAGCTAGGACCAGCTGGTAGAGGAGTATGGTCGTGATTTTTCGGTTCCATGTATTGTGTGCTCGATAGTAGCACAGGCCCTGGTTACTGACAGGAGCCAGAGAGGGTTCCTACTGGGTTGGGGTAGGTTGGTTGCAGATTTGGTAGCACATCTGAGGTGGATGGCATGGGGCCCGACTATCTTAGTAGATATGTACCACAAGCTACATGAAATAGTGTACAGGGACAACAGGACGTGGGCATGTAGGGACGTTCTCACGCAGGTATGGGCGTGGGAGCACATAGTCATTGTGTGACCATGAGTACAGCCTCAGGAGTGGAGATGCCCCTACATCTATAGGTATACAGGTTTTATCAGCCAACCCCATAGTGGAGACCTCACATACTACATGAGGCTTATAGATGAGCTCACAACTTTTGAGTGGAGACCATATAGGGTGTGCGAGCAGTGGAGTGACTGGGATCGGGAGCTCGAATATATGTTGTATAGTCAGCCACTACTTGGTCAACATTTAGAGATTGTGGAGCGGTTTGTGATCTCTTGGGTGTGGAGGTAGTTTGGGCAGCATAAGAGGGTACCCACAGAGACTACCACATATGCCCAGTGCAGGGAGGATGAGGGATTGGGGTGGTTGCCAATGCTGGACTACCAGCAGCGGCACAGGAGACTGGAGGTCTACGCAGGGAGCCCTGGGACTATCTACTTGATATGGAAAATGCCGGAGTTGATGCAGCTTATAGAGCAGAGTGCAGGAGACAGCTATTTCCTAGGTTTACAATGCCAGATGCACAACCATAGGCATTTGATGAGGATGGGGATGATGATGATGGCAGAGATGGAGGAGGGGGAGGAGGGGGAGAGCCGCAGGATAGGGGTATTGATCAGGTGGCCAGAGATGGTCACAGAGATAGGTTATAGATGATGATGATGCGGTGAGACTATCTCACCCACAGGTGGATGCAGGATAGGATCAACCTGCAAAGAGGGGAGGGGAGGATCTTAGAGCCAGGATCCAGGTTTTGGAGACTGAGGTCCAGTAGTTGAGGACCACTATTGTCATGCGAGATCAGTAGCTAAAAAATTTGCGAGCTGAGATAGATCAGCGGGAGAGGGTGGCACGAGATGATGCTGCAAAGATCTAGAGGGAGGCAGCACATGAGGCATACTATCATGGATTATACATAGTAGTCGTACCCGCGGCACAACAAGCACCACTCTACTTTGAGTGGGCTGGGAGATCAGACATGGTGGGTGACAGGATGGGCCCACTAGCTCCACCACCACCAGCTCCACATGATGGGGTGAGTCAGTCCTAGGTCTAGGGTGTAGATGTGTAGGCATATTTTTTAGACACTATCCAAATTTTGGATCCCATATTGTACTTGTATCATTATATATATATGAGATGGCTGGATGTTCGAGATATCTTATGTACTTTGTCTCACTTGTGATGGATGTTTCAGTATTATTGTCTTGTTATATTGCTCAAATGTATGTTTAGAAATGTTTATAATGCTCATGTATAATCTCTCTCATGGATGTATGTTTAGTTCTCATATTTATGATATAGACTCATGTTTCTGAAAATGATCTTTTTATGATATAGATATGATGATAAGATTAACCCCTTATGATGATAGGAAAAGGATGTGATGTAAAAGACAAGGAGCGAAAGACATGATCAAGAAGAAATGAAAGGTGAGCGCAGTTGACCGACAAGTCCACGAAAGATGAAAGGAGAGCTCTCTCCATATGCAAGATGCAAAACTAAACTAACATGAACTTAAGAATGCAAGCTACTATGAAAAGTGGTTTACTTGCAAGGTCACAAAGCCATTATACTCTAATAATCATCATCGAGCTTTATTGGTAGCGTCACAACATCATACAATACACACTAGTATAACTACGTGAATCTGAATATGATCTATATTAGATAGGGATGTGGGAATCCCACCTAGGCATCAAAGACATGTAGGTTAAGATGACTAGTGCAGTGAGGTTCCCTAAGTTTAGTATAGCAAGATTATGCTCGCATCAAGACACAAGAAAGTCAAGATGACTATAAGCATGCACTTGCAAAAAAATAGTTAAGGATAATACATTGTAGATCCTAGTGTCAAGTGGAACAAGCATAGATGCTCATGACAGTTGAGATCAACAAAATATACCCACAAGTAGAAAACAAATAAAACATGTCCTCATGCCCCTAGTCTTCTAGCTCAGCATCATGGAAAACTATTAGGGAGAGAACACTCAGCAAAGAAATCATCATAGATAGCACACAAATAAATAAAGTCAAACAAGGCTCAATGAGTCAAGTGTTTAAGTGCGTGTGTAGGTCATAGAATCAAACTTTGAGTATCACATATGCCAGTGGAAAATATCATATCATAGTAGACTATGGGTAGGATATATGATAAGTGTTAAGAAACACTTGACACTAGGGCAGTGTTGAAAAACATAGTTTGGGGAAGTGTTGAAAAACACTATTTGCGAGATGTCCTAAAGACTGAGACATCCAAGAGACCAAAGCTAACACAGTTATGCCCCCTAGACAAAGACAAAGACCAATTCCAAACCAAGGCAACAAGGACAAGGCATGATAGAGAAAGGCTAAGTATTGAGGACGTGTGCTAAGAAACAAGGGTGCAAAGGCCTCAAGTAGTGCCTGTTTCCAAGTTTTCACCACTTGACAGATTTTTTGATTTTTTCAATTTTTTTGTATTTTTGCTACCAAGGCGTCTGTTTCCAGGTTTTCACCAAGGCACTTTTTCTATTTTTTTGAATTTTTTGTAATTTTTGATTTTTTTGTATTTTTTCAGGACTTTATATGCTTTTTAGGATTTTTTCAACATCATATATGAATTTTTTTGGAATTTTTTCAGGACTTTAAATATGTACAAAGGATTCCCCCAGACAGAACAAGCATCATGGATATAACTTCTTCAGGTGCAAGACATTGATAGGATCAGGGAGCTGCTCTCCCTCTTCAGTAGATAACAAATAAGCACCTCTCCTAAAAGCTGCAATAATGATGTAAGGTCTAAGCCAATTAGGTTCAAATTTTCCCTTTTGATCTCTATGTTGTTGATTTTTGGGATTTTCACGTAGGACAAGATCTCCCACTTGGAATTCTCTAGGGTGGACCTTTTTATTGAAAGCTTTGGACATACACTTTTGATAGACCCTCATATGGTCAAATGATGCTTTATGTTTCTCATCAAGAAGTTCTAACTCCTGGAGTCTCATGGCGCGGTAGTCTTCATTTATAACTAGACCTTTGAGAGAAACTCTAAGTGAAGGAATCTCAACCTCTAAAGGTAACACTGCTTCAGCACCATAAGTAAGGGCAAAAGGAGTAGCCCCTGTAGGAGTATGAATACTCATTCTATAGGCCCACAAGGCCGGATTTATCTGTAAGTGCCAATCTCTACCATTCTTGTGAATTGTCCTGTGGAGAATTTTAAGAATGGTTTTATTCGAAGCCTCTACTTGACCATTTCCTTGTGGGAAGTAAATGGAGGACCAATGTTTTTTAATCTTGAATTGTTTGCAAAGTTGCTTAAGGTCCTTATTTTTGAACTGACCTCCATTGTCAGTGATAATCTTAGAAGGCACGCCATATCGACAAATGATATGGTTCAGGATGAAAAGAGAAACTATCTTTCCCGAGGCAACATAAAGTGGGATAGCTTCTACCCATTTAGTAAAGTAGTCAGTAGCAGTGATGATAAATTTGTGTCCACCTAATGAGTTGGGATGAATTTTCCTAACAAGGTCAAAGGCCCAGCGCTGAAATGGCCAATGAGATATAGAAGGAATAAGCTCCCTGCTTGGAGCATGTATCAGGTGACCATGTTTTTGACACTTTTCACAGGATTTTGCAAAAGCTACTGCATCCATCTGCATGGTAGGCCAATAGTACCCCGCCCTAAGCAACCTTCAGACCATGGCAAGACCATTGGAATGTCCCCCACAGATACCCTCATAAATGTCAACTAACGCTTGATCAAATTCTTACTTTTCTAAGCATCTAAGAAGCATCCCATCTAAACCCCTCCTATACAAATCACCACAGATAAGGGTATGGCGAGATGTGTTTCAAGTAAGGTTTCTCCGTTCAGAGCAGTTAAAGGTGTCAGGGATAATGCCATCACGAAGGTATGAGTAAATGACACCATATCGGGATGAGTCATGACCAACAAGGGTACAGATAACATGGCTTTCTTGGGAGTCATAGATTGGATAATGTAGCTCTTCCACCAGGAATTCAAATCTGGACTCGTGCTACTCTAACTGGAGAAGTGAAGCAAGTGTAGCCATAGCATTGGTTGCTTTATTTTCTGCTCTAGGGATTTTCTGAAATGTGACGAATGTGAAATACAGTCTCAATGAATCAACCATTTTCTTATAAGGTACTAGTTTTTCATCTTTTGTTTGATATTCTTCATTAACCTGGTTGATTATCAGCTGTGAATTCCCATAGATATGTAGCTCTGTGATTCTCCATTCTATGGCCATCTTGAGCCCATTTGTCAAAGCTTCATACTCCGCAATGTTGTTTGTACATGGGAACAAAAGTTTGTATGACTTAGGAATCATGTAACCATGAGGAGAAACAAACAACACTCCAGCTGTAGAACCATTTTGCATGAAAGATCCATCAAAGAACATCTTCCATGTTCTCTCAGTCATGTACATGAGATGTTCATCTAGAAAGGCAACTTGAATTCGTACACTGTCTTGAATTAGGAAGTTAGCCAATTGATCAGCTATAGCTTGTCCCTTTATAGCTTTATGCTCAACATACTCTATGTCAAATTCTGAAAGAATCATCATCCATTTAGCAAGTCTACCCATGAGGGCAGCCTTACCGAGCAAATACTTGAGAGGATCAATTTTTGCTATGAGGCATATTGTGTGCGCTAGCATGTAATGTCACAAATTTTTGGAAGCAAACACCACTGTGAGGCAAGCTTTCTCAATACTGGTGTAATTAACCTCATATGACACAAGTGTACATCAAATGTACTATATGGCTCTTTCTTTCCCATTTTCATCAAGTTGAGCCAGTAATGCCCCCAAGGAAGATTTTGTTACTGACACATATAGAATGAGTGGTTTTCCTGGGATAGGAGGCATTAAAATAGGAGGATTTGCCAAATATTTCTTGATCTGGTCCATGTTCTTTTGACAATCCTCGTTCTAGATACACTTAACTCCTTTATGCAAGTTCTTATTGAGAGGTTGAGCTCTATCGGCCAGCTGTGAAATGAACCTCCTTATTGATTGAAGACATCCCTGAAGACTCCTCATTTGATTGATGTTTTTATGAGGTGGCATATCTATAATCGCTTGGACCTTTTCAGTGTCTACCTCTATTCCCTTCGCTGAAATAATGAATCCTAGCAGTTTTCCAGAGGTGACACCAAATGCACACTTTTTTGGATTTAATCTTAGTTGGAATTGTTCCATGCAATCTAGAATGACTTCCAAATCACCTAAGTATGTATTTATTTTTTTAGATTTAGCCAAGGTGTCATCTACATAATCTTCCATGTTCTTATGCATCATGTCATGAAAGATAGTTTTCATAGCCCGTTGGTATGTAGCTCCTGCATTTTTCAATCCAAATGGCATAACGTTCCAGCAATAGGTACCCCATGCACAAGTGAATGCATTCTTTTCCTAATCTTTAAGAGCTATCTTGATTTGATTATACCCAGAAAATCCATCCATCAAGGAATAGATCTCATAGCCCGCGGTCATGTCCACTATCATGTCTATGTTTGGGAGTGGAAAATCATCCTTTGGGCATGCTCTATTGAGATCTCTAAATTCTGTACAAATGTGAATGGACTTGTCATTTTTTGAAATTGGTACAATATTTGAAATCCATTCAACATAATCAATAGCTCTTATGAATCCTACACTGAGGAGTTTTTCTAGTTCTGCTTTGACTAGAAGAGCTATGTGAGTATGCATTTTCCTCAATTTTTATTTGATTGGTTTCACACCTGGAGCTATGGACAAGTGATGCATAATGAGATTAGTGTCCAACCCTAGCATATTGGAGTAAGTCCAAGAAAAATTAATCTTCTTCCTTTGTAAGAACTTGGTGTATGCTTCCTTTTCTAGAGGCGACAAAGACTGAGCCAAATGCACTATCTGTGGAGCTTCATCTGTACCCAAGTTGACTGATTGAGTTGGCTCTACAAGCACTGAAGATCTATCTTGAAAGTAACTTAGGAGATGATCAAGTACCTCATCCTTAGGCACCTTAGAGAGGTTTTCACCCTTGGATACATCATTTATTTTTACTATTTTCAGTTATGACACTGCCACACAGTGGTTTTCACCATCAGAACTCTTATTCCTTTTTTCTTTTCTTTTTACTTTTTGACTAAGGTACTTGATATCTAGCTCTGTCATACTTGTAGTTGATTCACTGGTGGAAGAGACTACGGGCTCAGTTGCATTCAAGTAACAAGTTATCTCATAGTCATTCTGAAATGTCAAGAGCTTAGGTTCTCGATATCGTTGGGACCAATCAATGAGATGAGAGTTAGAAAGAGGTAGGTCAATGGCAGGTTCAAGATTATGGATATGAATGACATTATCTCTGGTGATCAAAGAGTCAGAGTCTGTCAAGTATTCTTCTAAGTTACCCAAATCAGGATTTGTCCTACCAAGCAAAGAATCGTCCACTAGGGCAACACATGGGTTCCAATCCTCCAATCCTACACGTGACTCGTTAGCTACCTCAGAATGGGAACTATAAGTATGGACAAAATCAATGTCCATGTCGACTATAGAAGAATCAGAGAGAGACTCCCACTCATACTCGTGTGACTATATCTGAATCTCGACTAGGATGTTTACACCATGTATGTTTACAACGCCTTGAGGTAGAGGCTCTAATGTCACCAAGGGTAACATGTTCTTTGACAAGATCTTCTGCACTAGATTCCTCCTGTCCTAAGTTTGAAACTATTGTATGAGCAACTGGAGTGTCTGAATCTCCCCAAAGGAGATTGGTGGAAGGGACCAAATCTTCACACTGATCTTGTTGGTTTGTTAAATTTGGCATGTATTTGGGTTCACCTTCACTATTCGACTCATCAAGGATAGGAGCAGTTTTCTTGTCATGACTTTCAAACCCTAGGCCAACCGTCTTCTTACAGTTGCATCCAAAAAGAGCATGATTGAGAGGTTCAGCTCTAGCATCCAATCTTTACTGAGAGGGCCATGTCCGGGATAGCCCATATGTTTGACAAAAGTGTATCCTCTCCCATAAGCCTTAGGAGATGGAGAGAAGTTCTCATTGTGCATATATTTTTCCTCTTTATAAATCCAATCTCTAAAAACCACCTCCTCTTTCTCATCTTGGATAGGAACTGAGGACTCTATAAATGTGCCGAATAGGGTCATGGCTGAAGAGGAAGGTTTCATCTCTTGGGAAGGCTTGCCATAGGACCTGGGTGAAATTGGTAGCTTTCTAAAGGATTCAAGTTGATACCCACCCATACCAAGGTCTATTGATTTGAATTTATCTTTGCACTATGCTAGAGTCACATTTTAATCCTCTTCTTCTCTGTTGAGGGGAACATGAGTCCCTGCTGAAATGGAGTTGATAGATAAGGTGCTATCCCCAAGTATACAAATTTCTTCTCTATTATAGGGGAACTTAACACACTAGTGGTAGGTGGATGGCACTACTTGCATCTCATGGATCCACGGCCTACCAAGTAAGATGTTGTATGCAAGAGGACCAACATCAACAATCTAAAACAAAATGTCCTTCTCCACGGGGCCAATCCCGACAGGAAGAACAACCAACCCCTTAGAACTCCTTTCTGCCTCATCATAGGCTTTTATTGTGATCTTCTTTCGGGCATCTATGACCTCTTCTGAGTAACCCAATGTTTTCAATAGACTTAGGGAAAAAATATTGAGCCCAACACCCCCATCAATCAAAACATTCCTAGCATGGGTCTTATGGATCATGACTTCAATGTGAAGGGCAAGATTATGCAGATGACTCAAAGCTTTGTCATTGTCTTCTAAAAAAGTGAGGTAGTGTGGGCTGGCAATATGGTTGACCATGCTTTGGAAGTAGTCGACATCTATGTTGGTAGGAACATTTTCTATGCGCAAGGCGTCCTCAAGGACACACTTATGTCTTGGGGATAATTCCAAGAGCTCAAAGATTGAGATTTGAGTCGGGGTTCTCTGCAATTGGTCAACAAGTTTATAGCTCATTTCAGGGTTAACTGCTAATTTTGTGGTGACATTCTTGGATGCCACTTGCTTTGGTTTACTGGACTGGTTGGTGCTAGGACCTCTAATAACCACAGGACCTTGACTTCTCATGACAAAATTAAGAGCTTGGGATGACCTTTGAGAGTGAGGACTCCTTAACACAACCACATGTTCTTCATCAAATATAGGAGGAGAGCCCACATCATAACCATAAGGATCCTTGTCCCTCATGATGTTGACATTTTCCTCCACAACCTCAAGCATATTGACCACATTTTCTGCAGCTGTGTAGGTGTAGTTGATTTCAACCTTTCCACTCTTTGGTTTAGAGGTTTCCACCTTCTCATATTTAGGCAAAGGTTCCTTGAAAGCCTTGTGATCAACATTAGTGTTCAAACCATCCACCTTAAGTTTTCCACTCTCAATAAGATCTTGGATAATATGATTTAGTTTCCAACAATGTTTGATGTCATGTCCAATACCATTGTGGAATTTGTAGAAAGCCTTCTCATCCCACCAATGAGGTTTAACATCAGGAATATGGTGATTTGTAGGATCTTGAGGATGTGCAAGATTGTTGGCAATGAGCATTTTGAAGACATCCTCATAGGAATCACCAAGCTTTGAAAATTGACACCTCTCTTTCTTGGGCTTTTCTTGGTACCTTGGCTTATGTTCTTTTTGGTTGGATGTGTTGAGCTGCATTACTTGAACAACACTAGATAAATAAAGAACACCTTGATCCTTAGGTTGAGAAGAGTCCACTACTCCGTCATTAACCACTTGCTTGTTCTTATTCTAGTGCAAGTTTTTCCCTTTATCCTTATTAGCATTGTGGTTATTTTGACCATTATTGTTGTTTTTGTTGTTGGTCAAAATTCCTTGCTCTTTCAAAACATCCTCAATTCTGCATGTGGTTTCGACCATGGTGTTGAAGGAGTCAAAGACCATTTTCCTCACTTAATACCACATCTTAGGAATCAAGTTGCTAATAAGAATGTCAATCTTCTCCTTTTTAGGAATGGTCTTGGAGTATTGAGAACATTGACGTCTCCATCTTTGCAAGAAAACCACAAATGACTCCCCTTGATTTTGTTTCAAGTTACATAGGTCCAACATAGTGACAGATCTCAAAAGATTGTAGGTGAAGTGTCAGATGAATCTATGAACAAGTTCTTTGAAGGTCTTGACCGGGGCAGTTATGTTGGTAAACCACTCCATTGCTTGACCTTTGAGACTCCTTGGGAATAGCCTCATGAGATAGGAGTCATCTTGCTGGAACTCAAAGCTCATAATGTAGAATTGGCGCACATGGTCATGTGGATCCCCATTACCATCATATTTGTCATATTGGGGAATTTCCACTTTCCTAGGAAAATCCTTCATGCTCAGACTCTTGTCGAAATGATTAGGACAGATTGAGTCGAGTGAAAAGGAACTCTTAGGTGCCAACACCTTTTCCATCATACGCTTGAGTTGTTTGATCTCCTCTTCTTGGGATGGTCCTTGCTTCTTGATCTTTCTATCCACATCGAAGTTGTAAGGAACCCTAGCACCCTTGTTGATCAAGCTCTCTAGGAACTTATCCTTGTTTTTCTCTAGATACCTCTCCACATATTGTTGGAAGAGTGGTTCTTGTTGCATCCTCATGCAGTCTTGAGCATCAAAACTTGAGCTACTACCTCCATGTTGGGAGCCATGATGAGCTCATTGGGAGGGTTGTCTTGAATTCCTAGGAGGTGTTTGTCTCCTATAGTGAGCATGTTGTGAAGTCCTTCTTCCTCTAGGACTAGGAGATCTTGAAGGGGTTCTTGAATGCCTTCTGCTTCATGGGGTCCCCGAAGGAGTAGATGGTGGAGAGTTGTTTCCACTGTTGATACCCCTGTTGTTGAATTGGGCATTGAGTTGTTGGGCCAAAAGCCTATCTTGTTCTTCCTGAGAAGCTTTCATTTCCAATTCTAACAAGGCTTATTGCTCTGCCTCTAGGAGTCTAAACCTCTCTTCTTTTGTGGCTTGTTCATCCAAAAAGGATTTCTTTTCACGTTCAATTCTTTTGAGCCTTTCACTCGTATACCTTGAGGTTGTCTGGAGTGGAGAGTTAGGTCTCGAATGTTTCAACAAGTCATTAGTAAATGCTGCATTCACATGAGCATCACAAGGTTCATTGTTTTGGTCTTCATGTTGTGACCATTCATCTTGGTGAGCTCATCCGTGATACCTTTTAGCCCTTTGATAGGCATCCAAATATCTGGTATTGATAGGGGGTGATCCTAGTTGATTGTCATCACCAAATAGCATGTTATCTCTATGTCTCTGAAATATGTCATCAAGATTTTGATCCATTGCTTCTCTCTCCTTTCTAGTCATCGTGTAACTCATGTCCATATCTGATTGAGAAGGTGCTAAGGATGTGCTCAACTCACTAGGATTTCTCTTAGGATCAAACCAATCTTCTGGGGTACTCCTAGGGGATTGATCAAAGATGGGCTCTTTTCCCTTACGCTTCTGATGAGTTTGGACTAAGGGTAACTGGTCAAAGACAACTTGAGGTCATTTTCCTTAATTGACTTGATACCTTGTCATAACTGACATGAAAGAAAAGACCCTTGGTGATAAGATGACCCTACGAAACGTTGATACCAAACTAGGATAGTAAAAGTATTCAATTGTCCAAAAGAGAGATGGTAAGATAGAAAATTGCAAAAGGTGTAAACCAACACTACCACAGAGGTGCCCAATCAAAGGATAAGTATCATAGCACATATGGATCAGGAGGATGATTTACCCAAATTATATTTGATTGAAATTGATTTTTTTGATGGAAGTGAATTGGACAAGAGACTACTAAGACTCTCCAAGTGTGTTACCAAAGAATCTAAAGGTTTACTTTTTCAACAAGGATGACTTCTAACTTACCGATTCCGGGCAAGGTCACTTGTGAAATCAAAGGATACTAATTCAAGGGGTCAAAACACAGGAACCCAAGGTACAAACAGGCTTCGAACTACAAGGTAAGAGACCTACTAAAATCTGGATCGACCAAAGGAAGATTGAAAATGACACAAGTCATATAGACAACAAGATTACTCTGTGCGATAGTTCATAGGGTATTGGGATGATACAATATGTCAAGATGATATTTCATACTATGGTCGTGTGATAGTTTCTAGGTACTAGGTACGATATTTTCTAGGCAAGCTATACGATAGTTGTCTAGTAACAAAGTATCACATGATAAAACTCAGACTAGTGTGTGATGATTGTTCAGTATTGTACGATTCTTGACCAATGAGTGTAAAAATCTCAATTTTTGAAGGCAATTCATCTAAAGTCTTAGTTTGATGGTTCAATTTCTTGACTCCAAACATAGTAATAGTAGAGAATAGACATATTTGCAAATAGTAAGTGATCAAACATGTCATAAAACACTTGAATCAAGGGCAAAGGCAACCTTGTCAAGACAAGCAATTGTGATATCAAAGAGAAAAATCCTAAGAATGCTACCATGATGTTTGATGTTTGAGAACATTTACATAGGTAGATCACAACGAAGACAAATCAAGCACTTACTAGCCTAAAAAGACAAAGGCTCAATACTTAACAACTTGGCCCACACTTGATGTCCCATCGCCTCACACAAAGTGGTTGCCCACAATAGATGTTGGCTTTGTTGTGGAAGTGCCAATGACACAACCAAAGGAACACAGATGGTGAGTAATCTTGGGGTGATCTAGGTTAGTCCACTAGGATTAATCCTTGCACCAAGAGGCTAAGCGACAAAATTGGGTAGATTCTATCTATGGTTCGTAATAAGGGTTCCATTCGCAATAATCCTCTTTCTCCCCAAAGGGAATCCTTACCTTGCGGCAAGTAACAGACCTCAAGGCCACAAGAGTACCTTAAGCATTCTTGCTCAACATTTTTGTCATGGTCACAATCCCACAAGTACTCACATTAAGCGAAGAAAAGTACTGCGTCTACCAAGGTTTTGTGTCCTTGATAGCCTTGATTTTATAGTGGGTCAGAATAGCTCGGTATTAGCTTGTCCCCACTTGGGTAGTTCCTCTTGATTGCTTAAGAGCAGGCCCACTAAAGGATTCTAAACTAAACAAAAAGTGGATTAATATTTGAGGGTCAAGATTTCTGGTTCACCTCAAGGGTGAAGAGCATACTCTCCTATCTCAAAAATCTCTCCCAAACACACCAAGCAAAGTTCAATTACCCTCTTGCTTTCAAAATCTAGAAGTGGGTCAAGATTTTTGGTTCACCACAAGGGTGAAGAGCATACTCTCCTACCACCAAAAGACTCCTACAACAAGATATTAAGTGCCTAATAAAAAAAAGAACTAGTATATGCCACACTAAAAAATGAAAGCAATGAATAATCACTTGATTTGTTTTTATGCTTTGGGTAGCCCTGCAAAAAGGATTAGTAGCCCTTGTGCATTTGAAGCTTTGACATGTGTTCTTTTGGAAAATATTGCTAGCAATGAGGGCATGCCTACAAGCATAACTTGTTAGCCCCACAAAGAGTTAGCACAATAAAAACCAAGTAAAATTTGCAAGTAAACCTCTGTTCTACCACAGAAAACCAAAAATCCGAAACAACCAAACCAAATCTTTCAAAGAAATGACTAAAACTGGTCACTGCCAGGCCTATGTGATAGTTCAGTCGCCAAAAGTTTCACATGATACTTTACAGTATAGTGGTGTGATATTTTCTTTTTGGATGATACTTCGCATTGTGTGCAAGTGACAAAGTTATGTATTACCGCGTGACAAAATACTGTATGAGCATATGATACTTTTACTGGAAAAGTATCACATGACTATATGAAAAATTGTCGTATGATACTGGAAGATTGTCGTACGAAACTCTATCAGAAAGTATGGAAAAATAGCCAAAACAACAAGCAAATATTGACGAAAAATGTGTGGAAATGCATGAAAAGAAGGACAAAACAGAGTTGTTCTGCCCCACGGTGGGCGCCAAAAATGTACACTCAAAATGTTCACTTCTCTAAGTCATTACTTCCAAGAGAATCCATGGATTGGAAACCTTGAGAAAGCGACCTAGAGCTCCATAGGCATAGAGTCACAAGGATGTTTATAGGGCTCTTAGCTAGAGCTATGAAGCATACAACCTTGCTAGTAAACCACACAATGGGAGATTCAACGAGACAAGGGCAAGAATGCCAATATCTTCAAGAATCTTGAATGAAAATGCAATGCAATGCTATGCTAGCAATGAAGATGTGAGAATGCAACTAAGCTATGAAAATGAAAGTATTACAAATCCTTATTAATTAAGCTCTATGAGCTAAGCTAGAACTTGAAAGGAAATCTAAGCTAAGAAAGCATAAACATGAAGCTATGATGCAAGAATGAAAGCTAGAATGCAACAAGATCTCCAAGCTCCAAAATCACCAAGAAAACCTGCAACATAAGATTAGCATAAAAAGTTGGGATCCTAGAATGAGAAGAGAGCTCTTCTTTTATAGAAAGTGAGAATCAATGGATGATGGAGATTAAGAGGCAAAAGATTTGATCAAGGGTGGAGTTTGAAAGAGGGATCAATCCATGTGCACAAGTTTCCTCCAATGATAAAGAAGTGCTGACTTTTGAGCCTCATGTGAGACAAAAAGGCCTTTTCTCCTTTTCATAAAATAAGAATAATACTTTATTTGTGCAACTTAGGATAAGAGGAAAGTGGGGGCTTTTTATTTAATAAAAGGGGAGGGAATTCCTTTTAAATAAATAAAGACTTAGGATAAAATGGTTAGCCCATATAATATAATCGAATAAATGATAGAATTAGGATTTGATCAAGGAAATTGATTTGATTGAAAATATTGATTCAGGGATTTGATAAATTGCAAGAATGGGGCCTGAAGTCTAGGCGACCATTTTAGGGTGCACACACACACACACATATCACCTATCAACATTATTAATAATTAGTAATTGAGAATACTATACAGGTCACATTATTTTATATTTAATTATTAATAATACAATACTTTCCCTAAAGCCAACTATATACACCATAAATAATACTCCAAATTATGAAATTATATATATATATATATATATATATATATATATATATTTGTGTGTGTGTGTATACATATAAATATATAAATATATAAATGTATATAGATATATGCCAAATATCGAACACTATAATCTATATGATTATGAAGTAATTGATCAAAAACTAATATTACCGCATATTTTTACTTACTATAGAATATAACACTATATAGAATAAAACCATTCGATTCAAAGTAAATCTAATTATCCAAAGAGGCCATAACAAATGGGTAAAGGTAAAAAGGTGTGTCGCAATAGAGGACACGTACCAGGTTCCATCTGAAGGTACCTTCCACCAAACATTGTTCAGTCGTATAGTGTATGACCAAACATGCATGCTAAAAAAAAACCTCATGTTCCCTTACCTCTTATTCCTTTGAACACACTTCAAACCCTTCCTTATACCTTTCTAACCACCTTATTATTTAAAAACATTCATGATTACATAAGCTTTATTACATTTAAGGGCACATTGTCTTCTTCCTAACTGAGATAGTATTTAGTGTCTTCATCCATCCAATACATGTGCCACTTAGTGCATGGCTCCCTAGATACTTAAGTAAACATAGTAAACATTATTCCCCATATTTATATTAACTTTGGGGCTTGGATACATGTGAGATATGAAGATTCTACATTTTATTAACTTACTAGTTATTAGTTAAACATAGTCTACACAAGATCTTGAATAAATTTATTAAATCCAAATGAGCTTACATGAAACCGAAGCCCAATTAAATAAGATTCACACCTTCATTGTATATGATAAATTATTCATCAGAATGTTAAACTTCTAATATGATCTATGATTTTTAATTAGACTGTTCTCATAATAAAATAAGAAAATTATGCAAAAAACCACTCTCTATTGATTATGACCTTGGTACATTGACTTCTCTCTCATTTTTGGGTCTTACAGCATATATAAATGTGTTTCAGTCAGTTTTTGACTGAAACAAACCCATTAACCACCTTAGAACCAACTTTTGGTCATTCGTATCCCTTTAACCAAGATTACTAACATATTGTCATTCTTTGATCATCTCTATAACTTTTCCCTTCCTTGTACCAAGGATATAACTATCACCCCCATTACATTAATATGGTCATATAAGACCTTATGGAACATAAAACAAAAAAAACTCCTTAATCTATCCTCGTGAGTCCTTATATGACCTAATAGACATTGTTTTCCCATTATGGAAACTTTTAGCAGTTTGATTACAAATGAATCAACATGAACTTATATAGATTTTATAGGCTTAATTACATAATCAAATGGTCATTTTGACCTCATAGAATTGATATTCATCTTGGATCTTCATTAGGGCCTAGTACTGACCCTTGTGTCCTAGGTGCTCCTGCACCACCATGTCTATCATGAATGAATTCAAGTGGCAAATAGGCTGGAAAACAAGGGAGTTAATTCTCCTCTTGTTATTAATTGGGAATTAAATGATTATATCCCAAAAGAGATCCGTATGCTTCTATGACATGATCTTGTGTAGTGATTTTTTCCCCTTTCCTAAAAAATTATGGCTTCCTACATGCAAATAGGTGTCTGTAGGGGAGCCTCATTTATTTATAAAAACTTGAGTATTATGCTAGTGTTATTAAGGGTTTTGTGCGGTTTGAGCTATAAGTGTGTGGGTAATGCCTGTGATTCCTCCATGGAGATGATCACAATAGATTAGAGTCGATGGTGTATGAGAAGTGGTAGAATGGAGAGGTGGCCTAGTCTACTATTTCTGTAGGGGGTCTTATTGGGTATATTCTCCATGGGGATAAAGTTATATAGAGACAAGAAGAGTGATAATGAAGCTATGGAGATTTTCTTCTTTATAGGTGAACAAGAGAATGTCAAAAAGATTACAGATGGGAGTTATGATAAAGATTACTTAAAGGAACCATGACTATATGTAGCAGACGTTATTATAAGTTACTTTATCTTGGATGGTAAATTTAACAACCTCTTTAGCTATCATTGTGCAATTTTGAATCCTTTTAGACATTGTATATGTATCTCCTTTCCCTTCTACCTATTTTAGTCTTTTCATCATAGCTAGAGATCCCATGCTAAAAAATCATTATTTTGCATGAGGTTTTAATCTTATTGATTATGGAACATAAAAAATTGTTGCATGTGGAGAGAAACCCCCTTGCAAAAAAAGGAATTGAATTTAAAAAAAATGTTCTTGTGCATTATGGTGACACTTCTTTGGAATGAAATTATATGGATTTGGCTGGGGATGAGGTGTTTCATGTGGGGGTTAGAGAGAATCCTCCGACTTCATTTTCTTGAAAAAAGATTGTGGTCCCTTTTGATGTAAGCTCATATTATGTCCCCGCTGAGGACTAAATTCTAGATTCTATGGACCCTAGTAGAGGCGAAAAAGGAAAAAGAAAGGATACTATTAGTTGTGTGAAGCACTCTAGGTCTACTTTTGTTAGACCCAAAAATCTAGCTCAAAGAAAAAAAATTTGAGCCTATGGATGCCACAACCCCCAAGTCCCCTGTTCTACTAAACCAAGGTAATCTATTTGATTTTATGGTTATTCAAGAGGAGATCCCAGTAGAGATGGAGACCCCTAATGAAAAGGGTTCATTTGCTTTGGAGACCCCAAGCATTAACAAGGACATTAAGAGCATGATGGATAACCATAATGCATTTTTTTCTTGGATTGTGACTTAAATTAATATATTGAAAGAGACTACTAATTCAACTTCCCAAAAACAACGAGATGTTATTATGGATAGTACTAATACCTTGGCTAGGAGAATTAGTGAGCTAAAAGAGGACCATAAACAAAGCATCAAAAATTTGGAGGATATCCTTAAAAATATACAAGATAAGGTCAAAGTTGTGGTTTCAGTTAGAAAAATTTCCATGGACAATTCCATTGAGGGCCTCAAGATGTTGAATGATGACATAACTTTTTTTGAAGGTTTATCGAAAGATATCAATGCCTCCCCTTTTATGAGTGTTAAGTCAACCAAAAATGTACACTTCAAGGATACAGGTTTGACCAAGGGAGTGGCTTCTGTTGTGGGCAGTGCAAACATGGAGTCTCAACTAGGACCAACTACTAGGTTATGCAGTAAGGAAAAGGGGGTAACCCCCATTGATAATTTATTTAGTAAGGTTAGGAGCACTAATGAAGACTTTATTCAAATAAAGTATATTTAGTTAAGAGTTTGTAGGTGGTTTGGGGTGCTATATCCTAATCTTTGGCTCCTTTTTCTTGTCATTAGGCTTGTTGTTGGTTTGTTGTTGGTTCTTCTATTTATCTTTTGATGTATTAAAGTTGGGTTTCTAGTCCCTATAAAACCATTTTTCCCTTAATCGAAAATAATATTTTTCCCTTTCTTGGTTGTTATGCATCATATGTAAACTATTCTCCATCGTAATAAATAATAAATATAAATGATAATGGGTTATGCCAATCCATGATGTATCAATAGTAATTTTTAAAAGAGTGGATCATGTAAGGATCAAAAGATAATCCAATTGTAGCATAACCAAACCTTAGAAGAAATATTTATTCATGAATTTGTACAATGTAATAAAAATATTTTACATAATGTTTTCGAGTAATAATGGACTAAAACATATAGATCTAAATCCCTTAGAAAATTAATGAAAGTATAGGCTAAGGTAAAACTTTAGTAAATGGGAAAGATTAGATGGATTGAAGAAAATGAAAATAAAAATTATCTTTTGCTTGATTTGAATCAAGATTATGTAAAAAAGAAACATGCATGTATAAATATAATTGAGCTGATTTAATATATGATAGAGTTGTGAGACATAATTAAAATATTAAATGTTAAAGTAATGAATTAAATAAAAATGTTAAATAAAATAACTTGGATTACAAAAAATGGTAATATCTAAGTGACAAACATATTTCTTAAAATAATGTGAAATAATAGATATAACAACTATAGAATATATAAAGATGTATACACAAACATAAAATCAAATCAAATATATAATAAATACAAATAAAAATAAAGAAAATATTTTAATTTAAAATAATTCAATCTATTAATTAGCTGATAGACTTTATATTTTGGACTTCATTTTCCACAATCTACTACTAAACCTTTTTGGGGTCTAAACCATGTTAGTCTCTAGTTAAACCATTTTTCAAATAAACTTTCTTGTGCTAGAAATTTCTCAAACAAATTTTAGCAACCAAAAATTCTTTTGAGTACTTTAAAAGATTGCAATGATAAAATATATATTTTATTATTATCTTATTTTATGTTTCGAAAGGAAAAAGAAAAAATATTAGAAAGGAAGAATTTACTTTATTTTTATTTTTATTATTCTTTTTCTTCAATGATTTTTTCTATTAAATTTTAAAATTGTTTTGTTATTTATAAATTTTTTAAAAATAATAAAAGATATTTTACAAAAAGAAATAGAAAAGGCAAAGGAGCTACACATTTTAATGAACTTGTGGTGTACAATCTTCATCAAACATCTCATAATACATAGTGCATTATAAAAACCTCACACTTGATCTTGTAGCTACCTCCTTGCAAATCTTCTCTTTAATTTCTCACAACCTCATCAAAATTTATATATGAACCAAAACATATATAGATTTAAATTCAGTTTATCCTTCTAACCTTCTCTAGATATATATACTAATATATAATTATATAAAAGATGTATTAAAATACACCTTAGCGCTAAGTAATAAATGACATAGTCTCAAATTTCGCCATAAAAATCTCAAACTCATACTTTTCGACCTCTTGCAAAGCAGCACATGCAAACATGAGAAACACTTATAAGGACCGCATTAATATATAATAACTAACATGGCCGATTCAACACGTTTTCCCTACCCTACACGGCAATCCTTGTACCACTTGTCCACATGGAAACTCATGGCACTTGTCCACATGGAAACTTTTGAAAGTGTGAAACTCGACCAGGATACCATCCTATGAAAATCATTCCAGGATGGATAGCATGGTATGATATTTCAGCTAGGTGCATTCCGTATCCATGACATGAATACCACTCCTAAATTTTGATTTGTTCATGTTCTAAAACATTCAATTGAGGCTTATTCAAGTACAAATTTGTTTATCTTGTTTGAAACTGTAAATTGTGTCCAAATACATTTATGAAATTAGGTTAGATATCCAAGTCTAAATCAATGTTGAGAACATGTGTCTCAACCTTGCAATATTTGTCTGGAAAATGTTTGTGGAAGTTTTCCACTTGTTTATATCTTGGAAAAGAGTGTATAAAATGCCAAAAGGTGCCCTATCCATAGTAGAATATAGGAGGGCCATTTTTAGAGCATAGTTAGCTTGTTTTATGACTTTTATGGGGGTCTAAATTAGGGGACAAAATTATGGACGGGATTACTATTTTAACCTGGTTGTTTTTCCATCTTGGAAATGTAAATGTAAAAAATGGGCAACATGTGGCATGGTGGTTAAGCCCATGGTTTTGTAAAACCACAAGTGGTTTCCAGGTTGTAAAATCACTATAAAAGGAGGGCTTGGGGAGGTGTTTGATCATTGAGTTCTGTTTGCAAGACTAGGTGCTAGAAGGAGTCTCTCCGAGTTTGAGTTGTGGTGATGCGCTCCTGTAAAAACTTGCATTGCAAGTGTATTATAATCATCTTGATTTGATAATACATTGTGCGGGTTTTGGAGGGTGGGGATTTTCTCCCGGAAGGGTTTCCCAATGGTAATCACTGAGTTATGTGTTCATTGTTATTTTGTTTATGCTTTATTATGCATTTCTTGAGATCTTTGTGATATTTAAGTTGAAATTTGCATAACCATCCTCTCAAGATTAGTGTAGGAAGCATTTTCGCACACCTTTGTTTCCTTACAAGTGGTATCAGAACCTGTCCAGTTTTGGTTCTATTTGTTGGGTATAGAGTTTTTTGAGCTAATCAAGGTTCGAGTGGGAGATTGTGTAGAGTATTTCATTTATGTGTTGTAGGATTGAAACGATGGCAAGCATGTCAGAGAGGATTGATGTAGAGAAGTTTTCTGGCACAAACTTTGAGATGTGGAAGCTAAAGATGGAAGATGTGTTAATTGATCGGGATCTATGGGATACAATTTATGAGAATAAGCAGAGGCCCACAGATCAGACTTTAGCCACATAGTATGATGTGACTGATAGAAAAGCTAAAGATCTCATCAGATTGTGTCTTGTAGATTCTATTATGATAAATGTCCATGAAGAATCTATTATGAAGAAGCTTTGGAAGAAGCTAAGTGAGATCTATTAGGCGAAATCACTTGTGAACAAGATTTTCTTGAGGAAGAAATTATATTTCTTGAGAATGGAAGAAGATGGACGAATTTTTGAGCATTTGGAAAGCTTTAATATGCCGGTGACTCAATTGACCTCTATTGGGGTGCCAATGGATGAAGAAGAAAGGTGTCAAATCTTGCTATGGGGTAAAAGTACAAACCTATGTCGCACTAGAGGACAAACTAGGGGGGTCTAGCCAGAACCACGTGGCGCCCTCTAGGCGCCATGTGGCATCTATGTGGCGGGTGGGTTCCGACCGGACCCCAAAAAATCTATATAAGGAGAAAAGGTAGCCCGCGCGGCTCATTTGATTTGAGCGGCTTGGGATTGTTGAGAGGAGCTAAAGGGGTGTTTCGGCTGGAAGGGTAAGTACTTTTTTAATTTTTTAATTTTAATGTTTTTTATTATTTTTTTAATTGAATATTCTATAATTGTAATTTAATTAAAAATATTTTTTATATAGTTATTTTTTGTTTAATTTATATAAGATGTATGTAATTTAAATAAAAATATTTTAATTTAATAGCTTTTTTTGTTTATTTAGTTTTAATTTTTTTAATTGTAGAAACAAAATAATATGATTTTATGTAGATTTAGTTATTTAATTAGTATAATATTTCTTTTCAGTTAATAAAATGTGTTAGTTATTTAATTAATGTAATTTTGTTAGATAAGTTTTTAAACATGAAACTAGAAAATGTAGCAACTTAAACAATAACAGTAGAAACTAACGTAAACTTTCTCTTTCTGACCAATTAAGACCTAAAATGAAATTAACAAAACGTAATAGGACCTTTTAAGATCTAATAAAACCTAATAAGACCCTTAACATCTAATAGGACTCTTAACATGATTAATATTTCCTATTAAACTCTAACACTAGAAACTAACATAAACTAAAATTCTAGAAACCAATTAAGACCTAATACCTAACCAATTAAGACCTAACAAGTGACTAATATTTGACCAACTAAGACCTATTATTTGAGCAATTAAGACTTAATACCTACTAATGAAATTAACAAAACGTAATAGGACCTTTTAAGATCTAATAAAACCTAATAAGATCCTTAACATCTAATAGGACTCTTAACATGATTAATATTTCCTATTAAACTCTAACACTAGAAACTAACATAAACTAAAATTCTAGAAACCAATTAAGACCTAATACCTAACCAATTAATACCTAACAAGTGACTAATATTTGACAAACTAGGACCTATTATTTGAGCAATTAAGACTTAATACCTACTAATAAAACCTAATAGTCCACCCTTAAGAACTAATAGGACCTATAGTTGACCAATTAGGTCCAATATGACCTACTAAGACCTAATAGTCCTACCGATTAAGACCTAACATGTAACTAATACTTGACCAATTAGGACCTATTAATTGACCAATTAAGATAGACCTAACACGATTAATACGACCCCTTAAGACTTAATAGGATTAATTCCACATAAACAACATAAACAATAATTCTAGAAACCAATTAAGACTTAACATGTGACACATATGACTAATAACACCTAAACTGATTAATACGACCTAATAAGACCTAATACCTACTTTAATAAGACTTAATACCTACTTTAATAAAACCTAATAGTCCACCCTTAAGAACTAATAGGACCTATAGTTGACCAATTAGGTCCAATATGACCTACTAAGACCTAATAGTCCTACCAATTAAGACCTAACATGTGACTAATACTTGAGCAATTAGGACCTATGAATTGACCAATTAAGACTAATTAAGACTTAACATGTGACTAATATGACCAATTAAGATAGACCTAACATGATTAATACGACCCCTTAAGACTTAATAGGATTAATACCACATAAACAACATAAACAATAATTCTAGAAACCAATTAAGACCTATTAAACTCTAATACTAGAAACTAACATAAACAAAAATTCCATCTAAACCAATTAAGGACCTAATACCTAACCAATTAGGACCTATTAATTGACTAATACTTGACCAATTAGGACTTATTAATTGATCAATTAAGACTAATTATGATTAATATGTTGAGTAAATTTGTATGTACATGTATATATAGATTTCATTTTTAAACTAGACGATCTTAAATTTGTAATATGTATGTTTAAATTTTTAGTTCATGTATGCACATTTAAATTTGTAACATGTATGTTTCTTAAATTTGTAACATCTATGCACGTAACATGTATGTTTCTTAAATTTGTATGTTTCATTTTTAAACTAGATGATAAATTTGTAACATGTATGTTTCTTTTAAATTTGTATGTACATGTGCAAAGATCTATATCTATATTCTTGTTTATCTACTACATGGCATCGGGTAGAGGGCCAGTCGATTCAAGAGATGGTAGTGTTCAGGGGGGGGTCATAGTGCTAGTAGTAGTGCTCGTTCCTCTCATAGATCAGCTGATACAACAGAGGCTAGACAGAAGCTATTTTCAGATACTATTGAGAAATTGACATGAGCATTACATGTTTTGGACCAGACATTGGCATTGACCACCATTCCCAATAGGGATAGGGTGGTCAGTATTAGAGAGGATTTGGTATGCATGATTGACACAGTTCAATCATACAACCCGTATGATACTTTGAACATTGATAGATTCTATGCTTCTTTGTCTCACAGTGTTATTGGCACTATGAAGTACAGTGAGATCGATATAGTTGTTACCACCCCTATGGTGAAGGGTATGTTTCCTCATTATCGAGACATGAAGAAGGTGAGAGGGTACATTCCTATGAGATGTGAGGATGATTTGGTGGGACCTTTTATATATCCTCGATGGTTGGCTACTCACCACATGTGGCCCTAGAAGGATGAGCTTCCACTTTATTTCTGCAAACAATTGTTTGCAGAATTTCATTTGCACCTTGACGTTGATTATACAGATTTTCCTGTTTATGTTGGGCAGGGTAAGGGGAGATTATTTGACAGGTTTAGAGCACCTGATGCCCCTATGCCCGCTAATAAGCAGGCAAGGGTGGGTCCAAACCTTTTGGTCATACCAAAAGGTTTGGAAATGGCAGGAGTGAGTGTGCCAGATGATAGGCTGAGGATGGATGTTTATTCTAGTATAGCGAGTATCGCTACACAGGTTCAAGAGATTTCATCTGATTGTGTGGGAAGATACATGTTACGGTCTCATTCAACCATTCCTCCAACGGCATAGGATGCATCTTGTAGTGGTGATCTATATGGTATAGTCGACATACCATCTCCCTTGGAGCTTACAGCTATATCGGATATGGATGATTTGCGACGTACAAGCGCATGTTTATCTAGTGATCTTATTTGTGCATATCAGACCATTCAGATGCTCAGTGGGATTTCACTTAGGGAGGTTCCTGCATTTGTCAGGAACTATATTAGTACTAGATCAGGTTCTAAACAAACTGTACCAGTGACAAATCCTCGGCAGACTGCACCACCGATAGGTCCTCAGATGTCTACACCACCACCTACAGGTCTTTCGCAGACTGCACCGCCTACAACGCATCATCATACCATGTAGGCCACTTCATCATGTTCAGGTCGTCAACTTTTTAGTACATTGCTTACAGATGACTGGATTGATCTTGTGGCTATATCATTAGAATTGTCAAGGTTGAGCGCTTTCAGGAGAGCATTAGAGGCCACTTTGGTATATATAATTAAATTAAATTTTTATTTATTTAAAAAACTTACATGTATATATTTGAAATTTGATTAATATATATAATATATGTGTACTCCAGGAGGTTATGGGCGGGGATGCTGCAACATATGAAGATATACAGACTCCACACGATCCTATCCATCATGATACACAGGTACATTGAGATGTTTGTTTAAAAAATTAATTTTTCTATGATCATAATTATTTAAAATTTAAGATAACATGTATGTATGCATGACATATTTTGTTTATTGTACACAGACATTAGGAGGAGGTGCACCGGCATCAGGAGGAGATGCACCGACATCAGGTTATGGATCAGAACATGGCCCTAGTTGAGCCATTACATTACATATTTCACATATTTCAGACATTACATGTTACATATTTTATACATCACATTACATATTTTAGACATTATATGTTATGTATATTTTATACATGTTACATGTTTCATATTTTATACATCACATTACATATTTCAGACATTACACGTTACATATTTTATACATGTGTTACATGTTTCATATTTTATATATGTCATATTACATATTTCAGACATTACATGTTACATATTTTATACATGTTACATGTTTCATATGTTATACATGTGTTATGTATACATTATGTTAAGGTGATGTAATTAATCAAAGCATACATTTAATTAAGTAAATTAACTAACATAATTAAGTAATCTAACTAACATAATTAACTAACATAATTAGGTAGTTCAAACATAATTAACTAACATGTAATTAAGTAATCTAACTAACATAATTAAGTAAAGTAACTAACATAATTAACTAATCTAACTAACATAATTAAGTAAATTAACTAACATAATTAACTAATCTAACTTACATAATTAACTAATCTAACTTACATAATTAACTTAGGTAGTCTAACTTACATAATTAACTAATCTAATCTAACTAATCTAATTAACTAACTAACTAACTAACTAATCTAACTAACATAACTAACTAACATAATTAACTAATCTAACTAACTAATCTAACTAACAGTTAAGAATACTTTTTATGTTTATACTATGATTAGGATTATGGCTAATTAGTTGTAATCTAACTAACATAATTAGTTGTAATCTAACTTACATAATTAACTAACATAATTAACTAATCTAATCTAACTAATCTAATTAACATAATTAGTTCTAATCTAACTAACTATTTTTTAAGTAACTATCATAATTAACTAAAGCTTAATTACCGAAAACATTAATCAAAGCATACATTTAATTAACTAACATACATACATAAAAACATACAATACATATATATGAGTTCAAACATGAAAATTCAAACTATAGAGTTCAAATTTATGAAAGTACAAGAGCTACTAAAAGAAATTTATTCTGAAGTTTATAGAGTTCTAAAGCTCCTCATACATATAGTTTGAATCCTCTCTATCTTTTATTATCTCCAAAAGTTTTTCATGTTCTTCAATAGACAACCTCCACTTCTGATTGCCATTTTTTCTTTTTGGCAATGTCTCAAATTGCAACTTTGTTGCTATAACCAAGGGACTGTAATGAAGAACTTTTTGGCTAGACAGGTATTCAATAAATTGAACACCATTTCTGTCGACCTTTATTTGTTGATAATAGTTTTCTTCAATAACAACTGAACCAATTGGATATGTCTATTCATCACCATCTACAATTTGTTCTGCCAACTTGTGTTTTGTTTTTGTGCATCTTAGTAGATAATAATCTACACTTTCTACATTGTTAGGATCCACAACTACAACAAAAATATCACCTATACAAATACATTTTATTAAAATTACACATCACTTATATGATAAATTAAAATTAAATAAAAGAACATGTATGTGCATGCACCTGTAACAACTAAATAAAAAACACGCTCATAATCAGCTGAATATATAGGATCATGAATGCTTATGTCAATGTCATCATCTTCATAAGGAGGCATTCTGATTAACTCCTTCATATCCCATTGTGAAACATATCCATTTGCAATATTCTCACATTGACTCAATGAATTGTCCTCAATGCAATGAGCACAAAAACATATTTTTTCTCTTACTTGAATCAAAAGAGGCTTGTGTTGTCCTGTAGTGATCAATTGATGTAAACTTCTAATACCAACAATTCTTTGACAATTGTAATGATTAGATCGGTCTAGATCTATTACAAATATAAAATAAAAGTTGCACATGTTTAGATCAACAATTATAAAAAGATAGACATGAACACAGAATCAAAATTTAATTTAAAATTTTACAACAAAATATAAATTACCTTTCACTTCCCAAAAATAACGTTTGTTGTATATGGTGTCCCGAGGAGCAAAATGACTTTGACACCATTCAACAATTTTCTTTGAATTCTCTATCATGTTACCTATACATTTCTGAATTATCAGTTTAAAGAAAATGGATCTAAGCTAAAATTATATTATTTGAAATATATATATATATATATATATATATATATATATATATATATATATATATATATATATATATATATATATATATATATATATATATATATATATATATATATTGAAAACCATTTGCACCTGCAAGTTCATGTTGGCAAAGTGCACGCTTCACACATGCTCCTGCTCCATCATGCTCTCTTTTTCCATGTCCACTTTCAAAGAAATTCCACAAAAACTTAACATTGCGTCTAGCATGTTGCATGGCTAGCCAATTAAAGGCTTTTGTAGATTTAAATTGTCCTGAAAAATTAAGTTGTACATACATACATACATGTCATCCTTTAATAATTTAACAAATAATTAAATGACAATGAAAATAAATTGAAGTATCTATACACATACCTGCACAACCATCAGACCAAATCCAATGTTGTGAGACATTTATCCCACGATTCACAATATCTTCAAAAAACATTGCAAAACAATGAGCCACATAGCTCCTATCATGAACCTTATCATCATTGATATAGAAATGAACCTCCTTGATGATAATGCGTTCATTTGGATCAGGACTTTCTACCCCATCCAAATTATATTGTGCATGTCTATAGGTCACTTGCACAAATATTGCAACCTAATCAGAATGATAATATTGAGCTTGAAGCTCTTTTTGAGGGGAAAATGTATAGTTCTCAGAGAAATATACAATTGAAAGAATACAACTAGGTGGGAAACAATCTTTAGAATCACGAAACTGTTTAGCTTGCCATCGTGCACCATGACAATGCTGGATATGTGGATAAATTAGAGTACGGAATCTGATCATAAACTCAAGGTAGGGAAATTCACTCTCCTTCAATACAATGTTCTTGGATTCATCTCCGCTCTTTGTTTGATATGTCTCATATTCAAATTTTTTCCACAAAACTGGTGTTGAAACATTAATATTCTCAATTTGCAATGGAAATTTATGCAAATCTCCACAATCATTGCATGCATTCTTTATACACTGTACTTTAAACTCATCTGATTCTTCTAATTTATCACATAAAATAGACTTCACAGATTGTATTGTACTTCCAGGGATGACCATATTTGAATCAAGAACTGCCATAACTTTTTTATATGATTGCAAGTATAGATGAAACTCAACATGATTTCGACAACAACAAGTTTCACAAACCTTATTTATGTGTACAAAGCAAGGGCGCAACCTCTCAAACATTCTTTGACATATTTTCACATTTGAAAATTCTTTCTTGTATCTATAAAATATTTTGGATGTGCAGTTTTCATACTAGTCTCTTCATCTTTCATCTGTATTGTATCCCTTCTATTACAAGAAACATGAGAGTGAGCGGTCCAATATTCAATGACCTATTTTTTTGCATGTTCAGGAATTCTGTCTTTTCGAGGAAGCCTACAAATAATTACCCAATTTTTTTCAATATTTTCATCTAACAGATTTCTCTTCCTGATATATCTTTGAATAGTTCTTGTAGATACATTTAGTGAATCAGAAATTGCATGCACTTGTTTTCTCTGTGTCAACCTCCTACTAGATAAAGTAGTCATAATTACTCTATGTGCAACACTTAAATTAGCTCCTTGACTTGAGTTATTAATGTTGTTCAATGCATCTTGTAAATTTTGAACTATTGTTCGATTTACATTTTCTCCTGAGTTTTTCTTGTTGTCAACACCCAACAACTCCAAAACAAGAGTCATTTCTTTTTTCTTGAATAACCTAACAAATAATTGAGCTCTTGCAACCATACTTTTATTTTCAAAATATTCATCCCAAAGTTTTTTGCAATGAGTTTTAATTGTACTTTCAGATAACATTTCTTCAGATGGAATTTGACTGAAAAATGAATCCTCATTCATCTCCATCAAATTGCCCATGCCAAAAGATCTATTTTCACCTCTAGAACTACCAATTTGTTCCCCTGCTTGAATTGCATCTTCCTGAATATCAATAGGTTCTTCCTGAACTTCAATAGGTTGATCTTGATTATGTTTTATCTGATATTTTTTGTCATCCTTTGTTCGATCATATTTTCTTAATCAATTCCTTTTATTCCCCATTGCAAAAACTATTCAGATTGAAAAATATAAAAGAATCACTTAACTGGAAAAACTCACACATTTCTATAAAAGCTTACGCTCATAAGAAAACAAAATATATACATATTTATCATTCACAAAATCACAACAATCTAATCTTGCAAAATTTCTCAAGGACAATGAAAAAAATATAATTACTCCAAAATCATCAACCTATCTTGGAAACACAATGAAGACAATATTTTCCAAAAATAATTACAAATCTTTTTTTCAAACCCTACCTTAAACCACAACTCGACAGAAACCGTGCAAAGAGCAATCTAACAACCTTGAAATTTTTCAAAGCTTTCACAATCCTCCAATTCAATCTTAGAGCCAAAATCTATAAACCTATATATCGAATACTAGCCAAAATCCTCTTAATAAAGAAAACTGAATAAGGGTTTCAATGCATGCAACACAATAAACAGGTAAACTGCCTTGTGAAAAATAGAAAAAAATTAGTTAACTTAAAAACACTAAATCAAAACTTGACATGCAATACTCAAATATAAAATAAAAATAATTTCAAAATTTCAAAAAACTATTAAAAATCACTTAATTAAAGATAAAAACCACTTAACTCTTACAAATAAAATTAAAATAATTTAAAATTTTTAAAAAATTATTAAAAATCACTTAATTAAAGATAAAAACCACTTAACTCTTACAAATAAAATTAAAATAATTTATAAATTTACAAAAACTATTATAAATCTATACAAAAAATTGATTTTATTTTAAAAAAGGGCATATTGTGAAAACTCAGATTTAATGGGCTTGGCCATGCATGGGACCATGTTTGGTTGCCTAATGGGTTCGACGGGACCGAGTCCGGATGGACCCCTTCCGGCCAGACCCGTGTGGAATCCTATTTGGCAACCAAGTCATCAAAAAAGGGTGGCCCTCATAAGTTCTCACTTTTGGACTTGAATTCTCTATCAAAATTTACCTTTCTGTAAAATCTAAAAATACCCTTTTGTAGAGCTCGTAGTCAAGATTATGGTCACATAGTTTTTATCATGTTTTGATTTCATATAATATATTTTAAGTTGAAAATACTTCAAGTAGGTATTTTAACATTTAAGAACACGCTCGTTCGAAAAATATTAAAAATAACAAATCAAGTTAGAAAAATTAAAACTTTATATTTAACACTAGAGGAGAGAGTCCTCTTCAAGAATATATAATTTTTTTAAAAAAATGGTGTAGATTTGATAGGGAAAATTGGACGCGAACTAAAAACTATTGATTTCGGGTAACATCGGCCTTGGATAGTTATAACAGACAAAATATAAACTGAAATCCAATCTTTCATTTTTTATGCACTAGCTATACATGCCATCTAAAACATATTATGGAATAAGAGGAAAAAAATATTTTTTGCATATAGTTTGTTCATGCAAACTAGACCCTAAATTTTCAGCATATTTCAGCAATAAATAAATGGACTTCAAAACTTAGAAAACTATGTCAATTTTTGTTCAATTTTTAAAAAAAATTATAAGCATAAACTTCATAAAATTTTACACATTTCATTAGTTACATCATCTTCAAATTCTAAACACAAATGTCACTTTTATGTCGTTAAAGTTGAAAAATTTGAATGTTGTCGTCATTTTCCTTTATAAAAGTGTGACATAGGTTTGTCCTTTTACCCTATATTTGTTGCCAGACTCATGGGATAGCCTTGTCATGGCCATAGAGAGCACTTCATTTGTCTTGAAGATGGAGGATGTTGTTCGTTCTCTACTATCTTAGGAGATGAGAAGGAAGGTCTCTCTGAATGCCAAAGAGGCTTTGAGTGTTCAAGGAAGACCAAAAGAAAGAGGCAAGAATGAAAAGCAGCATGGCTGTTCTAAGTCCAAGAATAAGGGGAGATCAAAATCTCCTGGTAAGTCCAAGGCAATCTGCTAGAATTGTGGCAAACCTAGACACTTCCGAAAGGACTGCAAAGAGGAGAAGAAAAAGAAGAAGAAGAAGAAGCAAGATTTTGATTCTGAGTCCGAGAAGGAAGATGGAGATGCTTTCATCGCAACCTTGGCCACTCGTGCAAGTGATAATGCATGGTTAATAGACTCAGGTGCATCTTTCCACATGACTCCTAATAGAAATTGGTTTAGTAAGTATGAAATTTTTGATGTTGGTAAGGTGTATTTGGGTGATAACTCAGTTCTTGATATTGTTGGTTGTGGAAATATTCGTGTGAAATTTTCTGGTGGTAGAATTAGAAGATTTGATGGTGTCTTGCATATCCTAGGACTAGCAAGGAATTTGTTATCTGTTAGTAAGCTAATAGATGTGGGTGTGCATGTACAATTTTCTGAAGCGGGTGTGAAAATGGTGAGAGGTGCTATGGTGAAAGCAAGAGGAAGCAAATTGGGTACACTGTACCAACTTGATGCATGCACAGTTGAGTGCAATAGCACTTCTGATAAGATTGAGAAAAAGACTACTCAGTTGGAAAAGGAGAGGATTTCTCTTTCAACAAATGGTCATGGTTTTTGGGTATCCAAGGGTGCTCTATCTACCGAATCAAAGTTTCCTGCAGAAAAGACCATGTTATGGCACCAGAGACTCGGACACATAGGTGAGAAGGGTCTACGGACCTTGAAAAATAAAACCTTGTTGATGGGTTGAATGATTGCAATCTTGAATTTGATTTTTGTGAGCATTGTATCTATGGTAAGCAAAATCGCATTCAGTTTTACTCGAATTCTCATAAGTCCTCATATATTTTGGATCTAATCCATTCAGATGTATTTGGTCCAATTGACGTCCCTTCTATTGGTAGATCAGTTTATTATGTTTCTTTCATTGATGATTTCAGTAGAAGAATATGGGTTTATTTTCTTAGGAGTAAAGCTGAAGTTTTCAGTCGTTTCAAAGAATTTAAAGCAATGGTTGAGTTGCAGACTGGAAAGAAAATAAAATGTTTGAGAACTGATAATGGTGGTGAATTTTACTCCAATGATTTTGATGCTTTTTGTAAAGATTGTGGTATTAAAAGAGAGAAGACAACTCCGTATTCTCCACAACAGAATGGAGTTGCAGAAAGAATGAACAGGACCTTGATGGAGAAGGCTAGGAGTATGCTGAGTGGAGCTGGACTAGCACAAAAGTTCTGGGCTGAAGCTGTAGCCAATGCCTGCTACCTAATAAACAAGTCTCCTACATCAGCTCTTGTTGATAAGATGCCAATGGAAGCGTGGTCGGGCCACAAGCCTTCACTTAGACATCTGAGAGTGTTCAGTTGTGAGGCATATGCTCATGTGCCAAAGGAGAAGTGGACAAAATTGGACAACAAAGTTGTTAAATGTATTTTCATTAGATATAGTTATGGTGTGAAAGGATACAAGCTTTGGAATCCTATTGAACAAAAGGTATTTTATTCAAGAAGTGTTATTTTTAGAGAAACTAAGCCTTCTTTTGCTACAGTACAGCCAAAACAAATAGAACAAAAGAAAGATGTGATTCAACTACTTGCTACACCGGAGAAAGTTGAATCGAGGCTCTTAGAAAGATAAGAAGTCGAGGAGAGCTCTATGAGTTTTGAATCATCAGAGGAAGAAGAGGTACTTGAAGCTGAACCTGAACCAGATCTTGCTCGAAGGTCGACTAGAAAGAGAAAACCACCTGAAAGGTATGGGTATTCTCCTAATGATTGGAGATGCATATTTGTATTGAATGATAATATTGATAAACTGAGATCTGTAGAAGAAGCTCTTGGTATGAATGATTTAGAGTCCTGGAAAATAGCCATGGATGAAGAAATGGCAGCTCTTAAGAGGAATGAGACATGGGACCTTGTACCATTACTTGAAGGACGAAAGCCTGTTGGTTGTAAATGGCTGTTCAAGAGGAAGATGGGTTCAGATGGAAGCATTGAGAAGTATAAAGCATGTTTGGTTGCAAAAGGTTACTCTTAGGTTGAGGGAGTAGATTATGGTGAGATTTTTTCTCCAGTAGCCAAAGTGACATCCATTAGATTTTTGCTTTCTATTGCAGCAGCTTATGATCTAGAGATCGAGCAAATAGATGTGAAAACTGCTTTCCTTCATGGAGATTTGGAGGAAGAAATTTACATTACATAGCCAGAGTACTATGTGGTGAAAGGTAAAAGTCATTTGGTATGTAAGTTGAAGAAATCCTTGTATGGTTTAAAACAGAGTCCTAGGATGTGGTACCAAAAGTTTGATACATATGTGTTGAGTTTGGGATTTGTGCGATCTAAATCTGATCACTGTATATATTTCAAATCTGATGGTGATCGTTTCCTAGTTATTGCCTTGTATGTCGATGACATGTTTATTGGCAAAGGAAAAAGTTTGATTACAGAGTTAAAATCTCATCTCTCGATAAAGTTTGAAATGAAAGATCTTGGTGCAGCTAGGCACATTCTGGGAATGGAGATTGTAAGAGATAGACAAAATAGAAAGCTTTGGCTAGGCCAGAGCAAGTTTATTGGTACTATTTTGAAAAGATTCAATATGTAAGATTCTAGACCATTGAGTGTTCCTATTACAATGGGAACAAAGCTTTCTAGTTCATAGTGTTCTACATCCCCTTTAGAGATGGAAGAGATGAGTTGAGTGCCATATCAGTGTGCTGATGGAAGTTTGATGTATGCTATGGTCTGTACAAGACCAGACATTGCCCAAGCAGTGGGAGTTCTTTCTCATTATATGTGTAATCCAGGAAGAGCACATTGAAATGCAGTAAAAAGAGTTTTCATATACTTGCGGGGTACTTCAGAGTACTTGATAGGTTTTCATGGAACATGAAATGAGCATTCCTTAGATATTCAAGGCTATATGGATTCAGACTGGGCCAGTGATGTTTATAGAAGAAGATCCACCAGTGTATATGTGTTTACATTATTTGATGGTGCAATCAGTTGAATGAGCAAGCGATGGGCTGTGGTCACTTTGTCCACTACTAAGGGAGAGTATATGGTAGCTACTCATGCCTGTAAGGAAGCCATCTGGCTAAAGAGATTGTGTTCAGATATAGAGTTCAAACAGGGTGCAGTGAGAGTTAGAGTGCAATCTGCCTAGCGAAGAACCTGACTTTTCATGCTAGGACCAAGCACATTGATGTACAATATCATTTTGTGAGAGATATGGTTGAGGATGGCAAGGTGAAGCTGGAAAAGGTAGAAAAGTTGGTGAATGTTGCTGATGAATTAACTAAGCCCATGAGCACAGAGAAGTTCAAATGGTGTTCAGAGTCTATGTGCCTCTCGGCCCCCCTAGCAATTAAGTCCATGATATTTTGGATCCCCTGACTCTTGCAAGGTGTTCGACAAGTGGGAGAATGTTGAGAACATGTGTCCTTGCAATATTTTTCTGGAAAATTCTTGAATTTGTTTGTGGAAGTTTCCACTTGTTTATATCTTGGAAAAGAGTGTATAAAATGCCAAAAGGTGCCCTATCCATAGTAGAATATAGGAGGGCCATTTTTAGAGCATAGTTAGCTTGTTTTATGACTTTTATGGGGGTCTAAACTAAGGGACAAAATTATGGACGGGATTACTATTTTAACCTGGTTGTTTTTCCATCTTGGAAATGTAAATGTCAAAAATGGGCAACATGTGGCATGGTGGTTAAGCCCATGGTTTTGTAAAACCACAAGTGGTTTCCAGGTTGTAAAATCACTATAAAAGGTGGGCTTGGGGAAGCGTTTGATCATTGAGTTCTATTTGCAAGATTGGGTGCTAGAAGGAGTCTCTTCGAGTTTGAGTTGTGGTGATACGCTCCTATAAGAACTTTCATTGCAAGTGTATTGTAATCATCTTGATTTGATAATACATTGTGCGGGTTTTGGAGGGTGGGGTTTTTCTTTTGGAAGGGTTTCCCCATGGTAATCACTGAGTTATGTGTTCATTGTTATTTTGTTTATTCTTTATTATGCATTTCTTGAGATCTTTGTGATATTTAATTTGAAATTTGCATAATCATCCTCTCAAGATTAGCGTAGGAAGTGTTTCCGCACAAATTTGCTTCCTTATAGGTGGTATCAAAGCCTGGCCAGTTTTGGTTCTATTTGTTGGGTACAGGGTTTTTTGAGCTAATCAAAGTTTGAGTGGGAGCTTGTGTAGAGTATTTCATTTCCATGTTGCAGGATTGAAACAATGGCAAGCATATCGGGGAGGTTTGATGTAGAGAAGTTTTCTGGCACAAACTTTGAGATGTGGAAGCTGAAGATGGAAGATCTGTTAATTGATTGGGATCTATGGAATGCAATTTATGAGAATAAGCAGAGGCCCGCAGATCTGACTTTAGCCGCATAGTATGATGTGACCGATAGAAAAGCTAAAGGTCTCATCAAATTGTGTCTAGTAGACTCTATTTTGATAAATGTCCATGAAGAATCTATTGAGAAGAAGCTTTGGAAGAAGCTAAGTGAGATCTATCAGGCGAAATCACTTGTGAACAAGATTTTCTTGAGGAAGAAATTATATTCCTTGAGAATGGAAGGTGGACAAATTTCTAAGCATTTGGAAAGCTTCAATATGTTGGTGACTCAATTGACCTCTGTTGGGGTGGCAACGGATGAAGAAAGGTGTCAAATCTTGCTATGTTCATTGCAAGACTCATTGGATAGCCTTGTCATGGCCATAGGGAGCACTTCAGTTGTCTTGAAGAAGGAGGATGTTGTTGGTTCTCTACTATTTGAGGAGATGAGAAGGAAGGTCTCTCTGAATGCCAAAGAGGCTTTGAGTGTTCGAGGAAGACCAAAAGAAAGAGGCAAGAATGAAAAGCAGCATGACCGTTCTAAGTCCAAGAATAAGGGGAGATCAAAATCTCCTGGTAAGTCCAAGGCAATCTGCTGGAATTGTGGCAAACCTGGACACTTCCGAAAGGACTGCAAAGAGGAGAAGAAAAAGAAGAAGAAGAAGCAAGATTCTAATTCTGAGTCCGAGAAGGAAGATGGAGATGCTTTCATCGCAGCCTTGGCCACTCATGCAGGTGATAATGCATGGTTAATAGACTCAGGTGCATCTTTCCACATGACTGCTAATAGAAATTGGTTTAGTAAGTATGGAAATTTTGATGGTGGTAAGGTTTATTTGGGTGATAACTCAGTTGTTGATATTTTTGATCATGGAAGTATTCGTGTGAAATTTTCTGGTGGTAGAAGTAGAAGATTTGATGGTGTCTTGCATATCCCAGGACTAGCAAGGAATTTGTTATCTGTTAGTAAGCTAATAGATGCAGGTGTGCATGTACAATTTTCTGAAGCAGGTGTGAAAATGGTGGGAGGTGCTATGGTGATAGAAAGAGGAAGCAGATTGGGTACATTGTACCAACTTGATGCATGCACAGTTGAGTGCAATAGCACTTGTGATAAGATTGAGAAAAAGACTACTCAATTGGAAAAGGAGAGGATTTCTCTTTCAACAAATGGTCATGGTTTTTGGGTACCCAAGGGTGCTTTGTCTAATGAATCAAAGTTGCCTGTACAAAAGACCATGTTATGGCACCAGAGACTTGGCCACATAGGTGAGAAGGGTCTACGGACCTTGAAAAATAAGAACCTTGTTGATGGGTTGAATGATTGCAATCTTGAATTTGATTTTTGTGAGCATTGTATCTATGGTAAGCAAAATCGCATTCAATTTTACTCGAGTTCTCATAAGTCCTCATATATTTTGGATCTAATCCATTCAGATATATTTGGTCCAGTTGATGTTCCTTCTATTTTTAGATCAGTTTATTATGTTTCTTTCATTGATGATTTCAATAGAAGAATATGGGTTTATTTTCTTAGGAGTAAAGCTGAAGTTTTCAGTCGTTTCAAAGAATTTAAAGCAATGGTTGAGTTGTAGACTCGAAAGAAAATAAAATGTTTGAGAATTGATAATGGTGGTGAATTTTGCTCCAATGATTTTGATGCTTTTTGTAAAGATTGTGGTATTAAAAGAGAGAAGACAACTCCGTATTCTCCACAGCAGAATGGAGTTGCAGAAAGAATGAACATGACCTTGATGGAGAAGGCTAGGAGTATGCTGAGTGGAGATGGACTAGAACAAAAGTTCTGGGCTGAAGCTGTAGCCATTGCCTGCTACCTAATAAATAGGTCTCCTACATCAGCTCTTGTTGATAAGATGCTAATGGAAGCGTGGTCGGGCCATAAGCCTTCACTTAGACATCTAAGAGTGTTTAGTTGTGAAGCATATACTCATGTGCCAAAGGAGAAGTGGACAAAATTGGACAAAAAAGTTGTTAAATGTATTTTCATCAGATATAGTTATGGTGTGAAAGGATACAAGCTTTGGAATCCTATTGAACAAAAGGTATTTTATTCAAGAAGTGTTATTTTTAGAGAAACTAAGCCTTCTTTTGCTACAGTGCAGCCAAAACAAACAGAACAAAAGAAAGATGTGATTCAACTACTTGCTACACCGGAGAAAGTTGAATCGAGGCCCTTAGAAAGACAAGAAGTCGAGGAGAGCTCTATGAGTTCTGAATCATCAGAGGAAGAAGAGGTACCTGAACCTAAACCTGAACTTGAACCAGATCTTGCTCGAAGGTCGACTAGACAGAGAAAACCACCTAAAAGGTATGGGTATTCTTCTGATGATTGGAGATGCATATTTGCATTGAATGCTATTATTGATGAACTGAGATCTATAGAACAAGCTCTTGGTATGAATGATTCAGGGTCCTGGAAAATAGCCATGGATGAAGAAATGGTAGCTCTTAAGAGGAATGAGACATGGGACATTGTACCATTACCTGAAGGACGAAAGCCTGTTGGTTGTAAATGGATGTTCAAGAGGAATATGGGTTCATATGGAAGCATTGAGAAGTATAAAGCGCGTTTGGTTGCAAAAGGTTACTCTCAGGTCGAGGGAGTAGATTATAGAGAGATTTTTTCTCCAGTAGCCAAAATGACATCCATTAGTTTTTTGCTTTCTATTGAAGCAGCTTATGATCTAGAGATCAAGAAAATAAATGTGAAAACTGCTTTCCTTCGTGGAGATTTGGAGGAAGAAATTTACATGACATAGCCAAAGCACTATGTGGTGAAAGGTAAAAGTCATTAGGTATGTAAGTTGAAGAAATCTTTGTATGGTTTAAAACAGAGTCCTAGGATGTGGTACCAGAAGTTTGATACATATGTGTTGAGTTTGGGATTTGTGCGATCTAAATCTGATCACTGTATATATTTCAAATCTGATGGTGATCGTTTCCTGGTTATTGCCTTGTATGTCGATGACATGTTTATTGGCAAAGGAAAAGGTTTGATTGCAGAGTTAAAATCTCAGCTCTCGATAAAGTTTGAAATGAAAGATCTTGGTGTAGCTAGGCACATTCTGGGAATGGAGATTGTAAGAGATAGACAAAATAGAAAGCTTTGACTAGGCCATAGAAAGTATATTGGTACTATTTTGAAAAGATTCAATATGTAGGATTCTAGACCATTGAGTGTTCCTATTACAATGGGAACAAAGCTTTCTAGTTCACAGTGTCCTACATCCCCTTTGGAGATGGAAGAGATGAGTCGAGTACCATATCAGAGTGTTGTTGGAAGTTTGATTTATGCTATGGTCTGTACAAGACTAGACATTGCCCAAGCAATGGGAGTTCTTTCTTGTTATATGTCTAATCCAGGAAGAGCACATTGGGATGCAGTAAAAAGAGTTTTCAGATACTTGCGGGGTACTTCTGAGTACTCGATATGTTTTCATGGAACATGAAATGAGCATTCCTTAGATATTCAAGGCTATTTGGATTCAGACTGGGCCGGTGATGTTGATAGAAGAAGATCCACCAGTGCATATGTGTTTACATTATTTGCTGGTGCAATCAGTTGAATGAGCAAGCAACATGCTGTGGTCGCTTTGTCCACTAGTGAGGTGGAGTATATGGCAGCTACTCATGCCTATAAGGAAGCCATCTGGCTAAAGAGATTGTGTTCAGATATAGAGTTCAAACAGGGTGCAGTGACAATTTACAGTGACAGTCAGAGTGCAATCTTCCTAGCGAAGAACCCGGCTTTTCATGCCAAGACCAAGAACATTGATATACAATATCATTTTGTGAGATATATGGTTGAGGATGGCAAGGTGAAGCTAGAAAAGGTAGAAACTTTGGTGAATGTTGTTGATGCATTAACTAAGCCCGTGAGAACAGAGAAGTTCAGATGGTGTTTAGAGTCTATGGGCCTCTCGGCCCCTAGCAATTAAGTCCATGATATTTTGGATCCCTTGACTCTTGCAAGGTGTTCGACAAGTGGGAGAATGTTGAGAACACGTGTCTCAACCTTGCAATATTTTTCTAGAAAATTCTAGAATTTGTTTGTGGAAGTTTTCCACTTGTTTATATCTTGGAAAAGAGTGTTTAAAATGCCAAAAGGTGCCTTGTCCATAATATAATATAGGAGGGCCATTTTTAGAGCATAGTTAGCTTGTTTTATGACTTTTATGGGGGTCTAAACTAGGGGACAAAATTATGAACGGGATTACTATTTTAACCTGGTTGTTTTTCCATCTTGGAAATGTAAATGTCAAAAATGGGCAACATGTGGCATGGTGGTTAAGCCCATGGTTTTGTAAAACCACAAGTGGTTTCCAGGTTGTAAAATCACTATAACAGGAGGGCTTGGGGAGGTGTTTGATCATTGAGTTCTGTTTGCAAGGCTAGGTGCTAGAAGGAGTCTCTCCGAGTTCGAGTTGTGGTGATGTGCTCATGTAAGAACTTGCATTGCAAGTGTATTATAATCATCTTGATTTGATAATACATTGTGCGGGTTTTGGAGGGTGGGGTTTTTCTCCTAGAAGGGTTTCCCCACGGTAATCACTGAGTTATGTGTTCATTGTTATTTTGTTTATGCTTTATTATGAATTTCTTGAGATCTTTGTGATATTTAAGTTGAAATTTGCATAACTGTCCTCTCAAGATTAGCGTAGGAAGCATTTTTGCACACCTTTGCTTCCTTACAATCAACTACCAAGTTTTTCTTGACTGCTGCATGTACCATCATTATACAGTTTTTCTATTTTATGAGGTTCACACTGTCCTCTTTTCTAAACTTTCTACTTTTAAAAGTAGTTAATGTGTGAATTTAATATCTATTGTTTTGTCATTTATACTGTTCCACACAATTGTTTGTTAGGAGAGGCAACAAGGAGAGCAGATGAGCCACCACCATGTAATACGTTCTATTGAAACTTATTCAAATTTGTTTATCTTGTATTAAAAAGTAAATTTTGTCCAAATCAAGATATGAAATTTCGGTAGACTTCAACGTCTAATCATTTGAGCTCCTAGTTTTATCTTAAACAACCAAGTTTTTATTCACTTTTGTATGTACTATTTCACCATCTCGCTCAGGTTCACACTGTCCTCTTTCCTAAACTTTCTAATCTTAAGAGTAGTGTAAAATTATATTCTCTTAGTTGTCATCGATTGTGTTTAATGTATTTGTTTGTTGGTAGACGGAGAAAGGAGGACAAAGGAGCCACCCCCATGTCTCAGTCACATCATTGGATTGAACTGGCACCATTAGAACTCGTATCTATTAAGAAAATCCAAAATTTGTTGTTTGAGTGTTTATAATGCCTTTTATTTTGTATCCGGTTTAAGTTAATTTGGTAATGTGGTAGTGTGTTTGTAAATGTTTTGTTTATACTATATCAGTATATTCATGGATTGTGGAAATCTAATAGACTTGATGTTTTGTTTAACTAAATTAAGATTTTTTTCCATCGTCTTTCTATTAATTTTAATCATGAGTGTTAATTAAATAATATTATTTAGAAACATTTAACATAGGGTTGTTATTCTTCAATATAGAATATGGTTCATCATTTAAGTTTTAATCATGAGTGTTAATTTTGTAATATTATTTGGAAACATTTAGCATAAGACTTTTATTGTTCAATATAGAATATAGTTCATCATTTATAAATAAATATTGGAAAGGTAATTAAAAATAAAAAATATTACATGAATACATATGTTTTTTCAAACAAGAGATAATTGTAAGTCTGTGATAGAGAATTTAACAAAGAGTCAATTGATTTGTAATAGAATAGAGTGGATTCAATTCTATTATGTTGAAAATATGAAATTGTAATGTTGGGAGGCTATTGAACAAAATTTGCAAGGGCATCAAAGGATACAATCAAGATAATACATCTTTATATAGACCAAAAGTAGTCAATATTATTGAAGCAAAAGAAACAATAAGATAAAATGATTGATGAATTATAGAAATGTCAAGGATGCGAATAATATAATTAGAGGTACATCCCTATATGTGACACAGCTATGATGACAACATACATGTATCAAATCTAGATAAAAGTTAGATCATAGATAATAGAATCTTGTGTGTGTGTGTGTGAGAGAGAGAGAGAGGGGGGGAGGGGGTTGTATTCTTAAATATAGAGATAAAAAATGAGAGGATAACGTGTAGGTAGAAGGAAATATATGTAGAACATGTGTTTCTTTATAATGCATATATATGTGATGAGTATATGGTGTTAATGCAGGCTTAATGTATGTAGGGTGAATGAGTATATTTATATATGTTCATTTTCTTATTTTATAATCCTATAACATATGTCCTATATCTACTATGATATAGTAAAACAAAACATAGACCCAAAAATAATACAAACAATTCATCTATACTTTTCATTTAATATTTTGATTTTATTTTTGGTTACCTAGTTATTTGAGTAGACCATCAAACCTAGAGAGAGTGTTAGAAAGACAAAATAGAGGATTTTCCAAATAATCATGGAATTAAAGAAGATTTTGTCTAATAATTTACTCTGCGTCCTACCCGCTATATGTTTAGATAACTAGGCTTAACAAAAAGAATGGAATATCTTGAAAACATGCCACTATTGAGCTAAATCTAGTTTTTGCAATTGAGGATGAATAGAAGGGTTAATGTAATTAACTAATAAAATAAACCAATAGATATATGAGAGAATAAGAAAAAAATAGAGATTGATATAGAGAATAAGATATGTTGTAAATATTATAAAGAAATTTTTTATATATAATTTGAAGAGAGGTAATAAGTACTATGGAAGGATTAATAAGATTAAGGAATACATATAGAAGCATGATATAAATGATACTAATAATAAAATTTGAAGAGTCCTAAATCAAATGAATTAATAGATACAGTTCTTTGTTACAACCATATTATGGCCCCAACTTTGATCACCTTTAATCTTGCTTTTGCTTTGGTTTAGTTTTTTAGTTAAGATCTAGTGGCCATGATCTTGTTGTCTTTGTGTTGGATGTTCTATTTTTCTAATCCTTGGAATTTTTTCTTGGTTCTGATTTGTAATTAAAAAAAACATTGATAAATAAGATTAATTTAATAAAAAATAATGATAAATAAGATTAATCAATATTTGTAATACAAAAAGAAAAAGAAAAATTAACACAATCAATAGAGAAATAAAAGGATTATAGGTAATTAAATGAGTCATTTAGTTAAGAAATTAGAAAAAATTAATTCTTAGCAAGGGCCAAAGGCATGCTAAAGAATTTTAGCTTTTAGCTTGATATTAATATTCTAATAAAAATCTATCAAATCCAAAGATTATTATCAACAAAGGGTTTGAGGGACTACTCATTCTAATTCTTAATTCAAACCCCTAAATTTTAGTCTAGACTATTTATATTATCTAGTGAGAAAAAATATGGCTTTTAAAAAGAATAGAATATTTTTAATTAAGTAGAGAAAAAATAGAATATTAAAAACATTGAAATTCCAAGAAAGAAAGGAAAGTGAAAAAAAATTAAACAGATTTTTTAATAACTAGGAAACAAAATAAAAGAAATTGATGAATGGTGTAATAAATGAGATTTATATTATTGATCATTTAGTTACTAGTGGTCAATTATGTATAAATTGAATACTTTAAATGTAAAATGGTATAGCTTTTCCATCTTAGAATAAAGTTGGCTTCAACTTCTTGCAATATAATGAGAAAATTTATATAAATGGCTATATTAATATATGCATGTGTGCAAATGCATATATCATCTTTAGGGCTTATAGGAAAGGTAACTCATATACAAATATATATGTATGCATATATTGTGTGAATCCATACCATATATGGTCAATAAAAATCTTTCAAAAGAACGTGATTCAAATCATCAAGTATCATAATTATCCATACAATAAAAGTAGTAAAAGTAGGATGCTTTTAAATCTATTGAACACATTTTGTTCAATTATTACTAATGGTTGTGTAATTATTGTGTCACATCTTTATATAATTAATATCACAACATTTATAATATTGAGCTTCAAAGTTACAAGTCATATCAAAACAACTAACTCTCGCATAACTATTAGATTGTCTCTCCTAATGACTATAGATACTTTTACATTTTGTAAAGGAAAAATGTACACTAAGTGAATACTACTTTTATAATGAATGAATGCTATCACACTAGCATAATATGAGTTCAATATTTTTTTTCCCTATTTCGCAATCGCAAGAGAATAGGGTGTTGACTTTTTAAGACAATCTTAATATTTTTTTGTTGTATTTGTATTTTTGCTTGAATTATAGAAGACAATATGATACCATAATACAAAAGTAATTAATTAATGACCTTTCAACAATAAATCAATTATCCATACAAAAATTACTGATTTTTTTAGAGCAACTCTTGCTATTATTTATTTTTATACATATTTGCATGAATTACGAAACAACATGAGACCAAAATTATTAATTAACGATCTTTAAATAAAACATAAATTATCCTCTAAAAACCACCTATGATTTTTTATTTAAGTTTTGTGCTTTGCCTGTGAATTAAGCAAGCAAATTAAGGAAGACAGCTAAAGGATGATTTTTGAAGCATCCCATGAGTGATTTTGGTTCTTGAATTTTCGTGTTTATTTAAATACAGAATGCTTGCACCTCAACCCATCCAATTCATTACATCAAGCGAAACTCAGTTCAATTGTAGTATCTTGTCGATACGTTTTAACTGGGTTGCACAGCACAGCGTTGATCATAGCTAAAAGAGCAAGATGTTGTGCAAATCTTATTTTTCTGTTCTTCTTTTGTTTTTCCTAATGAAATTTTCATCCGTGATATCTTACAGTTGGCTTGACTATAACAATGGTTCAACTTACACCAATGGCAGTCCATATTCTCCTAATCTAACTCAAGTTATGACTGATCTGTTTAGAAATACATGTAGAAGTTCAGGGTTTAACACTTCTTCCTTTGGTCAAGCTCCCAACAAGGTCTATGGCCCCACGCCATTATAGATCCATATCATAAACCATCAACAAAAATAAAATAAGGCCTTGGAAAGCAAGCCTACCAATCACATGAAATGAAAAGCAAGCTTATGCGTATTACTATAATGGTTGTGATTTGTGAGGTTTAGAATTAAATATATATAATTTTTTAAAAATAATTGTCAAGGAGCATCAAAACTATATTATATTGAGTTAAACTTACATTGTCAAATACAGGCTTATAAAGTCATTTAGTTTTAACTAATAAAAGAACTATCAATTATTAACTAAAACTAACCTAGTCATTAACTCTAAAACATAAATTAACAAAACATCAATACATAAATGCAAGCTAACATTTTAGAATGCATCAATCTAATATTATTTACCTTTATAAAAAAAAAAGAGACACGATCTAACAACTTTGATAATTCAATTATAAACTTAAAATATAAACATTGTATAAAATTAAATGTCTAAATTTTTAAAAACTTTTAAAATAATATTATCATCAAGCTAAATATAAAGAACAAAACGTCTAATTAGCCATAATAACCTTATAATAAAATGTTTCATACAAAAATGAATAACTCAAGTAATAAACATATGAATAATGAAAGACAAATAGAATACATATCATTATTATTATATTGTATTAAATAATATCTGCAAATTACAAGAAATGATTGACTAGGTGTCCTTATATTTATTTATTTATTATTGTTTTTGTTGGAAAAGGAGCGCTGCAGAGCAGCAGAAAATGGATTACAACAATAGCAACAGCAAAATTACAATGAAAGGAGATGCATATCAGAAACAGAATAGCAGCTAGAGGGAGTAAAAACTGGAAGAAACTTGATCGACAACAGCAACTACCCGCCCGCTGAAACAAGAAGGTAAGATCCAGCAACCTTCTTCAATCTCCAATCTGTAGTTTTGCAAATGCAGCCCAGATCGGGCAACTATTCTCCTCTTGGTGAAAACATTCTTCGCACATTTCATACTCTCTACATACACTACATCGGTAGCTTATGTAGTACTCAAATCGTAAGAAATCACGAGAAATATTGCAAGAGCATGCATTGCATTTTACTCCGGAAAGCCTTTCCCATTTGAGAAAAAAAGGATGACGCGGATGATGTTCGGGACGAACTATTCCATTTGGCCATCTATTGCGAAGGACGTTGCTAAATCCTTCACTTTTAATCTCACCCATCAATTTTTGATGCTCCTCTTCTTCTCCCTTCTCGATTATCATCTCCCCTTTCTCATCCACGGCCACTATACTTATTAAGTTCCCTTCTTTAAACATTTGGTATCCTATTTCCGTACTCCGCTTCCTTATAATCATGTCCATCCTCTGTCCTGTAAACATGAACTCCTTCTGTCTCAATGTTCTTATCATCTCTCCCCAATTGCATGCACTAATCAAAGCCAATACCATGCTTCTCACCTGCCCAGTTCTTTCGTTATCACCCTGTCCACCCAATTCATCCCACAAATATTTGATGCGGTCCCAAAATTTGAGAACATCACACCAAGAGAGGCTTGTAATTCTGTCCATTTCCTCTCTTTTCATTTCATACCCTTTTTCTCCTTCGAGAAAATCCTCTGTTTCTTCCAGAGGATATTTGACACCTTCCCCGACATAGAAGACTTGGACAACCTTTTCCAGCTCTCTCAAAGCACAATTTTCCTGTGTCACGAAGTCCAACATCTTGTTGATTGGACCCACGCACAGAAATATAATCTTTCCACCCAGCAGCGCCTCCCTTGCCTGTCATATCACAACACAAATTATGACAATATAGGACACACAAGTATAAAGATCTTATGAAATCATTTGAATAATATTATTCTCTCGTATATAATCTCGAGGAATTTATTTTGCAGAAAATATCTTCTCTTGTATATGACCATTATATGCTTAAATGATGGAGTTGATGGAAATGATTTTATATATTGAGGGGGATGATATAATCTGACCTTTGACTGATAGAGCTCCAAATTCTGTAAAACAAATTCCAAGCTGGATTGAGAACTGAATTTGAATTCCTCCCATTCTGCCTTTCTCAGTTCTTCTTCCCGATCTGAAGAAAATGGATATGCTTTTATTCCCCACCTCAATATCATCGGCATTGCATTCTTGTGTGATATGCTTCCCTTCTCGTTCAGCACCACCAGTTTAATTGAATTCTCACGCAAATTACTCAAACCTCTGTTATGCAACAATGGCCATGGAAAGGCTCTTTGGTACTCTTTGAGATTTTCTTATTTCGGCCATTGTTGAGGAAACCAGTCCTCCTTGAGATTTTCGTCTTTCCGCCATTGTTGAGGAATCCAAACTACTTCAGCCCGAAAGACCGAATTCTCTTGGAGCTTCCTATACACATCTTTCAGTGCAGAAATCTCCTCACTGCTATCGGGAAAGCTTGCAATAAGAAGCAACAACACTTTGCCCTTTAGATCCTTCACTTTCACCTGCAAATCCAACGTCCCCAATTTTTAAGGAAAATTGTCTTACAACGAAAAATAATTTTAAGAGTAAACTAAAAGCTACCTGTTTGTTATTGTGGAGAAGGAAATCTGTTTTATGAGACACAAGAAAATTTCTTAGGATCTTAGCATTACTGTTGATTAGAGTCCTGTTCACCACCTCTAAATGCCATTCATCTTTCTCCCATTGCATTTCCGTCCATCGTTGAGCCATCGCTTCACTGTTTGAAACGTCTACTTTCGACAAGCTCTGAATGGCGCCCACACTATCCATCCATTCCCCCCCTAATCTCACACAACCTGATAAATTCAGCTCTTTTAATGCTCCCAGGCAATGGAAGTCGCCGCACAATTCCTCTAGTTTATCACATTTGGATAGATTTAAAATCTGCAAACTTTCCAGTCTACCAAAGGAATGTGGAACTTTGATTAAACTGCGACATTTGGACAAATTCAGCTCTTTCAGTTCTCCCAGGCGATGGAAGTCGCCGCACAGTTCCTCTATTTTATCACATTCGGATAAATTTAAAATCTGCAACCTTTCCAGTTTACCAAAGCCTTCAGGTAGGTTTGACAAGCTTTTGCAACCAGACATGTCTAAGCGCTCTAAACCAGTGAGCTCACAGAACTTGTTGGGAAGCCTCTCTAAACTGGAACACCACTTAAATGAAATACTTTTCATCCTTGAAAGCCACGAGGTTTCTTCTGGCAGTTCTCTCAACTTAGAGTATCCTTCAAATGATATACGAGACATCAACAGAGATATCCCTCCCAGGCTTTGAGGAAGACTACTCAGATTCTTACATCCTTCCAAATTTATCTTCCTTAAGGAATGCAAATTTCCTACCTGCTCTGGAAGCATACGAAGACCAGAGCAACCCTTCAATATTAGACACCGTAACGAAACAAGTTTCTCAATATTGCCGGGAAGCTCTCCCAGGCTCCAGCAACTGGTTAAATCTAGATATTCTAATGAAGAAAGCTCCACAAAATCCGTTGGAAGCTCTTCTAAGAAGGAACAACATGTCAAAGTAAGAGAAACAAGAGCCTTCAGTTCCCCAAATCCCGCTGGTAACTTCTCCAACTTGCTGAAACCATCCAAGTATAACTCTTTTAAAGATGTGAGCTTCCCAAGTGATTCTGGCAATTCCCAAAGTTCTCTACAGTTCGACAGTTGTAGCTTCCTAAGACGACACAAGTTGACTGAACTTGTGATAGAGTCAAAAGCTTCTGAGATAACATTTTAAAGTTTAATCACTTTTAAATTCGAAAGATTCTGCAGCTATAAGTAGCTAAGTTAGCATATAACACGAACACGTCTTATCAAAAATAAAAAATGACTTATAAAGTAACGACTAATATCAAGATAGTTATGAAGGAAAAAATGTCATGAGAAGAAATTTGAAATGACATGTTAACTGGTAAAAGACGGTTAACAAAATCGTTTAAAGGGAAGAACTACTTGCCTTCAGTTCACTTAAGCATATGGGTTTCTGGAAACCTAGACAGTTCATGTAAGTTAAACTAGTTAGCTTTGACATATCCATTGGGAGATTCCGCACATCACCGGCTTGAAAATATCTTAGGTTATCAAAGCTTTTCTTGCATTCTCCACTCACAATAGTCCAGTTTCCCATAGCAAATACTCTGAGAGACCCGCTCATTCTATCTAGCACTTCTGCAGATACTTCAATCGGACCTCGAGATTCCCTCTCACTTTGTGTCAGCCACAGGCCTTTTGTTTGATCAAGAAGCTGTTGAAATTTCAAACGCGGTGTTAAAAGTTTAAAATCAATTGATCAGGAACAAAATCTTATTATTCAATTTTTAAATATTTAATTTTCATACCTCGCTATGATCCTGCAAGGCTCCAGTGAATTCTTCTACAGTTCTGAAGCGGCTCCTTTTTGATTTAATGCGCCCCATTTTCAGAAGCAGATCATGGATACCTATATAAGTGACGTCTCTAAATTGAACAGACATTTGTGGTTTTTTTTTTATCAGAGCCCCCTCTTCTAAACATTCCATTTCTTCCTCCCCAACAATGCATGCAACATCCTCCCATTCCCAACCATAAAAGTACAAGCAAATGTCGAGAAATGCATCCTGAGCACTCGGTTCAAGCATATCATATGCAAACATTATTCTTTGTTCATAGAATCTATCATCCTTATGTTCACTGAACGGCTTTCCACTTTCCATCCATTTAAGTACTCTTTCATATGCTTCATCTTTGTTCTCCCTCCGGCGAAGAAAGCCACCCACAACTTCCAGCAAAAGAGGACACCATCTGCATTCCTCCGCGATCTTCTTTATCTCAGGTCTTTCCTCCAAAAGGGAGTTTGTGTCTTTTTTTTTGTCTATTTTTTTGCACAAGACTTGAATGGCGTCCTTAATACGAAGATGCTGTATCTCATATATCCTGCAATCGCGCATTACATCTGAGATATTTGATTTTCTAGCGGTTAAAAGTAACCTGAGTTTCCTAGGATTTGTGATTTCCCTTGGTAGAATCTCTTCAAGAGGCCTTTTGTCCAGGACATTGTCGATGTATAAAAAAATGCTTTCTTTTTCAATAATTTCTTTCAACCTCTGCTGTCCTGCCTTCCAATCTCCTACTTCTTCTTTTTTACCAGTCAAATTCTGCAGAATCGAGGACTGCAATTTTTCTACATTGGGATGTTCTTCCAGGTAATTGAAGAGAGTAATTGCAGAATATTTCCAAACTCTGAGTTTGTCTCTCAAGGAATCATACACTGCATCTGCCAATGTTGATTTGCCGGATCCACCAAGTCCATGTATAACCACTGCTACAGAAGGCGTGTCATCTTCCAATTTGAGGAGTTTAATAACTTCTTCAACCTGATGCTGTATGCCAACTGCTCGATATTTACGGAAACAAGAAATGTTAGGATATATTGCAAGCATGAAGTTAAAACGAAACGAAACTGTCAAAAGAATATCAAATTTAACTATGATTGTGACCGCTGGTTGCGGCGGCAGAAGGAATCATAATATATATATATGAACAGCCCACTTTTAACTGAGTAGACGTACTTCACCTGCATGTTCGACATAGGGAATATGTGGCTGGTTGCATATGCAACTGCTCTCCAAACTAGATACAATTTGCTTGCCGACAGATAAAGCTTGGCCGCTTATCGATAGGTTGCGCTCCACAACAGATAAGGTTTGCTTGCTTACAGATAAGCTTTGGTCGGTTATCGATATGTTCTCGGCCCCCAAATGTGCAGTAAGCCTTGTATACATCTCGTGCACTTTTGAGGTAAGTGCTATAAGCTCATCTCTATAATTTGTAGCTTTGAAAAACCTATGCATAACATTTATAAAAATGAATAAAATAATGTAATATTGTCACAATAAAAAAACATAAAGATTTACGTATGATTACATATTATATGTCTAAGTATTTTGAGATGATGTATTTGAATTAGGAAAAAGTTATTTGTAAATAATGTTTTTTCTTAGATTAATTATGGATAACTAGATTATAATTTTTTAAATCTAATTATTTAGAAAAAGTTGTTGGGTTTGTGTTTTTCTAATAAATATACATTAATAATTTTTATATTTTGTAAAGATGCATGATATATAATAAGGTAGTGGTATATGTTCACCCTTGCAAAATATTTAGAGACATAAACTTAGGATGAGGTAGATATGAGTTAGATAAATCAATCTAATTCTATAGCACTTTTTCCTTCTCAAATTATGTTATATATTTGATCATGTGCCTTGGACTAGGTTGCATCACATCATAGTCCATGCAATCATACATTTGCAATCTTTCACTTTCATGCACCAAATACCTTCGCTAGTGCAACTCAAATTTTGTGTTTATGCATAGTGTTAGGTCATTAGTTAACATAATTTAGTTATGAAATCACTAATCCTAAATCATATGCACTAGGGAATTACATCAATTTCTTTGTGTGTATTCAAATGTTGTATGTTGTTAATTAAAAAATTTAATAATATTTTTCCTCTATTATAGCATAGGATCTATTATTATTTTCAATAGTGTAATGAAGTACCTTGCACAAGATGAATGTGATAGAAAATATGCAGCAAATACTTGATAATAATATGTCACTTAGAGGGGGCAAACTCCTAGTCTATTTTGAAGGGGATGCTTCCAATAGTCTTCAATAACGACTCAATATCCAACATGATGATAATAAATATCTATATTGATATAAATGTGATAGGTTTAATATTACATTGTAGTTGCGTGTTTGGTTGATAACTAGTTACTGTGTAACTACCATCTTGACATACTTTTTTATAAAATGTTGTCTGAGGTGTTGATGTCCTCTAATAGTTAACATATTAAAAGGAAGTATTTTACCTTTGCACTAGCATATGGTATCAGAGAAGCTTTTAGTTCTCGTTCTTATACCTATATGAGAGGTGGCTTGACGTAAAGCTTGTGATCCAAACTTTATAATCTTTCGAGAAGAGCATACACCTTGCATGTTTGAGAAAATGGTAAGTTAATTTTCTCACAAGAATTTGGTCTTGAAACAAAAAAAAAAAATGTAATGAGAGTTCCAAAGAATTGAGTAAGTAAGAAATTCTTGACTGGGATGAAACAAGAGAATATGAAATAATGATTTTATTTCAATGATAAAAATGTGCATCTTGCGCTACACAGAAGACCAACGTGTAGACGCTATGAGGATGTTTTTAATAAATATTTCCATGATACGATGTTGTTATAGATGAAAGAAAAGGCATTTGTTTAAGCTTTGAGCAAAGTGTATATATCTGTAGAAGTCATTCTTGAGATGAGAGGAAGTGCGAGGAGTAGTGGCATCCTAAATCTTCAATAGAGGAGACATATCATCATTGATAAGAAAGAGGTGAATATTGGTTCACACTAAAATGGTGATCATAAAAGGAGAATATTTTTCCCTACTACATTCATTGGCTTCAATGTTGATGCACAACAGAATTGAAAATCATTGATGCAAGTTTAATGCTTGAGTTCAGAAGCATTAGGGAAGATTGTTGCATGATCAGAGAATGACGCATAGTATGGCTAGATAAAATTTGGTGAAGCAATTGTAGATTGAGAGCAAGGAGTTTAGGCATGCAGATTTTAATAATAGTCACTATTTTAAATTTCTCCCTCTTTATCATCATGAATCATTTCTGTAAAGTCATAAGGACAAAAGCATTTAAAAAGGTTTGCATTTTCATTGTACGAGAGTGATGTTCTAAGAGGAGGACATTGATGAACTGAGGAGAATATAGATTTGAAGGCCAAAATGCAAGGCATGCTCTATGCAACTACTCACCAGGATTCTCCCATATCACAATGATAGCACAATAATGAATCTAATTTATGAAATCTTTCCTTTCAGCTACAACCTGTTGAGTTTTTTGTGAGGGGGTATTAAGTAGAATTATCATCCCAAGTACATTTATAGGAGGATATTGTGATTACGTCACTTGTTTCTTTGGGGGGTATACTAGATCTACTCTAATGCATAAATATGCCCAAGAACATTTAATGAAGCAATAAAACATAAAAGGTGTGATAGGTCTGTTATAGGGTACGACTTACTTGAAATTCAAAACCATTTATGTCCCAACATTTTTTTTTTCTCTCGAATGTATTTATGCTATTATTGAATGAAGCTCTACTTTTCACATAAGTGAATATCTTATTCACTCTCTTTTTGTTGTTCTTGAGTGTACTTCTTGATTTGTAGGATTATGGAAAAGCCATTCAGAAAAATGTGGAATTTAACACCTTAAAGAGATTGTATATTGAGAATGGAATAGAATTTTTGGATTGATATTAGAAAAGACTCTACTTTTCACTACTCTCAAAACCAGAAAAGCTTGGTCTTTTCATTATGGCACAAGTTTGTTAGAGTCACCTTGAATCAAAATGAGATATGTTTATTCATTGGCTAATAATCATTAACAAATTTCTTTATGATAAGTACATTAAGTCAAATTATGATATTGCTATCAAAATTCAATTGTATAGCTTTCAAGTCAAACTCATTTACCCATATTTCATGGGTAGTGGTTCACAAGAACTAATCTTCATGCAAAAACATTTAGTACTTAGTACATCTAGGTGATACTCATAAAAATAGATATGTATGTGTTACATAATGGATGTGAAGAATAATTGCAGATTATGGAATCCCTGCTATGTTGCTTTTCTAGACCAATAGGTGAATATCCGGAGATGCTCATAGGTGCCTTTTCAGCCCAGACGCGTGGCATGACACTGTTACTCAAAATTGGATTGTAATAACGGTATTAACCCCTCTTTTTTCTTTTCTTGTTTTTAATTTTTAAGTGAAACTATTCTACATAAAAGGAACTGATAGGTTTAAATTTATGAATCTAAAATTTGGATTTGGACTTTTTAATATTTAAGTTGTAATTAAGCCAATAGGCTTTCTCCCGGGGAGATGCCAGCTGGCTTCTTAAGACTTCCCGGTAGTCTTACGCTGTGAAGTGACCCCATGATGTTTTTCCGACGCCGGGTTATTGTCCTCCCTGCCTGTGTGTCTGGTTTCTTCCGATTGATGATGTGTTTGTAAATAGCCCATGCCCCCTGACAGTGAACGCCACCTCTTTCCACGTTTGGGGTTTCCCTGGTTGCTTGTGCGTGCCATCTGCCTTCCTCAGGTCTTCACCGCTGTCTCACAGTTTCCCGCATATTTGAATGAAAATTTGGAAATAAAATGCGCTTCACTGCAAACAGGGGACTGGACATTGTGAGTATGTATTTTTTTTTCCCATTCACCATGTTTATGGGTGAGAGCCGAATATAACAAATTGTTTTTTTTTTTCCTTTTTTCTTTTTTCCATTCACCATGTTTATGGGTGAGAGCCGAAGTAACAAATTCATCACATTTGCCTTAATTTATACTGTTCGACTATGATGATTTTTTAAGTTTGATAGTAGATGCAGAACAAACCAGTATATTGAATTAAATTCACGATTTTCAATTTTGTTTAAAAAAAAATTGAGTTGTTTTTAGTTTGCAGGTGAAACATTGGGATGTACATCCTTCCCACCTACCTATCTCGGTCCGTAGGCCTCTGGTAAAAATATAATCAATGGCGTGAACTTCGCTTCTGCCGCAGGACTGGTACTTTTGTAGAGGCTTGATCAAATCAAAGGAGTCTGGCTTGTTACTGATAAATCTGAATACCTTATTAAGGAAAGGAACTTGAGGAAAGGAACTTAAATCTAAGGGGAAATTCATTAAGCATACTTGCCTAGGGGGAACAAATAAAAGTGAGCAGAGTAAGTCTGATGAGATTCAAAGAATTGATGATTCTTATAGTGCATGGTAATGTAACTCATTTACCAATGAAGTTGGAGAAGCTTAATAGTCTGAGGGTGTTCCACGGGGCCTTCCTTCACTGAAGGTGAATTTAGTGTGTAAGGCAAGTCGTCCGTCTTCAATTACCATATCTACGACATATTATTAGTATTTATACATCTTTATAGTGTAGTAGCCATGTTCTGACGATTGGAATCTCTTTGCAGCTTCCTAAAAGTATAATATCAATGAAGGTCATTGGCCAATTTCATTCCTTTGTATGCAAAGACTCTAAGATGACAGGAGCTCCTCCGTGTCCTTTAGAAAAAATTAGATTTCAGTGAATTTGCCGAGATACCCAGGCTACCAAAGGAGTTTAACCATTTAGTGGAATTGGAAACTTTGATTTTGGATAGCAATTAAAAGATGTGGGAGCTTCCTGAGAAAATCTTCCAACTTCCTGCTTTAAAAAATTCAAACACTTTGATTCTTTAAGATTTAAAATCCCTATGCCAAAAATGGGGGTTCTGGAGCAGGGTATGGACATCCATAAAAGTTCTTTCAGATTTAATTCCTAAGCTGAAAATGGGGGCTTTGGAACAGGGTATGGACATCCATATAAGCATAAAAGATAAGACAAATTTTGCTTCCCTGGAATACATGTATGCAAAATGCAGGGGTATGTGGAAGGCACGTGAACTGTTTGACAAAATGCCTACTGCAAACATAACATGCGAACTATTCACATGGGTTCTGTTTGCCCATATCTGTTGCAACTGATTTCCTCGCAACTGTCAAAATTCTTAGACTTTAGAATCCATGTTTTTGAATGAAACTGTGTATCTTTTTAAAAAATGTAAGATTTTCGATTCAACTGGATATTTTTTAATCAATTTTTCAGAATGAAATCTTTTGGATTAAATTGTATATGTTTCTATAATGCTTCTAGATTAAACTGTATAATCTTTTCAACCAACATTTTGAAAATAACCTTTTAGATTAAATTGAGTATATTTTTAATCGATGTTTCAGAATAAAATCTTTTGAATTAAACTATGTGTTTTTCAATTAACATTCATAAAACTTCAGAATGCGATGTTTTAGATTAAATTGTATGTGTTTTACAATCGACATTAGAAAACTCATACCAACTATTCTTTGACTACACTGACACAAATCTGTATCTGTGCAGAAGACAACACAAACCAGGCTATGCAATCGAAACTCATGGAGTAACAACACCATCCATCTTCCCCTGAATTACACTCCTCACACCCCAATTCCTCCTCTGGTTGACTGTGAGTTTCTGTCAATGTTTTAGCATGGTTTCCTTGTTATCAAAGTGGCCATTGTCTTTGTTGAATTTAAGTCTGATCACACTGTCTTTTAAAACACCACTGAGCATATTTTTATCATTGTGACTAAGTTTCTAACTCTCTTTGATTGCCCACAAAAAAGTGATACCTCATTTCATTGTGATTTCCAACCCTTGAATCATTGCTTTCGGCTTCATGACATTAAATATTACGGTGAGAAAATGATCAAATAATATGGTGAGTGGATGATAATGCCAAGAAAATAGTGAGTAAGATAGTAGCAAGAAGATATAAATTCGGTGATACTTAGTGACAAGGATAAGTGAAATCGTACTCAATGTGTAGATTGATCAAAAGCATGTTACGGATAGAATCAAGATAGTCATAGATGATCAATAAGACTTTCATGACAATGATCAAAGACATGAAATTGAAGAGATACATGTGATTGATAAGACTTGTATGACAATGATCAAATACATGAAATTGAAGAGATACATTTACTATGATGGGCTAAGGTAGGATGAGGAACTTTGACTGTTGCAATGATACATTCAAAGTTCTAATGAATATGATCAAAGACATGATCAATAAGACTTGGATGACAATGATGGATGACAATGAATGATGGACTAAGGTAGGATGAGGACCTTTGACTGTTGTAATGATACATTCAAAGTTCTAATGAATATAGTCATACATGATCAATAAGACTTGGATGACAATGATCAAAGACATGATCAATAGGACTTGGATGACAATAATCAAAGACATGATCAATAGGACTTGGATGACAATGATCAAAGACATGAAATTGAAGAGATACATTTACTATGATGGTCTAAGGTAGGATGAGGACCTTTGACTGTTGCAATGATACATTCAAAGTTCTAATGAAGAAGTCAATATGGTAATAAATAGTAGAAAAGGCATTGATATATTCTATGTAGAGGAAAAGTAGTACTTTTTACTATCAAAGTAGGAACCCATACACAAAAGAAATCAAAAGGTATTGATATATTCTATGTAGAGGAAAAGTAGTACTTTTTACTATCAAAGTAGGAATCCATACACAAAAGAAATGGCAGTACATATGAAGGAGCAACGTGTCAAGGGTTTAATAAACAAATATTAGAAGATTTAAAGAAAGAGAGAGTATGTATGAATATATGAAGGAGCAACGTGTCAAGGGTTTAATAAACAAATATTAGAAGATTTAAAGAAAGAGAGAGTATGTATGAATATTTAAAGGAAAGAGAGAGTGTAAGATAAGGACGTAGTAATCTTATGGCATAGACACAAATCACAGTAATTTGTAAAGCAACACTCCAACAAAGCATAAAAGACATGACAAACATGAAAAAGCTGAATTTAGTGGTGTTGAAGAGGATCAAGCAATGAAGAGATAGTGGTAAAAATCATAAAATCATGGTCATAAAACATGAAGATTAAACATGGATCAACGAGTTTAGAAAATAAGGGAATATCATGATTTTGCAGACATTGTCATTGCAAATGCCCCAAATGACACGCCAATAATATGATTAAAGCACTAATACGACAAGCTTTGAATGAATGCGGTCTCTGGACTATTGGGAATATATGATACACACAAGATGAATTTGTTGAGAAGAATTTGGAAAGCTCCGAACAAATGCAATTGATGAGCCAGATTCCCACAACCTTTGACAACATATTCACAGCTTGTGCAAAATAGAAACTTTGGGGAATTTAACAAGGTGAGAAATAGGAGAACAAAAAAATGAAGAAGAGGAAAAGGAGGAGGAGGAGGAGGAGGAGGAGGATACAAAGAACAATAGGGAATATGAAGGACAAGGAGGAGGAGGAGGGAAGGTGCAAAAGGAGGAGGAGAAAAAGGAGGATAAGTAGAGAAGACAAAGAAGGGGAGGAGGAGGAGAAAAAGGAGGATAAGTAGAGAAGACAAAGGAGGAGAAGATTAAGAAGAAAATGAGGAGGAGAAGGAGGAGAAGGAGGAGGAGGCCGAGAAGGAGAAGAAGTTATAGTAGAATACAAAGAATAATAGGGAATATGAAGGACAAGGAGGAGAAGGAGGAAAGGTGCAAAAGGAGGAGGAGAGGCAAAATAAGAAGAAGGAGAAGAAGGAGAAGAAAAAAAAACCATATACAATTATATGGAAAACAAAAGATTCTCTCTACAAAAGGAAGATCATGTAATGTATATAACACTATCGGCGTAACCCTTGCAGCCTTCAAAGGTGCAAGTGCTAGTTAGTTTGTTTAGAGGTTTTAGTTTAGGTGAATCTGGCCGAGCTGTTCATGAAATGTGGCTTACAGTTCTGAAATGGATGAAATCTGGCTGTTTAGGTGAGGCGTATGAGAATGCTTCACAGTGACAGTTGGATCTTCCATAATGCTTGAACATAGTGACAGTTCGATTGAATTCTTAACACTTTAGAGAGATTCAAAGTCACAGATAGAGGGATGAAATATTTAATTCTGTAAATGCATAACAGACCAACTTGCCTTGAGGGTTTCTGTAAAATGAAACTATATGGGTATTAAATCTTATAAAAGTTGAAATTTAAAATAATTACAACAAAAAACTAGATGGGAAAACTGCTATGAGATAAATTCTAATTAACAAAAGAGGCGATTAGAAATTTCGCACCCTTTAACCCGTTTAGTTTTCTTCTGCCGGCAACATAGGATGGCTCCCTTCACTACTAAATCAATAGATTCGTTTATTTGACTCTGCATCTCATCTTTTGCACGAGGAATTCCCTTGAGTTTTCGGACCACTTTTGCTAAATCATTCATAGAGCTAAGGAGGTCTAAACGATCCTCCTTGTTTTTCTTAATAGTGGCCAGCCTGTTGAGAACTGCAGCAACAAGCAACAAACAGAGACCGGCCCAGTGGACATTTCCAGCTGCTTTTAACACTGATATAGCTGTGGAGTGTTCGTTTCCAGAATATTCCGATATCTGTTCAGCCCATGCCATAGAGCATTCAAATTGCAATACAATAATTAAGTGATGTCCTCAGCTAAGCATGTCAGGGAACAAATCATTTAATCTAGTGTTCACAAAAGATATGGTTCAAAATGATGATGTATATATGAAAGCCACAATAAAACTGTGAACATTTGGAACAATTGTTGTAAAAGAAAAGGCGGTGGGCAGAATTGGTATTGAAAATAATCACCTCTTTGGCAACTATGTTGACGTTTTCTGAGACACCTTCTGAGATTTTTGCGGCATCGGATGCAGAAGACGGCCAGTGTACTGTTGACTTGTCACTTTTCGAGCTTTTACCCTGTAAACAAAGAGCGATTGTCAATAAATAGCGTTTGCAATGTTCAATAACAAAATAAGGAGTTTTTAAAGGAAAAATGGAAAACTGATGGGGATTTAGACCTGATTAGCTTTACAAAGGGCCAAAAGGCTGTCAATATGGGTGATTAATTGATCAAGATCAACGTCTGGCGCGTCCTGTTTGGTATTGATAATATGGTCGATGAGTTGAGAAATAGTTGGAGAGGACTGAGCAGATGACTGTGTGGAAGCCATATTCAATGCTTACAGAAGCAAAGGCAAAGATAAATAAAAATGAGTGTAGCAGATTCACAGAGCAATTGGCTGCTAATGCAGGATTGAGCAAATGGCCAGTAATACCTGAGAATCGATGATACTACGAACGAAGACAATTTTTCTGCCAGAAATAGTGGAATACCGCGTTTCCACCCGCGTTCCGTTGAGTGGAAGCGCGTTAATGGGGGAGCCCACTATCTTTTTTTCTACAGTCGATTTTCACAGTTGATTTGACGTTTGCGGATTCCTTCTATGAAGTAACTTCCTTGAAGTTTCGCAGAAGGCAGACAAATTGTTTTCTTTCTCTGGTTTTGTATAAATTGCGTACGACTGAATACATGTTTTGCGAAGGGTCGGTGAGTGGGAGTCCACTAGCTTTTGGGATTCCCACCATGAAGCAGACCTCGTGGAATTTTAAGGTGTGTCCGCTTTTTCTTTGAAGTTTCTTTTTACATTGTAGTGGTTCTCTCAACTTTTGTACGACATTTCCATTTGGTCCTTTCTTTTTTTTTAAAACCTTAGTGCTTTTTGTCCTCCTCTATTATTGTACTTGTTACTTATAAACGTCCACTAAGTTTGAGATTTTAAAATAACAAATTTATTTGAAAGAATATAGATTTTATTTTATTTAAAAGAATAACTTCATTATTTTTTATTAGTGAGATATTTGTTTTCAAGGTATTCCTTTTATTAAAAGAAGTTACTTGATTCTATAGATTGATGTTCGAGATTGCTATTTCACAATGTAAGATGATCAAATCTGATGTAAACATGTTTATTGTAGTTGATTGGTGGAAGTTCAAGTCAAGAAAAGTTAATATTGGAAGGCATCATAAAACATTATTTAAAATTAAAATTTATTTGAATATTTAAAAAAAATCTTAAGTATGCCCTTGGTAAGATATGCATTTTAGTTTGCGGGGGCAAAATTATTTTACACGGAGTAGGACAGACGCTGGGAAAGGACAACACAATCACATGCGTACGGACGGATCTGACACTTCTCTGCTGTCTGCGAACGTACGTGAACTGACGGAAGTAAGGACTGACTGGCTATTTTGGCCGGTGCAAATATTCGGCCATTTAGCCAGTGCCTGTCCACTAGCATTTGGGATTCCCACTATGAAGGAGACCTCGTGGAAGTTTAAGATAAGTGCGTATTTTTTCTTTGAAGTTTCCTTTTGTATTGTAGTGACGTCCTCTCAACTTTTGCACGACATTTCCATTTCATTTTTTCCATTTGGTCCTTTCTTTCTTTCTCTTTCTTTCCTTTTTTAACCTTTGTCCTTTTTTTTCTCCTCTATTATTATAATTGTTACTTATAAACATCCTCTAAGTTTGAGATTTTAAAATAAAAAAATTATTTGAAATAGTATAGATTTTATTTTATTTAAAAGAATAAGTTCATTATTTTTTATTAGTGAGATATTTGTGTTCAAGGTATTCCTTCTATCAAAAGAAGTTACTTGATTTGATAGATTGATGTTCAAGTCAAGAAAAGTTAACATTAGAAGCTATCATAATCATTAATTGTTAAAAATGGACAACCACGATGCCATTTCATTATTGTCTCAAAATACTATTGATAAAACCAATCCTTACATTTTTAACTTTTCATAATCATTAATTCATTTTTGGCAAATGTAATTAGACACCAAAATGGAATATTAAAAAAATATAAGGATGTGTGTATCTTATCACATACAAATGCTACATACATGTGGCTAGGAGACATCTATTTGGATATTTCCATAATCTACATAATTTTTAAAATATTTCAAAGATCAAACAAGTATTATAAGTGAGTATTATGAAGTTTTATTTTACGTAGAGATCAAAATTGAAAAGTAATTATAATACTTTTAAACATTGAGAGTTAATTTAATAACTTACTTTTAATTAAATATACTTTAATATTTTTCCAAACCATTTTTATAGTTCAAATAATGATAATATTATAATATTAATAGTAAATAAAATTACAAGTTTATTAAAATTATTGTATATATGTGAATATGACCTAGCACAATAACTAAATTATGGCATTGTCAATGTACTAACCAAAGTTCAATTTTTTACAAAGCTAGAGATTGTGATCATGAGAATAGTACCCTTGTCGCTAATAGTGCTCATGGGTTTGAACCTTCACAATATTATTCACAAGGATATATGTCATGTTGTAATATCTCTTTCTTACACATTGATATTTACAAAAGTTTGAAAGGTTTCATCTCATAATCAATTTTCTTTATATGATCTCTCATAAATGTGTAAGATGACACATGTCATAATCCCTCTACCCATGTAGTTCTCACATATGTGAGATGAATCATTTGACTAAGTTATTATAGTAATTATCCAATGTGTCAGGACACTAAATTTTAACTATCCATTTAAATTAATTCAATCTTAACCCTTCAAATTTCCTAGATCCTACTCTTTTCTATGTGTACCAATAACAAGGTGTCATTTGGATTTATCTTGTTAATACAATCATCTCAAGAATCCTCATTTATTGATCTAATTGTTTTTTATCAATTGATTAACTATTCAAACAATCTACAAATCAACCTGCTCCTAATCCATTTGCATAAACATATTATAATAGAACTTCTTCCTACTAGAATGAAAAGTAGCCAATCCCAAGAAGAGCAGAGCACATCAACAGGTGTTGATGGATCTTTTTAAGAGGTTTATCAAGATTAGACGCTTCTCCTCTTTAAGCTCAATTGTAGGTATGTCAGAGTTAAGGTTTAATCTTTATTTATATTTGGGTCTTATTTTTTATATTTATATTAGTGTATACTTAGTGGGAAACCATGTCTCAAAACTAACTAAGTTTTAATTTCTTACAAACTTCCAATTCAATGCATCTACCACTTCTTGAATTTCCTCTACTTCTCTTGAGTTTCCTTTACTTCTCCTACATCACCTTTTCTCCCTTAAGTGTCTCTTTTTCACCCTTCAATTCCTTTGATGTATCCTTCATAAAATATACTTCTTTTGAGTTGCATCTACTTCATTGTGCATCATCTTTACTTCTTAGAAGTGTCTCTTTCACTATTTCATGGGTTCACCTCTCTTGCATTGCCTCTATCTCTCCTATATTTCTTATACTTCTGCTTCAACACCTATACCTCTTGGAATGTCTCTAATTATCCTTAAATGTTAGTACAATTCTCTCTTTTAATGTCTCTTCTTCTTTTACAATGCTTCTAATTATCCTTCAATTTGTCTACCCTCCTACAATACCTCTGGAAACCTCTTACAATGTATCTATCATTAAATCTTTCTAATTATAAATAAAATTAATTTTTGATCATTTTCTTGAGGCATAAATGTTTTAATAATCATTTATTTATACTCTAATATCTAGTTTATATGGTCAAATTCATTATCCAATGCCTTCTTCTGAAACTACTACATTTTTTTTATGGTGCAGGTTCATTTTTCAAGGTCTTATCATTTTGACTAATCTTAGTTACATATGTAATATGTTTTTAATGTAGTTCAAAATTTATTTTATGGTTTTCTCATTTCACCCAAAGCTGGAGATTTAAAACATCTCATTATTCTTTTTCTAGACATTTTTTTATTCTAAATGAATTTAGTGTATATGTTAGCTCCTTGTACTATAAGGTGATAATGGAGAGAAAAAGTGTTTGATTATCTTGACATCAAGGAGACTACATAGAAGCATTTCATCACAGTAAGATAGAGTTTGTACCACATCTTTTAGTAGGATATACAAATTAAGGAACAAATATTATTCTAAGAAACACCACCATGTTTGGCATAACCTTGGTGCACATTATTGTAAGGATTCAAGGTGAAGTGGAATTTGTATTTATTGTAGATAGACTTTCTTTTGTAGACTTGAGCCTCATGTACCTTTAGGTATTACAAGAACACCCATAAAAACCTTGTTTATCCTAGCTAAAGGCTATTCAACCATCTATAATTAGGTATGTACAAGATCATGAGGGGCCAAAAAGTAGCAATATAAAAAAATAAAATGTATTTACTATTTGCCCAAAAATGTGATTCAGATCCATGTTAAATTTTTGGTTGGGTCCGGGGTTAATACATGTAACCATGGCAAAACCCAAAGCATATCGAATATTGAAAAACATTATATATCTAAAATAATTTCATATCCAATAATATCAGATATCTGATATATTCAAAGAAATTATATATCAAATATTTAAAGAATTATTTGATATGTTTCATAATATCGGGTAATGGATATTAATTTAAATAATATATTAATATATATATATATATATACGTGTATATATATATATATATATATATATATATATATATATATATATATATATATATATATATATATATATATATATATATATATATATATATATATATATATATATATATATATATATATATATATATATATATATATATATATATATATATATATATATATATATATATATGTATGTATGTATATATGTATGTATTAATTTATATGATATATGTTAGTTTATATTTATAATATATAATTTAATATCTTGGTGTCCCTATCAAGCCTTTTCCACTTGTCTTATGTTTGGCTTCTTGACACTAGGAGCTTTTCCCTATTTCATTTGGCAAGTTATCTATGGCGTTTCCTCCATTGTCAAGTACATATTTTGTCATTTTCACATTCTGCATTTTTTATACATGTGTGGCATCTTTACGAGGGTTGTGCATTAATTATTTGATTAGTACTTTCCCTTTGATATATTCACGTCCTCCTTCACTTCTCCCCATATTGTCACTTGTTCCTTTTTTATTTTAGTGTCTATGTTTTCTCTCTACAAGGAATAATGGCTTACCACCCTCTAAACACCTAAATTTCTCTTCTAAGTTGCATTTGGGAGAATCCCATCTGAGGATTTATTACAATGTCACATATGTGTAGCCTCTTTAAGATTGATGACTAGTGAACTGAATGCACAATTTGTAACATCATAGGAGAGGACTTATTGTATACCAAATTGGTATCCTCGATGTCTCTTCCCTTTGCAGATACTCCACTTTTTTCTATCAAACAACTTTGACTTAATTCAAGATTAGATTTTGTTTCACAAAATGGTGGAGAAATATGCTAAAGAAGAGTTTCTAGTAAGTAATAATCTTAAGATGGTTGCCTTTAATTATGATATGTTTCATGGAAAGATGTGGATTATGGTTTTATTCCCAGTAAGATATCTAAAAGATCAACCTATCTTTGTTAAAGTTTTTGAGTTTATTAAATATGGCCTTATACTAGATAATTGCAGACATTTTCAAATGGAATTGTCTCAAGTTTTTGATATTCTATCACTCCTAATAGCTAGGCACATTTAGGAGGTTTTATTTGTCCTTCATAGATTATTAGTTCATAGAATAAACATTGAACTTCTTCCCTTAGTGTTGAGAAATGTGGATTATATTCCTAGAACTACAGATCAACATGTTGAAGGAGAAGGTGGTCATAATTTACAATTTTTGGTTTCCACTGCAATGTTATCATAACCTGTTGAGGACCTCTAAGCTTCTCTCTTTTATAGTATGGTTTCACATTCTACTCAAGATCCTCATGTTGGCTCTTCTTTTTGTCAAGATGGTAAAGGAAAAGTCAAGATGATTGAAGATGCTGAATCCTTATAAATTTATTAAGCTTCTCTCCTCACTCTCTATTTTGCTCAGATTTTGTATCATAGTTAGGAAATTTATTAAGTTTCTCTCCTACTCACTCTCTAGTGTACCAAATATGTTTATGCCTCCTATTTCCTCTAATGATTCTACTATCATTAGTCTTGCTCAAACAATTTTGTCCTTACAACAACAACTTTCTTCCTTGACTCAATCTATGTTTAATATCCCTACATTTGACATGGGAAGTCATTTTTCCTTAGACATTATTTGCACAGTTGTCCCTCAATAATTTGATATGCCTCGTCTTGAGAATTATAATGGTAAGAGTGACCCTATGATTCATGTTAAGAACTTTCAAATCCTGTGTAGTGACTATGCCCATGACCATAGGATTATGGCTAAGTTATTCGATAGGACCTTTCATGACAAGGGTTATAGTGGTATTATTTCTTGCCTCCTTATTCTATTGATTATTTTGAAATATTGCTAATGCCTCCATACAAAATTTCAAAATAATATTGGTCTGTAAGTGTCTTTGACTGATTTGATGTATTGTAAAAAGGAGTGAAATAAAAGGTTACTGATTTCATTAGTAGATTTAAGCATTTATATGCTCAAATTTCTTATCCTATGTTTGATATTGATATACAACACATGTTTTTGTTAATTTAAAAAAAAAACATTAGAGATAAGAATTTTCTTACTGAATTTACCTCTTTTTCCCAACTCTATGCAATGCTTCACCACTATAGATTACAAGTGAGTGAATTTGAGAGAACCACTCCAATAGCTCTTGTACCTATTGATAATAGTGATGCCACCTCTAATTATAATAAATATCAGAAACTAAACAATAATTTAAAGGATAACAAGGTGTCAAATACTATAGATGAACAAGTAGCCATTGCATCCAAAGGTGTGAATTCTTCTTCCTCTATTTTCCACCCGAATCGTAAGTATACTCCTCTTTCTGAGTCTTTACAAACTATAAGAAAAAATTTGTTAAATACTAATATCATTAAACTTCTTCCTATTAAACATATTCATCCCGCTATGATGGCTCTCAATTCCTTTTATTCCAAAGCCTTTTGTCAATACCATCGTCATCCTGGCCATGATACTGAGAGGTATTATTCCTTGAACAATATTATATAATAATTGATTTATTTCAATGCTTTATCTATTAATTCTGATGATAGTAGTGGAAACAAATCCGTAGCAACTCCTCACCAAACTCTTCAAAATTATACCAATCCTTTACCTTTACATTCTACCAACACTATTGCCTAATCTTCTTCATCTTCTATATAAATTACCTATGATGAAATGTTGAAAGAAGAAAATAGTCATGTGTTAATCATGTGGAGCATGAACCTCCACTTGAACCTCAACCTAAACCTAAACCTCAACCTAAACATATTAGAGAGATTTTTATTACATTTGACCATTATGAAACTATTAAGGCTCCTGATTGTCCACTTTACATTATCACTAGGGTTTCTAGGACTCATTCTTATGGTTGTCTTGTTGATCCCACGTCTATGGTGAATGTTATCAATGAAGACCATCTCTTTCATAAATATTTGCAATGTGATTTCTATAATATGACAGATGCTTGGATTCAGACATGTAATGGCTTCCTTTATAGATCACATGGTTCCATCTCCTTATCTATTGAGCTTTGTGGTAAAGTGTTGGATAGTACTTTTATTTTCATCCCTACTTTTGATCAATTTTAGGTGAATTTTGGTCTCCCTTGGTTGTCTTCCATGTAATCTGGATTTCTTCTCCTATTCATGAATGCATTAAATTTTCTCATGATGGTGAAATTAAGATAATTAACCATAGTCTTTGTCACCCTTATACGCCTAGGAATTGTGTTACCCTTGAATTATTTTGGCCTTCCTTATCTACAACACCACTAACTTGTCTTGATTACCTTTTCCAATCCTATCAAACCTATAAACATAGAAAGATTGCTAAGTTAAGTATCTCTAAGCTTGGTCTCACCCATGGTCTTTTGTCTAGACCACTTGTACCTCCTTTGTCTAACTCTTCGACTTCTATTGAGAAACCTCCTACTCCTATATCTCAACCTAGTGTGGTTCCTTTTGTTCCCCTTCATACGGAGAAAAGGACCCGATGTTGATTGATCCTACTCTGCAACCTTTCTATAGTAAGACCAAACGTAATCGACATGCCTATAACCATTAAACAAAATGTCAAGCTAAAGCCAAGGAACATGTGGATGTTTCCCAAACCATCTTACCTTCCTTTGAATAGCCCATGCTTGAGCCTATGGAGAGAAGTTAATGATCCTAATAATGTTAAAATGGATAAACATGGTGATTATATCTGTATTTTGGATTTTATTGTGATTAATCTTGATGAGGAAGATACACTTGATGATCCTATTTTTACTAATAATGCTTTACATGATATTCATAATGATGAATATGAAACTATTGATATTGATCATGATTTGTCTAATATGCTTTCAAAATAGTTATCAATTACTCCTAGTCTTGAACATAGTGACCCTCAAAAAGGTCCTTGTTTGGAACTAGCTATTGTTCCGACTATGTTGGATGTTTCTCCTCTTGCGAGTTTCCCACCTTCTCTAAATGATATATAATGAGATGGGAGGATGCAGGTGATACGCTTGATTAGCCTCTCTATAATGGTAGGTTTTGTGTTCTTTTGTTAGAAATAATAAAAAAAGTAGTAGAGCAAAGGGAAGAACCCAAGTGTGAGTGCATGGAAGGAATTTACCAAGATCACCAAGAGAGAGAGAGAGAGAGAGGAAATGCTTTAAAGAATCAAGCGAAAAGATCACCAAAGTTCTCCAAGAACAACAAGAACTCAAATATTTTGAAAGGGGAAAAGCAAAGAAAAACCCCTTGTGAATTATATGAATGAGGCTCAAAGCCTAAGTAGGAAGAAATAAATGGAGCACAAAGCTCATTACAATATGGAGAGCAAGAATGAGAGAATAGAGAGGATTATTGAGCAAGTGTGTGAGAGGTATCTCTTAAGTAGAGATGAGTGGAGGAGTTTGCATGTAACTCCCATCTCAAATGAATGCCACATTCATATTGTGTGTGTGACAAATGTGAGATTCCTCTTAAGGAGGAATATCTAATTTCCTTATTGAACTAATTAAAAAAATGTGACATGTCCTCCTACTTGGACTAGAGGACAAATACAATATATGGTAACTTGGTTTATCCTTTAATTACATATTTTCACCAAGGAAAGATTAATTTCTAACACCCCCCTTTAATATTTACTTGGGGTGATTACATCAATAGGTATCAAACCCAGATGTTTACAATGATTTTGATATATTTATTTTGAAAGATTCTTCACTAGGATGTCATTGGCTTGATCATCTTACATGTCTTCAACTTGTGCTTTGGAGGTTGAATGGTACATAGGACTTTTGGCAAAGTGAATAGCACTTTGAGAAAACAAAGGTGTATGTGCTTGTTGAGGGGAACCCAAATCTTTAAGAGACCATTGAGATTCTTGAGATGCATGTGTACATTCTGAATGTTCATTTCCCGTAGAAAATAGAGATGGATCAACACTTGAGCCTGAAATAAGGCAATAACCACTAGTAGATCTCTCATCATTGGGATCTCCTAGTGTTGAATCAATAACACTTTGGAAAGAAAAATCACATTACAAATCATGAGGCAAATAATTAGAAATGCAATCTTCGGTTGCATAAAACAAATCTATAGCGTATTCATCATAATGTGAATCATGAGTTGTAGAATCAGAAATGCAATCTTTAGTTGCAAAAAATAAATCTGTAACATATTCATCATAATGTGAAATATCAAGAGGAGGAGAGATAGTATAAGCATCATCATCATTATCATTAACCTCCAAAACAATCATAGGATTAGTACCTTCATCATGAATAACCATATCTTTAATAGGATAATCAAAGGAAGGTAAAGTAACATTCAGAAAGTTAGAGATAATTTCCTCTTCTTGTTCAACAATATTATCAATATGAGAGCAAGAATCATCAAATTAGAATGCATCATAAGGAGAGTGCATAATATCACTTTGAATTAAATTTGTTTGTGTAGGAAGATAGTAATCTAGAGGGTTATTCCAAGAATAGCCTTCATCATAAGGTCCATCCCAAATAGTAGTATCATCATAGTGAGGATTAAACACCCCATAATGAGAAACAAAAGCTTGACAAGAGTTAATATTATAAGACGTTTGATTATTGGGAATAGATGATCTCTCATGTTTGAGTTTCTTAAAACATTTATTGATCACATGACCATATTTCCCACAATAATTGCAATGAGGTCGATTATTATGACTATGATAACCATTATTATGATTATTGTTATGCTGAGAATGATTAGTATATGTTGAGAATTATGATTGTTAGAAGTATTATGATTATAAGATCTATTATGTTGATTTTGATGCTTAGACACAAAAGCATGTTTAGAAGATCTAATAGTACCAAATTGCAATAACTTGGCTTCCTCTTGACATAATAAGTTTTGAAAAATAGCATAAGTCAAAGGAGGAGCTAAACTAGAAATAGCAAGCTGTGAATGAATATTAGCGATAAATTTCTCAAACTCTTTAGGAAGACATTTCTTTAAGATAATAGTAATTAGTCTAATATCATTTAAAGTAACATTAACACTAATTAATTGAGTTCTAATTGCATCAAACCCGAGTAAGAATTCATCCATATTTTTAAAATCAGTATACCTTAAGTCCTCCAAGTTGTCTTGGATTTGAACCTTACGTCATTTAGAGAAGCTGTCGTAGGTTTGCTTCAAGATGTCCCATGCTACGTGAGCTTTGATGCAATGTCCAACCAAGACATAAAGATTAGGAACTATTGAGGGACCAATCAATCCAAGAGCTTCTTCATTTTTAACTTGCGAGGCATCTTTGATAGTTTGAGTAGCAGTGGCAGTTGTTTTAGTAGTCACATATGTGGCAACTTCAAGCAAATGTTTAAAACGGAATAGAAAGGAAACATGAGTTTTCCATTGATGATAGTTAGAACTATTTATTTTAATTTTCAGAATTAGAGTAGACATGTTGAAAGTAGCAAGACAACAATATCAAACTGAGATTAACTAAGAACTCGAAGAGATTGAAATTTTAAGAAAATTTAAAATTTTATTAAATGATTAAAAAAAATGAGCTAGAATTGATTAAAAAAAATATATTAAGAGTGAAATATCAAATAAATAGATAAATAGAACGATGTTGAACATATAATTTGATTTGTTTACACATAATGATAAAAATAAAAAAATTGTTAAACTAAATATTATGATAAAATTGTTAAACTTGAATAATAGAATTAAATGAATTAAATTTTAAACTAAGAGTTCAAAGAATTGACGTTTGAACTTTATTATGAAGATACAGATTTGAACAAATTTTAAATGAGATTTAACTCAGTCAAACATGGAATAATAAATATAAAAACCTACAGAGAGAGACAAATGTTAATCTGCAACAAAGAATAAGCCTGCAACGAGAAGAGAAAAATTAGAAAAGAATCATTTGGCAGGAGAAATGATAACATATTCAGAAAGGTGGACTGCAAGAAGATAAACCTTGAAATCTCTCAATTCAATTTAATTGAACAAGTTGAATTTAGTAAATTTATTGCAAAGAAATGATTTGACTACAGAAACAGACGTATAGCAAAAAAAATGTTTCAAAGAGTCTATTAATTAAAATGATACAGTAGAAGTATTAATTATTATAAACTTTTGAGCTAATGCAATTGGCATAATCAAAACAAAATTCGACTTGCTTAGCCAACATATTGTGTGCCTATGCTGGAATATAAGATGCAAATTTAAAAATTTAGAATGGTAGACAACACGCTGGAATTGTATGACAAAATGTGTTAAAGAAGATGCCTTCTCTAAACGTAGATTCAGTTAGTCTACCTGGGTAGTTCTTTAAACATATTTGGTTTGCAATTCATGCTACTACACTACAATGAACCTGTTTATCTTGAAGTCTCTATCAAGCTATCTCACTAAGAAAATTTTGTATCGATTACTTGATGGCTTAAATACATGAGTTCCTATTTCTATAAAAAATATTTTCAAATAGAATCCAACTTCATAAATGTGTGTGGTACTGGAGGACACAACCTACAAGCTTTCTTGATAGTAGTTGTCTTGTCTATCTGAGCTTGTGATTAAAACATAATGATAAAATCATAAAACCCTTATATTAAACAAGTGTTAGAAGTATGTTAAACAAGTGTTTATTTATATTACTTTAGATTTTGAAATTATTTAATGAAACCATAGCTTATATTTGTTATGATAAAAAATTAGGCTTGTAACTTTCTAATTTTCAACTTATCCTGCTTTGATATGCAATGTGCCTGTCCTCTATGCGTAAGTTGAAGGTTCCACTTTGTTGCTTACACATTTGATACGGAACATAATCTAGAATATTTTTTGATAGGAGGCCTCAACCCATGTACTTTCGGGTTTCAAAAGTGACTGATTTAGGAAGAAGCAACACCGCACAAGGCTAATAATTGGAATTAATGCAAACCAGAACATGAAAAATAGCACTTAGACTTTTCTCCACACTGATATTTAAATGAGAAGCATGTGATACGGAGGCAAAATCGTAGAATCAATTACAAGATGTTGCTTATGATTGAATTCTCCTGAATCAATCAATCAATGAGTCTGATATAATAATGATAAAAAAGTATATAAGATAAGTAAAAACACTCTTTACTTAAGTTTTAATAGCAGAAAAAAGTGATGAAATAGAAGGAAACGTTATATATCAAAAAAAAAATTCTATATCATTGAAAGTTGTGAGATAGTATAGATCAATAGAAGAATATAGAGATAGATCTACAAAACAACACAGTTATATTTAAGTGAAAACATAGGCAGATAAGCTCTGAAGGTGAAACTTATTAAATTCAGATTACAATGAAACCTACAACATTGATTTAAACACTGGTGTAAATGCCTACAAAGGTAATAAAAGAGATAATAACAGAGATAAAAATTTCAAATCTTGCAAGAAACATTAGAAACAGATTTAAATATTGATTTAATGAAGATATATAGAATATGCAAACTATAAATCCCTTACAGTTTGCCCGACAGAGGGTATGTTAGATCTTAAAAAAAATGAAATGAGATGAATAGACTTAGATCTAGCGGCAATCCATCCATAACTAAGAAAAAAAACTAAGATGTTAGATTGCAAGAAAATAATGAAGAAAAACCTGCAAAAAAAAGGTTAGATAACCAAAAAAAGCTTTCTCCTTCACAACTGAAATATCCTTCAAATTTCCCTACATGCAACACTCAACAAACAAGGGTTAAACTTCCTCTGATACCATGTTAGAAATAATAAAAAAATTAGTAGAGCAAAGGAAAGAACCCAAGTGTGAGTGCATGGAAGGAATTTACCAAGATCACCAAGAGAGAGAGAGAGAGAGAGAGAGAGAGAGAGAGAGAGGGGAAATGCTTTAAAGAATCAAGCCAAAAGATCATGAAAGTGCTCCAAGAACAAAAGGAACTCAAATATTTTGAAAGGGGAAAAGAAAAGAAAAACCCCTTGTGAATTATATGAATGAGGCTCAAATCCTAAGGAGAAAGAAAGAAATGGAGCACAAAGCTCATTACAATATGGAGAGCAAGAATGAGAGAATAGAGAAGATTATTGAGCAAGTGTGTGAGAGACATCTCTTAAGTAGAGATGAGTGGAGGAGTTTGCATGTAACTCCCATCTCAAATGAATGCCACATTCATATTGTGTGTGTGACAAATGTGAGATTCCTCTTAAGGAGGAATATCTAATTTCCTTATTGAAGGAATTACAAAAATGTGACATGTCCTCCTACTTGGACTAGAGGACAAATATAATATAGGATACCTTGGTTTATCCTTTAATTACATATTTTCACCAAAGAAGGATTAATTTCTAATATATTTTCTATTGTCTTATGCTTCTCTTGTGTTGTGTTTACTATATATTTGTTTAGATTTCATTAAATGACCCTTGTTTCTCCATTGACACAAGGTGATAAAGGAATTGCAAATATTGTATCATTAATCTATTTGTATCTTTCTTCTTCTATATGTTGTTACATGTTGTGTTGTCCATGTGCTATTGTTCATAAATGTGCCTTTGTGTAGTCCTCTTTGGATTTACGACATGGTAGCACCGAATCTTTTTGGTCTCCATGATGTTGGCCCAAAAATATTCTTCTTCATAATTTGTATGTATTTTTCCTCTATTGTGTTTTAGTTCTACTTCCTTTGGGGAATGATGATATTTAATTTGACATAATATTTCATATATTATATTATGATCATATTGACCCTAGAGTTAGTAGATCTCTTTTGTGATTCTCTTTATGTTATGTGTCTATTTCCTTTGGATTATCTTTTCTTGGGGGCATTTCACAATGGAAACATATCAAGTGGATGCTTGTATGCTCTGTTAAATCCATTTCTCCTATTAAGGTTCTTGCAATAACTTTAATGTGGGGGCATACACTATCCTTAGTTTTTACACACACTCACTTTTATAGGAAAAAATTTCTTTATTGAATCCCTTTATGGATTACTATAGGATCCTAAAGACTAGATTCTCTTTTGATCTCTTCTTGGATTGCAAAAAATCTAGAATTTTGATCCCTTTATAGTTTTTCTCTTTGATCCCTTAGGGATGTACACATCCTTAGGTATGGATCACCAACAAAAAATTTAATGGCGATTATTCTCCATTTGGCGAATGTCGCATGTTAGCAACCTGTGATTTGGTGAATATATTGCACATATGGGATTGAATCTATCGCCCCACACTTATTAAAATTGGGTCCAATGCCCGGGCCCATCACCCATCAATTTATTTAATTTTGTCCATTTCTTTCACATTATTGCCAATGGCATATAATTTTTGGGCGCGATATATTTCAAACATTTGCCTATAATTTTCAAAGCAACCCCAAATGGATGGCCTATATTTGCTAATAATTATATATATATTTTTTAAGTGGCCCCAAATTTTCTAGGTATTTTATAGACGCATGTCTCAAACCAATGCATTTTTTCCAACTTTATTAATCATACCAAGGTATTGGACAACCCATAATCGCCTAGGAAATAATACAAGACGTGTTATAATTACGTGGGCTTCACCAAATATTTGTAGACCTAATACCTCCCACCGAATTTTTTGAAAGAGGATTAGTATAAATACATTCATAGATCAATGTTATTGTACACAATTTGGTTTGGTTCAATTTGATCGATAGAGAAGTTTAGACTGTTGAGTCTTGACTGCATTGGTGAGTTGTGACTGCAATTGAATTTGAGGCAAAGGTAAGTGACTATTATTCTATGACTATGTAAATTTGAGTTCATTCTTATTTAGTGGGGACTAGTTAGTGAATAGTAGTGACCTCAGACATGATTTAAGGGTCAATGAATCATATATATATATATATATATATATATATATATATATATATATATATATATATATATATATATATATATATATATATATATATATATATATATATATATATATATATATATATATATATATATATATATATTATAGTTCTATTGTCACTTCTTCAACAAGTAAACATTTTTTTTTCATTGGTAGGCTGATAGCCTTTATTTCGTTGAAGAATCAAGATGTTGAACAAGAATAAGGGTAAGGCTCCCACATATTGGGAAATCCAAGAGAGGCCAGCAAAATGCATAACCTTATCATTGTACTATGGTCATGGTGTTGAAAATGTTTCTGGCCAAAATCGGGAAGCTACTTCATCACAAGAAGATTTTCAAGATTCACAACCTGAACCTACACGGTATATTGAAGAAGTCAGAGAACCTGATATCTTAGATCACGATGAATTTGAAGAAGATTTTCAGTTAAATACCTAGAGTAGCCATAATGATATAATTGACTTGGATGAGACTAAGAATGTCAGAGAAGATGATGGTGCAGGGAAGAAGAAAATAAAATACAAATCAAAGAATGATAGAGAATAAAAAAAAGATCAAATGTGGGATTTGTCGAGGAATTTTCAAGTAGAATGGGTGTCAAAGTATCCATTCATTGAACCAGTAGACAATCCAATTGAAGGTGAGCCTTCGGTAAAATGTAGATGTAAGATTTGCAGCAAGATAAATAAGAAGGAAAAGAGGTTGCAGCTAAAAATTGACACTATAGAGAACCATATGGGTAAAGTTTACGAAAAGAAAACCATAGATGGAGTTCAAAAATTAGTGATAAGATGGAAAACAAAGGAGGAATCTCAACATGTTAGGAATGCAGAATTATATGAATTTTAGCATAATATAAAGACAAATCATGGTGAAGTTAAAGGCTCTATTGAAGCTTGTTTTGGAAAAGCATTGGAAGTAGAACTAATGGGAAAAGTTGTTCATTTAAGTGTTGTGTTTAATATTTTGAGTTGAGGGCATCCTATGACAGACTAGCCATCATTGAGTGCTTTATTACACTTTCTGAAAGTTCATAACTATCCTAATAGTCATTGGTCAGTAAATAATGGATGGGAATGGGCAAGTTGTCTTGCCGAGGTTGAAAAAGGGGATCTAAAGGAAAAAAATTAAAGAGTCAAATTTTATTGCATTGTCTTTAGACGAGGTTAGAGTAGTAGATAATACTTCCTGTGTATGCATGCATGTTTATACTATACACAATTTTGTTCACTAACCTCATCTACTAATTGTTGCTAAAATGAAGGATAGTACGACATCAAAAAAATTATTTGAACTGGTAAAGAGTTCTCTAATTGAATATGGAGCAATAAATGACATGACGATTGCCAAAAAGTTTGTGTGTGATGGAGTGGATGGAGCTTCAGTAATGCAAGGCTACAAGGGAAGTCTTTGCACAAAGATACAATCTTCTTGTGCACCCTACATTACTCCCATTCACTACATGGCCCACAGAATGAATCTAGCTTTTGGAGTTGTCAGCAAGCATGCTCCAGTACAAAAAATTGAATTTTTAATCAAAGAGCTCTACTAATACTTCTGTCAAAGTCCTAAGCCATTGAGGGAATTTTAAAACTTTTTCGAAGGACTAACTGACAGGAATAAGCTTCTTAAGGATAATGATACCAGATGGATCTCTTTGGATGGACTAGCGCATTGATTTTTTTCAGAATATCAATCGTTGCTTGTGTAATACCCCAAAATTGGCACCTATTAAATTCAATCAATTTTGGTGCATTCCTTGAATTTTTACATCTTCAAAGTCCTACTTTGCTAAGCAATTTTCTCTCTCCTACCTGACTTAATTTGACTCAATGTCAATTACAAAAACCTTAATTTGCACTAATCAAATATTAAAAATTAATTCCTAAAATCTTTGACTTAATTAGCTAAATCACCCCTATGATAAATTAATTTAATTCTAAAGTCCTAAGTGCTTTCTAATTAAATTAAATCTACCCCCTTTAGCTAATTACCCATAAAAAGGAATTAATAATTTCTCGTTATTCGAATGGACACTCATTTTGAATTAATAATTCAAGATATTTGAAAAGTCCCCTATGTGGCAAATTCTATTCTTTTAATTAAGTAATTCAATGCATTTTTGTCTCAAAAGGGAATGAAGGGTCATGAGTTTCAAATCAAGAACCTCTTCATTCCCTCTCCGGGCTTCTCTATTTAATGGACCTCATTTTTCATTCGAAGGATGGCAATTTTGAGAGTAACTAAACTATAGCAATTTTTAGTCTCAACTTGATATTTTCAAAGCTTTATTGCATATTAGCTTAATTTGCTCATTTTAGTATTAATTACATTCTCATTATGGATTAATTTTCTCATTGTCATTAGATTAATTTCATCTTTCTTTCAAGCTATTTTAGATTAATTGCATCTTCATATTTCTTTTAAAACATCTTTAGATTAAATTGCATTCATCTTAGATTAATTTCAGTTTGTTCAATTCTCATGCTTTCAAATCCTCCATTGTATAATCAGTCTTATGGTTGTTGGCTCTCCAATCTGAGAGCAATTAAACACCCCATCTACATAGGAGGCAACAGGTCACTTCACCATGAATTTCAGATTGAGTAGTTCATACTCTCTCATAATTCAATCATGTGAGTAAGGACTATGTTGCGTTTGTGCCTAATTTAGAGGTCACATTCAGACACATATTTTGGCACCCACCGTGGGGCAAAAAAATTGATTTTTGGCTTCATTTTCATTTTTTTCTAAAGGAAATTTAAGCTCTGTCGTGCGTCCGTATTGTCTGTATACAGATTCTCGTGCGAGAATCCAGAGCGTATTGTGCGAAGTTTTGCCCCTGTGACATTCTCTCGCGTGAGATTGTACAATCTTGCCCCAGACCCTACACTTTCTCACACACTATGGAGTACTTCCTCGTGCAAGACCTGGTCTCAGTTTTTAAAAATTTCCAATTTTTGTCTTTTCTGTTTCAGATTTCTGACAATACCCTGTTTGTTGTTGTTTACTATTTCTTTGATTTTCACAGCATAACAGTTTTCTGCAGGATGATTTGATGAAGAACTAAAACATGCTAATGGTTTGATTACAGGACAATAGTCGAAGACTTGCTAAAACATTGTGTTTGTTTCCTGCTTTTTATTCACATAGTCTAAATAGGGCTTCGTTAAAATTTCATGAGGATTTTGATAGTGAGTAGGGAATTTGGCTCTTCATTACATGGAGGTGATGACCATGAATGAACCTGAAATCCTAATGATCTTACTAATATGACAAATTCTTGGGGAAGCAGAGAAAGGTAGTGAATCTTTACGCTTCTATTTGCTAGGGGATTATGCTCTTCTCTCTCTGAGAGAACCAGAAACCCAAAAGCTTATAGATGTGGTGGAGTGAAGCTAACTCGGTGATGAATCTATTTTGTGTGTTTGGGTGAGGAAACGGGATAGAGAAGTATGCTCTTCTCCCTTTGGGAGAACCAAAAAATCAGACCCCTGAATATAAACCAAGTCCAGTGTCACCTTTAGAGGGCCTGCCAGAAGTTGAACCTCTGGGAACAACCCAAGTGAGTACGCACCTATCGCCGGTGATTCCGCTTCACTCTAATAAAGAACATTTTGTTGAGTCTAAAGACTCCAAAACCATGTTAGCTTCCTTCTCAAGACTTTGACTATCATCTTGAAAAGGCTCCATTTGTTATACTAAGCGGCGCGGCTCCTAGCCCTACTTGCGGGGTGTATGACTTTTAGGTGTTGGTGTGGCTACAAGGCCTCAACCCTGTATCAGGGGCACCAAAGGTTAGTGTGAACAGAAGCCTACTAAAAATCTTCCTTAGCTAGTGGCCTACCTAGTTCACCTCTGAAAGGAGTCATAATCTTTGCACAGGGAGGGGGAAGAATCTCTCTCGTAGATTCCCATCATAGGCATACACCTAGACGCTTGAAGGTGGTTGCGACATTGGCCCCTACCACAAGGGTAACCTTTGAACATACACCATTGAGTCCTTGGAAACACCAAAAACATGGGTGCCCTCTTGGGGGTGACATGACTATGTGAGGTGCATGTATGAGCATAAGCAATGGGGCAAAGGTTTTGGCTTCTCACCATTTTTTTTGTAGGACTAAGCTATGTGTTTGTTTTTGAGTCTTAAACATTGTCCATTCATTATCAAACAAAGACTCCCCTGATGCTATCAAGTTGCTTTGTCCTTGATAGGTCTATTAACGACTACTTCTTATATCACAACTGCTTGATCTAAACCATTGTGCTTGTAAACAAATGCTTGAACTCCTCAAAATGAGCTTGTTGATTAAACTATTCTGCAAACCTATCAGGAAACTAGATTTTCTGTCAGACATCAGTTTAGATTGTACCTCAAAATTCAACTTCAACCTCAAAAACTATGTCAGATTGTCAGATTTTGGACTTTTCCCACGTGAAGTTTCATTTTTCAGAGCACTTCTTCATGCGAGACTTTGTTCCTTCACGCGAGATTTGGTATTCTCTCGCGTGGCCTGGTACTCTCTCGCGCGAGACTACAACCCAGTTTTCAAAACTGAGACCTATTTGCCATTGACTATTTGACTTTTTATCTGATCTACTTTTTGTCTGAGGTTTGTTTTTCTATTTTCTATTGTTCACTGTCAAAAATTGGTTGTCTTGAGTTAGGAATCAATCAATCTTTGCTTTGACTCGTGTTGTCTCTCATTAGTCTACCTTATCTCTTTATGCCTTTTGTGCCTCACGTTATGATAGTCTTATCTCAGTTGTTCTAGCCACCTCTTTTGATGATTTGTACCTGGTTCATCTTGCATCTTGGGTATTCTAGCCATTTATCTCATTTTCATTATCTTAGAGACAAAGTCTAGCATTGTCCCGAATCTCCTCTCATTACATCTTCATCTATGACTGTCACGACTCAAAGTGGCAAGACTTATCCCATTCAGAATACTGATCAAGGTCAAAGTAAACCTCATAATCAAGAGATAGATCATTCTGAATCCATCACGAAATCTAAACTTTGTGAGAAGTCCTCAAGCTCTTCATTGAGTACCTCGAAAGATAGTCCTTCTCAACCGTCACCTCCGGTGTTTCAAGAGTGCTTTAATCCTTTGTTTGAGTCACAATCTGGTTTTTCATTCCAAGAATAAGACAACTCATTCTTTCAAGATAATCCATTGTTCTGTGACTTTGGAAGACCATTCCCTAGGACGGCTCCTATTATTGAATCTGTTGATATTGATCACGATATCTTCCCACCTGAATTTGTTAAGTCTTTTGATCCTGTTTATTCATCAAAAGTTACTTGGGTTGCACCTCATCGACATCATTCATATCAATTCACCGAATCTTCATTTGTTGCAAAGCCCTCCACTGAAAAATGGGAGATCCATTCAACTTTCAACTAGGCAAATATTGCAAAGACTAGGACCAATCTCATAGCAATGTATATCATCGTCAAACTTCTAATAAGAAACATTATGGCCAATCTCAACATGATCAAAATCAGACCCATGATGATGATCTATCTCAAAAAAAAACTCAAGGTGAACAAGAAGTAGCATATCACTATCGTCCTCCTTCATTTGATCAAAACCAAGATGATCAACAAGATCAAGTTCCTAGTATCTATGACATCCTTGGTAATGAAAATGATGTGATAACCCAATGTGATATAGATGCTGCCAAAGCTAACAAAAGTCTTACCATTATCAAAATGATGGAGATCCTCCTTTTAGAAGAAAAGGAGAAGTACTTTCTTGAGTTAGCTCAACAAGGAGTCAAATTACCTCCAAACTTTCAAGTTGAAACACTTGTAGCTAAAGAAGAAGAAACTGAAACTGCTAAGCTACAAAAGATGATCCAAAGTTTGCAAGATCAGATTACCCAACTAGTGAAAGAAAAAGATAAGTCCACACAACAATTTACAATGGAGAGTATATGCCCTTTTCCTTTTGACAAAAGTATTCGCTTGCCTCCTTTTCCAAAAGGAGTAGAGGTTCCTAAATATGACAAGTACATGGGTACAATCGATCCCCAAGATCATCTGAGGGAGTTTGGTGCCTTGTCTATGGAATTTATGCATGATCAAATGTATCTAATGAGACTCTTTCCTTGCAGCTTGGGTGGGCTAGCTATGGAATGGTTTTGTCAATTGCATCCTGGTATTAAGACTTTTGATGAGATTGCTAATGTTTTCCTTCAACATTATTCTCACAACATTCAACACCCTGTCTTGAAACAATGACAGGAAGAATCTTTCTTATCTTTTCTCCAAAGGTGGAGACAACTTTGCACAAAGTATCCTCGTAAATTGCTTGAATCTGAAAAACTTGATATCTTTTTGGACAATCTTCTCCCAAAATTTGGGTATCAAGTACAACTACAAGGTCCTTTGACATTTGACAACATGACCAAATAGGCTGTGAGGATAGAGACCTTTATGGTTAAAAAGGGAGAGTTAACTCTGAATAAGGACAATAAGCAAGGATTCTCAATGAACAAGGATAAAGGAAAGGCTGTCAACAAGAATAGAGATGTGGTAAATGATGGAGTGGTTGATAATGTCACCGCAAAGCCTTCAAAGCCTATCTTTAATCTTACTTCTAGTATACAAGCGGCTAAGGTTGTTGAAAATACCACGACGGATAATCAACAAAATTCAAGGTTTTCTCAGAACAAACCTTGGGCCTCTCGACCCAAGCATGAATTCACCTCTTTGGGAGAGCCTCTTGATGTGGTCTTTAAAACTCTTATAGAGAATCAGGTTCTCACTCCTTTGGAAAAGTGCACTTATGACCCGCAACCAAGACCTCATTGGTGGAATGACAATGCTTATTGCGACTATCACCAAAACGTTGGTCATAAGACATCTACTTGTCTTCAGATGAAACATAAGGTTCAAGATCTCATTGATAATGGTGACATTCTTGTGGAGAATCATAATAAGAATTCAGATCATCAGGCATTTAAGAATCCTTTCCCTCCTCATGAGAAAGGTGAGTCTTCCGCAGCTAAGAAAAATAATGCCAAGGTTAACTACACATACACTGCTACTGATAATGTCATCAATATGATTGAACCTGTTGGAGTTGAGTATTGTGATGTGATCACTTCTAAGGGGCACAACGATGCTCCCAAACCTAGGACTCCCTTCATTTTGTGTAGTTCCACATCTCATTCGTCTGAATCTGAACAAATTCAAGATTGTGCTAATGTTGTTACCCAATCACGTGGAAGAGTCATTTTGAAATGTCCCAATCCTTTGAAGCAAACTGTGGATAAAGATTCTTCAAAACAAACTATAGACAAGGTTGCTCTGAAACAAATGGTGGATAAGACTGCTACCGGTCCTACCAGCAAAGCCTCAAAATTGAATCTTGTGCCTAACACTGCTAGTTATAGCATTTTAGATCAACTCTAGCGAACCAATGCTCAGATTACCATTTTTGAGTTGTTGAAAATCTCGCCTGCTCACAGGAAAATCTTGGATAAAGCCCTCGCTGAGGAAAATGTTCCCAAGGGTCTTGATCTTAACTAGTTCCAATCTATGGTGGGTCATTTAACTTCACCGCATTATTTGTCTTTCTCTGAAGAAGATGATCACTCCTTGAGCCACCCGCATAATGCTCCCTTGCACATAGAGGTTATGATAGGTCCTAAATGTGTCCATCGTGTGCTCATTGATAATGGCACTGGTCTTAACATTTGTTTAGATAAGTTGCTCACCCAGCTAGGTAATGATGAGGATTGCATAGACTCCCGCAAAAAGATTACCATCAAAGCTTATGATGAAGAAGAATGCAAATCCCAAAGCTTAGTTGTGCTACCCATCCATGTAGGACCTGTTGAGAGAGATGTTACTTTCCAAGTGCTTGATATTCCTCTCACCTACAATAACTTGTTGGGTAGGCCATGGATTCATGAGATGCAGGCTATTCCATCTACGTACCATCAATGCATCAAGTTTCCTTTCCATGGTACAGAAGTCACTGTTCCTGTTAATACCAATTATTCTTGCAACACTCTTGCGTAATTTGCTGACAGTTTGGTTCTAACAAACAAAGAATCCACTGAGTTCTATGATGCTAAGCTTAGAGAAATGGAACAAACTTTGAAACTTAAGGATATAGGCATGAGAGAATAGTGAATTGAACCTGTGCTATCTCTAGCTGCTCTCCCCCCGTCTCCACACTCTTATGGGAGACCTTCAGAAAGTCACAAGCCTTCTAATGCATCTCCTCAAACTGTTTATGATGGCACCTTTGTACGGGCCTCTATGCCATTAGAAGATGAAGATGAAGACAGAGCTATTCAAGCTTGGATCTACAAAGGGAAAGAACCCTCTGAAACAACTACTCCTCTTCCAAACTTAGAACAAGAGCCCTATAGTGAAGGCTTCAAAATCATGAAGCACTTCAGATACAAGGGAAGTGGTCCTATAGGGATGAATGACAATGGTTTTTTGAAACCTATTGAAGCTATGGGTCGTTGCTCAAAGGACACTACTGGCTTAGGCTTTAAAAAGACTCCCTTCCATTTGGGGACAGAGAAATTTGTATCCGTACCTAAACCTGAACCTAAGTTAGAATCTGAAGATACTATACCAGAGGTAAATCCAGAGGCTAGCTTTGATGAAGACATTTTTCCTTATCCCATACCTCCGGATCTTGCTGCACTCTTTGAAGAGCCTGATGATCCTATCATACCTATTCATATGGTAGAGACTAAGACTGATACTGATACTTACTCTAAGGCTAATTCTGATAAAACCTCTTTAGTGCATCAATTCACATATGAGCAATGGAAAGAGACACTGAATAATGATCCTTGTTTTACAAGTGAACAATATGTATGGCCACATTTTCAAAATCAGCTTGAACAAGAACAACTCCAGCAAGCTGTTAATGCCACTAGAGATGATAATGAGTCTGATGATGATGCTAGTGCCAATGGAATTCCCACATCAAGTACTGACTCACATGAATATGAGTTTGATTCTTTGTTTGTTGCTACTTTTGATGTAGACATAGATACTGTTCATGTATATGAAAGACTACTCGAAGTAGGTGAAGGGTCTGGCACTAGGACACACGAATTTGATGCCATAGGTGTTAACATGTCCTTTTCTTTTGATGTAGGGTCTCATAGGGATTCAAACACTCCTCTGGATGAAATCGCTCTAGGTCTTGACTTGCTCATCAGTTCTTTTGATGGCTATATCATGAACGCAGTTGAACCAACCACAACCTCTCTTTCACTCCACCATCCTGATCTCATAAACTGGAACTCCCCTTCTGCATCCAATGAAGTCCTAACATTCTAGAATGATTATGATCTAGCTTGTTACCTCCATGCTATTGAACCTGTAATGTCTTCCACCAATGAAAGTAGTGTCAGCATGACAGAGGCGGATAACAAGTATCTTAGTCAAAAAATTAAAAGAAGAAAAAATAGATGCTCTAATGGTGAAAACCACTTTGTGGTAGTATCAGAGCTGAAAATAGTAAAAATAAAAGACGTATCTGAGGGTGAAAACCTCTTTGAGGTGCCCAAGGATGAGATACTTGATACTCTACCGAGCCATTTTCAAGAGAGATCATCAGTTTTGATTGAGCTGACATAGCTAGTGAATTTGGGTATAGAGGCCACTCCACAGATTATACATTTAGCACAATCATTATCTGCTAAAGAAAAAGAAGAGTTCACTAGCTTCTTTCAGAGAAAGAAAATAAACTTTGCATTGACCTATTCTGATATGCATGGATTGGATCCCAATCTGATCATGCATCATCTGTCCATTACACCAGGTATCAAACCTATCAAGCATAAGCTTTAAAAAATGTACCCTCATGTGGCACTTTTGGTTAAAGCTGAACTAGGAAAACTCCTCAAAGCTGGTTTCATAAGAGAAATTGATTATGCTGAATGGATTTCAAACATTGTTCTGGTCACTAAACATGATAAATCCATTCATGTATGCATTGATTTCAGAGATCTCAATAAGGCATGTCCAAAAGATGACTTCCCATTGCCTAATATTGATATGATAGTTGACATGACAGCAGGTTATGAGATTTACTCCTTGATGGATGGCTTCTCTGGCTATAACCAAATCAAAATTGTGCTAGAGGATCAAGAAAAGATAGCTTTCACATGTGCCTAGGGCACTTTCTGTTGGAATGTCATGCCTTTTGGGCTCAAGAACGCTGGAGCAACATATCAGAGAGTTGTTACTACTATTTTTCATGATATGATGCATAAAAATATGGAGGACTATGTGGATGATACTTTAGCCAAAAGTATGCAGTGAAACACTCATCTTGCAGATTTGGGTCCCATTCTTGATCGTATGGAATAGTTTAACCTCAGACTTAATCCCAAGAAATGTGCATTCGACGTCACTTTTGGAAAACTCTTGGGTTACATTATTTTAGCTAAAGGCATAGAAGTTGATCCAGAAAAAGTGCAAGCTATTATGGACATGCCTCCACCTAAAAATATAAGTCAGATGAGAGGTCTTCAGGGGAGGCTACAATCTATTCAGTGGTTCATTTCCCAGTTGGCTGACAAATCACAACCATTCACTAAAACTCTGCATAAAGGTGTAACCTATGAATAGAATGAAGAATGTGACAAAGGGCTCACTCAAATAAAATATTATCTTGCTAATTCGCCTATTCTAATGCCTCCTATTCACAGGAAGCTGCTTATACTGTATATTTCAGCCATGAGTACATCTTTGGGTGCTCTCTTAGCTCAAGAGGATCAAAACAACAAAGAGAGGGCTATTTATTATATTAGCAGAAGATTTGTTTCCTATGAGATGAACTACTCAGCCATTGAAAAGGCTTGTCTAGCTGTAGTGTTTGCATCACAGAAATTGTGACATTATATGTTGGCTCACACTACAAGGCTTATTGCAAAAATTGATCCACTAAAGTACCTACTGAGTAAAGCTACCCTTACAAGTAGATTAGCTAAATGGGTTATGATTCTCAACAAATTTGACATTGAATATGTGGAAAGAAAAGCTATTAAAGGACAAGTGATTGCTGATCAGTTGGCAGAGGCTCCTTTGAGAGATCACCAACCTTTAAATGTTGAATTCCCAGATGAATCCATCATGCTTCTCACACACCAGTCTTGGAGTATGTTCTTTGATGGATCATTCACTCAACAAGGATCAGGTGCAGGCATTTTGTTCATAACACCTCAAAGATACTGATTGCCAAAAGCTTATAAGATATTGTTTTCTTGCACAAACAACATAGCTAAATATGAAGCTCTTATCAATGGTATGAAGATAGCCCTTGAATGGCATGTAGATGAGCTCAAAGTCTTTGGAGACTCTCAATTGGTCATCAATCAAGTTAATGATGTCTATCAAACAAAAGATGACAAGCTAGTGCCCTACAAAAGGAAGGTGGATGATCTCAAGCTATATTTTGCACACATTTCCTTCCAGCAAATTCCAAGGGTGGATAATAAGGTAGCTAATGCTGTGGCTACTCTTGCCTCGATGCTACAGATGCCAGAAAATGATTTCAGACATGAATTCCTGGTGGAAACATTATGCTACCTTGCCTATGATATTCCTGAATCTAGGATGATCTATTCAGTCATTGGACATGACTCATCCCACTACCACCATATTTACTCCTACCTTCGGGACCAAATCATTCCCAACACCTATACCTAGAATGAGAAACATAACCTCATTCATACTACTTCACGGTATGTTATCATAACAAATGACTTGTATAGATGAGGTCTAGACGATACTCTCCATAGGTGTCTAGAACCCATTGAGTCCAAATGTGTGCTAGCTGAGGTACATGAAGGTATTTGTGGCTCTAATTCAAGTGGTCTGACGTTAGCTTGTAAACTTATTAGAGCTGGTTACTATTGGCCGGATATGGAGAAAGAAGTTATTCAGTATGCCAAGACTTGTAAGCAATGCCAATTTCATGGGAATTTGATTCATGCTCCTACTAATGAGCTTAGTCCTCTCATAAGTTTCTAGCCATTTCAACAATGGGCCTTCAAATTGGTCGGTCAGATACATCCCTCCTCTTCAAGAGGGCATAAGTTTATCATCATAGCTACCAATTACTTTACCAAGTGGGTTGAGGTAGTGCCTCTAGCTGTAGCTGATGGCAAGACTATTGCTATGTTCATACTGAACTATATCATTTTCTGATATGGTGTACCCTCATCTATTATCACTGACAATGGGGGACAATTCAAGAATAAAGACCTGACAGATTTGTGCACCAAATTTAGAATTATTCAGCACTGGTCATCTATCTATTATCCTCATGGTAATGGACAAGTAGAAGCTTCTAATAAGATAATTCTGAAAATCTTGCACCGAACAGTTCATAAATCTGGTAGAGATTGGCATCTCCAGATTAATCTGGCTTTATGAGCCTATAGAACAAGCATTTGAACACCAATTGGGGCCATGCCCTTTGCTTTGGTTTATGGAGTAGAAGTAGTATTGCCTATTGAGGTCGAGATTTTGACATTATGAATCTCTCTAAGGGGCCTCATCACTGATGAAGAAAATAGAATATCCCAGCTTCAAGAGCTTGAGTTACTTGATGAACATCGGAAGGTGGCGTTCGATCACCTAAGAGCATACCAGAAGAGAATGTCAAAAGCCTACAATAAGAAAGTCAAACAAAGGGAATTCCAAGTGGGTGATCTTGTTTTGAGAGAAAACCCCAAGAATCAACAACAGAGAGTCTAGAAAGGAAAATTTGAACCAAACTGGCTTGGTCCGTATGTCATTACTGTAACATTTGGATTTGGTGCTTACCGACTCTCCACCACTGAAGGAGAGCAACTCAAAGAGCCAATCAATGCTCTTCATCTGAAGAAGTTCTACAACTGACATTCTCTGTGTGCTCATGTACATACTTATTGGTCCTGAAAAAAATCCCCAAAAATTGATATATTGCAAAAAATCCTAAAAATTGCAAAATGTCTTGAAAAAATGATCATTTTAGTGAAAACCTGGTAAATAGGCGCTTTGATGTATCTATTATCCTGGTGAAAACTTGGTAAATAGGCGCCTTGATAATACTCAAAAAAATAGAAAATTTGACAAAAGACAAAAATAAAAATAAAAATTTGAAAAATACAAAAAAATAGAAAACATAGAAAATACAAAAAAAAAGAGATATTCAAAAATACAAAAAAAAGCAAAAAAAAGAGAAAAGTACAAAAAAAAAATATTGAAAAAAGAAGAAAATGTGCCATTGATGAAAACCTGGTAAATAGGCGTCATGGTAGCAAAAATGGAATCTCTACCAGATGGTGAAAACTTGGTAAATAGGTGCCTCTTGTTTCCTAAAGCTACATCTCATCTCTGCATCGCTTGGCTCTTAGTTTCCCGCTTTAGTCTCTTTGCTTTCCTGTCTTAGTTTGCTTTCCTGCATTCCTGCTTTAGTTTGTTTCCTGCTTTTAGTTCATTTCCTACTTTGGCTTGCTAGCTCATGTTCTTGCTTTCAGTTGTCTTCGAGATTTTTCTCAACTCTTCATAGATTGGAACTGGTTCATGCTTGGGGGCACCTACCTGGTCTAGGGGGCATTGTCCTATCACTTTTGAAAACTCTTTTCGTGCATCAGTCACCAGTGGTTCTCACTATGTCTTCCTACTGATGCCTAGCTACTTATGAGATTTCTCTCCTTGAGGATCTCTCGTGTATTAATTGCCAGTGGTTTCCACTATGCCTGCCTACTGATACCTAGCTTTCATTCAACCTCTCTCTTTCAGGATCTCTCCTTTACATTAGTCACCAGTGGTTCTCATTGCATCTACCTACTGATGTTTCATTAGTATCTCCGAGATTTCTCACCTTGAGGATCTCTCTCGTATCGGTCACTAGCATTTCTTGTTACGTTTGCTTGCCGATACTTCGTTTAGATTCCTAACATTTTCTTGAGACTTCGTCTCTCACGACGGTCACCAGTGGCTCTCACTGTGTCTACCTACTGTCGCTATCTCATTGAGACTTTGAATGTTATCCTTCCAATTCGACTTCAATCCATTTGAACACGAACTTAAACTGAAACTGGATTTGTGTTCCTCTGAGGCATGTTGAGCTTTGTTTTCTTTGAGTGCTTGTTTGCTTGCTTTGTTCTTTTCTTTGCTTTCTGCTTGTTGGTTTAGTTCCAATGATCTAAAGATTCTATCTAAGAGGGGTGTCCATTTGTAAGAGCCTCCATCTTGTATTGGATGGCCATGCGTACCTCGACTCCTTTTATATGGACACTTTGGTGAGGTTGGTTCTTCTCCTTGTCTTTTTGGGTGACTTCTTTCTACTACAAGTGAAATTGCTAACACTTATCTTGCTAAGTGAACATAAGGGTCACTGCGAGCATTCTTTGGCAAAAGAAGGAACTCTCACATGTCTGGTGTGTTTGTTTGCAAGAAACATTTAGGTCATTCTAGCATCTATGCTCTAATGCTTGTGTTAACTTGCTAGATCAAAAGGAATAGGTGTTCAGGTCATTCTGGCTTCTTGTGCCTTAATGCTTATATCTCATTCCAACAAATTTAAGACTTATGTCATATTCATATTCCCATAATTGCAATGTCAGTGAGGATTATATGGCATCTTGTGATCTTTCGAACTTAAAAGGCTCTATGATGTAAATACGGGGAGTCCAACAACCAAGTCCTAGGATTGCATCTGCTCATTTTAGACTTGCATTTAGCTTAGGTTTGCATTTTCATTCTAAGCTTGAATTTGAGATGATATCTTGTTACTCTCTTGATTGCTTTATGTTCATCGAAGGTTCTCATCTTTTGTCCTAGTTTCATCTTGGCTGCACAAGTGTCTGGTCCTTGCTTTCGATCTTCGAATGTCTCTATCTTTTTTTATTAGTACTTGTCATATGTTGCTATGATCTTGCATGAGATGATTAGTACCATATTCATTGCATATACATTACATATCCATTGCATCCATAAATTCATTTGCATTTATATATACATGTGCATCCACTATAAGCATAACTCAAATCATACATTACACCTATGCATACATTTTATCCATCTATCACTGCATTTTCACATTGCATCATCATACAAATAAAAAGAAACATGTGCATTTCATACATTTCTATCCATACATCTAAGCATATAGAAACATCTCATAAAACATCAATATCAAAGCAATATATTAACAGGTATGATGATATCAAAAATTGAATTTACAATGTCATGTACAAAAGAGAAAGTGCTACTCGAGCACAATATCGAAAAATGAGCTACAATATACAAGTATATCAAATACACTAGCTAGGTCCTACACCACTTGGAAGAGGTGGGGGAAATGATCTCTGTGGAAGAGGCATCGACCACTGTTGTGGTGCCTGAGGAGCTCCAGCGTACTCAGTGAATGGTGGAACCTACTTCGATAGATTTGGAATGACCCCACAGTAAGCTGCATAGTAATATGCTGCCTGAGCAGCCTCATACCTCATCTCAATCCTAGACCGCACCAACTCATCTCAGAGCTCCCTGATCTCTTGATCCCTCTCAGCCACCCAGGTCTCCTCTCTAATGACTCGAGTGTGATAGTCATCTTGCTCCTGCTAGACCCGTTTCACCCTCTCACAGCTCTTCCTGAGAGCCTCCTGCAGCTATGGTATACCTGCTCCTGCTGGAATGTCAAGCATATCAGTATCATCTAGAGGTTCCTACTGAGATGAATCATATGTCTGCTACCTAGTGGACCTCTACTAGGCCCCACTACTCCCAGCTCCTAGATCTGAGCCCATCGTCCTAGGAGAGATGCTAGTCTATCCTAGTCGGGGTCTCAGCACTCTCTGCCCAGCTCTCTGTGGTGGTCCCTACTGTGCCTGCTGCTGTGTGGGTTACTGAACTGGTGGTTGTTGATCTGGTACCTACTGCTATTGTGGTCCCATACCAATAGGATTTGTAAACCTCGAATGAGGACGTGCAATCAACTGATCCCTATATGCAAGTGTCACCCCTGCATTGGTGACATCCACCATGTAATCCCATCATGCAGCTGGGATGCGTGCCTCTATCACACACTACCCTGGATCTAGTCTGGCATGCCATCCCTTCTTCTCCTCATCAGAGAAGTAAGCATAAGGGTAGTACTCATGTGATATGTCCTGCTGCCTACCAAACTGGCATAGGACATGTGTAGCAAGGAACCGCTCAATGGTATGAACGCTCCATCCAATTAGTGGACGTGATACAAACATGTGTGATAGCTCATGACGAGCATCATCCCAAGGCTCAGTAGCAACCCAAGGTCTCCAAACTACAGTTGATATATCATCTAGCTGTCCGCTCCACTACTTTGTCTTGCCCAGTAGAGGCTGGGTCATGACACCTAAATACCTGTATATATAAGGCTCCAGCGCTTGTTGTGTATCATGGAAAATTGGCCCGCACAAGGGGAGATGCTCCTAGGCCCAGATTTGAAGAACAAAAACACTTGCTACCATGGTCCTCACACATCGGTATACAATCTCATGCATCTCATGATATATGTGTGCAAGCATGCACTCCCCCCATCCAAATCTAACTATTGGTCTGGCCAGCATCCTCTGCAGCATCATACCCCAGTTGCACTCTAGACCACGCTGACCTCGATCTGGAATAAGGTAGTAGCTCAAGAAAATCACAAGTACAATAGGAAATGGGTGAGCACTGCTATATTTGTGCATCAAATCCTCCCAGGAGATAGTCCGGCCCATCACTAGATCATCTCTAAAGATAGTCCTTAAGGCTACTGTACCCTGTCGAGACTATGTATCATACTCTACACAAGTACCATGGATGGGTATCCTCAAGATCCTATATATGTCCTCGGGAGTCACTGTCATCTCCCCCATCGAAAAGTGGAATGTGTTCATCTCTGAATGGAAACACTCTACAAGTAGAGTAAGAAGACCGTGATTTACTTGAATGTCAGGTAGATCACACAAGTATCCCAAACCAAGTGCATCAATATGAGCACCCTCTGCATCTGTCAATCTCTGAACTAATGTTGTAATGACGGGATGGTGTGTCCTGAAGGTGACATCGAGGAAGTCAACCTACAAAGCAAGCAAGGACATTGGATCAGTATCTCACACATGATGATTTTCAACACAACAACAACAAATGCAGCAAGACATCTATCCTAGACATGACTTTGTGATGCTCGATTTGGCTGACTCTATGTAGATTGGACAAATTTTGACAAAGGATTCAAACTCTGCAGCAGTGTTTCATGCGAGGAAACTATTTTCTCACGTGAGACATAACTTGACCTTGCACTAAGAGGAGAAAGCTCATGTGGGACCATCTTTCAACTCGCGTGAGCTTCCAGATAGAACCCGCACGAACTCGCATGAGGAAACCATTGTCTCACATGAAGGGAGACCTAAGCCGACGCGAGGAAACCACTTCTTTGCGTGAGATTGTTAGAATACGACCTAAATCTAGCTAGATCTTCCTAATTTGACCTAAAAAAAGTAGTACTAATTGAAATGCAGGGAGGTTTATCAACTACTTACAGGTGCGTCATACTCCGGTGATCGGGCATGTCATCGGGAGCACTCAAATCAGTACATATGAAGAGGAAGACCCTCCATTTCTCTCTCAAAGCTCAAAATCACAAGAAGATGAAAGTGAATAATGAATTGAAAATGACCCCTCCGGGCCTTATATAGCTTTTGACCTAATTTTCAAAAGTGCTCTGTTTTGCACGAAAATTGCACCCTTGGCTAAATCGACTACTCTTAATCCATTTTCGGGATTGAAATTGAAATCTAACATCTCTAGATAGCTTGAAATTGCATTTTAAATTTTGAGACCCTTTGGGATTGGACGCTTGTGTAGTCAGTCTTCTGGCGTCATCTTCCTGCCAGACCCTCATCTTTGCATCATGTTCTCGAGATCTTTGTTCTTTTCATCATAGTCGACTCTAGTCAAATCTAGTCAACCATGGTCAAACTTGGTCAATAAGACCTCTGCTTTGCTTCAATTTTTTTCTACAACTTATTTAATCTAGTCTAATTGCTTTTGCTTTGTAGCTTCTTGTTATCAATGATCTTCTGGCATGTCATCTTTTGATTTTTCTCCTGATGGGGTAGGATGATTGCATCATTTGAATCTTGTCAAATCAATCCTTGAATTAGTCTGATCTGAATCATTAGTTCTCATTTCTAGGGGCATCTCAGTGCCTCGCATCAAGTTATCTTATCATCTATCTCTTAGGTATTTGAGCAATCTAACTCAGATCCTTAGGAATCAAGCTTCGTTCTAGAGGTGGTTCTTGAAATATTCTAGGTATTGGGGCAATCTAACCCTAATTCCTAAGAGTCAAACTTCATTTTGGAGATGGCTCTCAAAATTTATCTTAGACCGTCATCTGGGCAATCTAACCTGGGTCTCAGAGGGCTAAGCTTCGTATTGGGGCAATCTAACCCTGATTCTAGAGATAGTTCTAAATCTGCATCTTCATCAATTGGTATTGGGGCAATCTAACCCCGATTCCAGTTCTCTTCTAAGACTATTGTCTTCACAATCTAACTTGGACTTCAGAAATTTTCATCATCTGTCACATCAGACTATTCTTTGAATCAACACGCTATTTGCACATCAATTCAAAGAGGGGCAAATGTAATACCCCAAAATTGGCACATATTAAATTCAATCAATTTTGGTGCATTCCTTGAATTGTTACATCTTCAAAGTCCTACTTTTCTAGGCAATTTTCTCTCTCCTACCTGACTTAATTTGACTCAATGTCAATTGAAAAAACCCTAATTTTTTCTAATCAAATATTAAAAATTAATTCCTAAAATCTTTGACTTAATTAGATAAATTACTCCTATGATAAATTAATTTAATTCTAAAGTCCTAAGTGCTTTCTAATTAAATTAAATCTACCCCCTTTAGCTAATTACCCATAAAAAGGAATTAATAATTTCTCGTTATTCGAATGGACACTCATTTTGAATTAATAATTCAAGATATTTGAAAAGTCCCCTATGTGGCAAATTCTATTCTTTTAATTAAGTAATTCAATGCATTTTTGTCTCAAATGGGAATGAAGGGTCATGAGTTTCAAATCAAGAACCTCTTCATTCCCTCTCTGGGCTTCTCTATTTAATGGACCTCATTTTTCATTCGAAGGATGGCAATTTTGAGAGTAACTAAACTATAGCAATTTTTAGTCTCAACTTGATATTTTCAAAGCTTTATTGCATATTAGCTTAATTTTCTCATTTTAGTATTGATTGCATTCTCATTATGGATTAATTTGCTCATTGTCATTAAATTAATTTCATCTTTCTTTCAAGCTATTTTAGATTAATTGCATCTTCATATTTCTTTTAAATCATCTTTAGATTAAATTGCATTCATCTTAGATTAATTTTAGTTTGTTCAATTCTCATGCTTTCAAATCCTCCGTTGTAGAATCGGTCTTATGGTTGTTGGCTCTCCAATCTGAGAGCAATTAAACATCCCGTCTACATAGGAGGCAACAGGTCACTTCACCATGAATTTCAGATTGAGTAATTCATACTCTCTCTCGTAATTCAATCATGTGAGTAAGGACTATGTTGCGTTTGTGCCTGATTTAGAGGTCACATTTAGACACACATAGCTTGGTCTAATGAACTCAAGTCGTGACGAAGTAGGGCAACCAAAATTTCCCATGTTGCTGCAAATGTTAAGTAATGTAAAGACACTCTTAACATTAGCAGGTATTCTCCCCATGCTTGAGGAAATGAGAAATTTAATGAAAAAGGCCTAGCAAAGAGCTATTTATATTGCAGAATATGCTACGCTGCATAAATTGACATGCGTGACACTTGATAATCTCTATCGATCATGTGATGATGTAGAATTTTCTATTTAGCTGAAAATCATAGATTTGGACAATCCTGATAACTTTTTAAAAATTAGTGCAAATGGGTAGTTATGTGTAGAAGTTTGCAGGGTTTAGATACCAATGCAGTACTTTGCCAGGATCGAGTTCGAGGAACCAAGAAAGAACCTCGGGAAGTGAGTATCAAGTACTAAAAGGGAAGACTTTACCAAGATCATTGAGTCTGTAATAGCTTCTATGAAGCACATTGCCTTTGATCTTTCCGTACAAATTAGAGAAAGATTCCCTCGAGTCAAACTACTTGAATCGATGGCTATTGTGTTTCCACGATATTGGAGACTTAACAGTTCAAAAGATTTTAAAACTAAGCTACTACCTTTGATAGATCATTTTTGCAAAACCAAGGAGTTAAATGGAGTAACTCTAAATGGAATTTTAGATAAAAATCATTTGAGAGAGAAATCAGGTCATTTTTCACTAACAATGAGGGAACAATATAATTTTATGTAGAACCCTCTCGAAGATGGATCGGTAACAAGGCTTTGGAAAAATCTAGCTGAGAGCAAAATGTTGATTGATTCAATATCAGAATATTTCAAGCTTGCTGATTTATATCTGACCATGATATTGGGGTCGGTGGAGGATGAGATATTTTTTAGTGCTTTTGGATTCCTAAATTCAAAGCTAAGAAACAAGCTAGAGAAGAATCTGGAAAATTTCTTGAGGCTCTATACATCCAGGTATGAAGTCAATACTTTTCCTTACGAAAGGGCACTAAAATTATGGAGGAAGAAATGTCAGAGAAGAGGGTTGGGAAACATTTCAAACCAAAGTGGGAATGCTAGAGACAATGATGTCATCGACTCGTGTACTGGTACTAGTACTGCTAGTAGTAAACATCAGTTAAGCGGAGGTATGAGGAGTGAAGAAAACATATCGAAGAACCAAGGAAGCTATGAAGTTGATGGTGATGAATCCAAGGATCCCAATAATGATATGATGTGGCAGCTTGAACCATTGTAGAAGTAGTAGGTCCTAGGTATTTATTAAACTTTTTCTTGAAGTTTGCTGTCAATTTCTATATCTCATCATCAATCATGCATAATAGCATATTCCAATGTCAAAAACATGAATGTGGTTGATAATGTCATCAAGATTCGATTCCATAATTAATAATGGTTTTCATTTTCATTATTCATCTCATATGGGACAATTCTTGTACATTTTTCATTATTTTTTTTTAAAATATAGCAATTCATATGTTACAATTCTTAGAAATACTAATTCTCATTAATTTAATTACAAATATGATACAATGTAAAAATTCATTCATTAATATTAGTAAGAACACAACTCTGTGATTCTATTTACAAAAGTCAATGACTCAATAATATAATACCCATTGGCACATTGCCCAATACCAATTTCATTAACCTAAGCCAATGACCTAGAATTCCCTTTTATAGAAACAAGGGAGCAACAACAGTTTTAGGTTGATTTGCCTAATGTAAAGTCTCAAAATCAAAATCAGTAAGATAACTACAAGTCTACAACATCTCTACAACTGTATACTTTTTCATTTTACAGGCCAGTTTAGTAAATTAGCATTGGCAATAGCATCTGCAACATTGATACTGTTCAAAAAACAAAGTTCAAAATTGTTACTTTAAACTCAATTCAAGCAATTAGAAAAATATATAGAGATGATTGAAACTTAAAGTACTTTCACATACTATAATTGATGAGATCAAGATGATTCTATCAGTTTCTTTAGTAGCTCCATTCTTTGTCGATTGGAAGGTCAATATTTGTCATGTTATAGTAAATGACTTGCAACCTCATCAACCATCCATACTTAGAAGAGTGAGTTGAAAGAAATGTTCCTTCCAATACTGCATTCAAATTTGTCAATTTTTTGGTGTAGTTTGCAATGCCTTCATGAGTTTTGTCCTGAGGAAGCTTGCCTAACTTAGACATCATTGTGTCCTACAACTTTTTTTGTAAGCTTCTGTTCCAACGAAATTCATTGATGAGTAATTAGGACTAGGAGTCGGCAAATCAATAGTTATCAATTTGGCTGGTTTATTATTGAACTTGGCAATCTTTGGCCTGCTTAAGGCAAGAGTTTCCTTTGCTTTGATTAGTCTCTGACATTTTTGAAAGATAGAGTTCATCTTATTGATGCACCAATGCGGTCCTAAATTCCCTTGCTTGCCAAATGCCTATCACTGGCTGTGTTGATTTCTTGCAAAGTCTGCTTTGCAGTATCTCTGACAAAAAAAATTGTTCTTCTCAATGTGCTCTTTCAGCTTCCAAAAAACATTTCTAAGACTTTCATTCAGTTCAAACCAATCACACAACCTATCAATACACACCTTTATTTTCCCCCATAAGTATTTTTTTATTTGCTTGATTGTATTATTTACTTGGTCATTCAAGTTGTGTTTGTAAGTTTTAATTGTATTATTTTCCTTCTTTAGGTCTTCTCTCATTTCTAAGAAATGGTGTTCACTATGTTTTTTAATTTTCTGTGATTTCTCTTCCCACTCTTTTGCTTTCTCTTCCCACTATTTTTTTTTTATCCTCTCATTCTCCAATTCTTTATTTAATTTATTATTTTCCTATCCCACATTCTCCATGCTTTTGTATAAACTTAATGAAGAGGCTTTTTCATCCTCAAGTTTTTTCGCTTCGTTCCAATTTTTCCCTCAAAGTTTTCAGTTATGCATCCATATGTTCTTGTTGTCCAATTTCTTCTTTAGAGGATGAATTTTTTAATCCTTTTCTCTAATTCTCTGCACCTATTTTTTGTTGCTTTATCCTTTTCCTTTTCATTTTCTAGGTCTGCCTTTAACTTATCTATTGTTCCATGAAGCTTTCCTTTCTCTCTCTCCAACTTCATTACTGAACTGTAGGCCACTTGGTTGGTCATTTTTGACACATTTATCTTGTCCACATTTTTAATTTTGGATAAATCCATTTGGAGGGTGCTAACTTGAAATTGAGATGGATCTAACTGACTCTCTGGTGGATTGTTATCTCTAGTTGGGGGCATAAAAACCATGAATTCCATCATAACTTTCTTTGGGTCATATGTGAGAAATAACTTGTTGGATGCAGGTTTTGCATTATGATCTGTAGCAACTACTTCCATCTTCAATGTCTTACTATTTTGTCTGTTCCTATTTTTTGATTGTTCAAAGTTAGTTACAAAATCATTGTAATGAAAATTAGGGTTTTCTAACACAATTGAATATTTGAATGGTGAAATAGAACTTTCACTAATGTACGAGCTTCTACCTATGTTGCCCGTGGTTCTCCTAATTCCACCATGAGGATTACCAACACCCTGATCCATTACAAGTTGAGTTTTTTGACTGTTCTAAGGGTTTTTTCGTGAAGGTTAGGAAATTGTTGGACTCACAGTCACCATTTCCATTGTTGTACTACTACTTGTCATAACCTTTTGCTTCTTTACACTTCCTTGATCTATGGGATCCACTGATCTCATGTCTAGCTGTAATGTCATTTTCAGACCACTAGTTGTACCCATGATATCCACAGCTGTGGGAGTAGAAATTGATTTAGATTGAATCTGAGTGCTTGGAACAGGTGGAACTAGATTTGAAGATGGAACACATAAAATTGATTGAGTAGTATTTTTTGTTGATGAATATGATGATTGAACTCCAAGCCCAAGGCCTAGTTTTTTACCATATTTTGGTGGAGCTGGTGGGTCAAGTGGAGACCAAAGCCCTTATCCACTAGGACCCAGAACACCAAAACTTGGATAGCCCATTTTTTCTAAAATATCTGCCCCTTTGTTAAATTTATCTTTTGTAGACACATCAACTCCTCTACTAATTGAATATACATTAATGGATGTGTGATCCATAGAATCCTACTCATACTCATTATCTAGATGATCATCATCAACGTGATATGCTTTTGTTGGATGCTCCTTATTTCACAATTCGCTAAACTTTTTATCCTCTTCCATGTCATAAAGATCTGCAAAGGTCTTTGGCTTACTAAGATTATTCCTCATTTTGTAAAAATAAAATGTTTTAGTTTGAGTCCAATTACCATCCATACCGTCATCCATTAGGTCTTTTGGAATAGATTTTGTAGATGGTTGAGTAGCTTTCTCATAGAAATTGTATGATGTCATGGCCTGCACTTTTCCTTTCTATTTGTGAAATGCCATAATTTGTGATGACAATTCCTTTATGGAAATATTATTTTTAGCAGCATATTTCTCCATCTGACCTCATCCCAGGACTCCATATTTTTAAATTTTTCTATCAATGGAATACTTTCATTTTGACATTTGCTTATAGAGTTCCCATTCTCTCTAAGCTTTGTTCCAATTATGTTGAGTGGATCATACTGCCAGTGACTATTGACATCAAAGCAAAAAATTAAAAAAAAGGCTTGTGCCACTTTGAATCCTCTTCTCTGAAATGTGAACCTTCAAATGAGAAAGGAAGGGAAGGAAATGTCATTTTCTTTTGCTGACCATTAAAGAGTACATATGTGCTCTCTATCTGTCATACATATTCCAATGCAAATACCCTCTCTATCACATGAATTGGAAGTTTGTAGGGTTCTACCACTGAACCATAAAACCTTAATACGGTGTTCTCTTCCATGAAGTACCAGTTAGCCAATTGTATTTGACTTCCAAGTTGAATGCAATCTCTACAAGTAACAGGAAATCTAGGAATTGGAGTGCCTATAATTTATGGTAAATTGGTGTCAAAAAGAAGTCTACAAAATTGTTGTAGTTCCTTTTGTTATCAATCATCCTTATCTGAGGTGTCCATTCATATATTGGATTTTGGCCCTGATTGCAAAGCTTGTTTGTCTAAAATATTGCACAATGCTTTGCTAAGAGAAGATAGCACGAGTAGGTTGTGAATCTAAATATCTTTTGTGAACCTCTTTTAATCATTAGTAATTGTTCTTGCATGCAATGAACAATGTGCTCAATAAAACAATATTTTACTAGTTCTTTTTCAAAATGAATATGAAAAAGCATTTCAAGAACATTGGTACCCACTTCTTTATTATTATCCAATCCCAAACAAAATGCTAGAAAGGAAATATTTTCCTGAGCCCATTGCACAAAAATATCATAATCATAAGGAGACTTATGATCTGGACTCAAACTAGAATAGTTTGTTATTCCTTTGATATACGAATCTCTCTGTGTTGCATCTAATTTTTCATAATCCTTTGCCAGCTTTCCCAAGTCATTGTGCACGTTTGAGTTTTGTTGTTGTAAACCTAGGTCCAACAGACTAGCAAATTCACTCTCGGTTATGGACAAAATTTTCTCCTAAGATTTTTTATTCACAATTGCTTTTCTACTTTCATCATAATTTTCGGTGCAGACCATGACAATTTCTAGGCAAGGGAATACTTGAGGTAACGCCATGATTACTGACCTAGCATTCCATGCTATAATTTTATTTGGTGTTGCCTTTATCATGTTGTTAAATAAAAAAAGATTGAACCCTTATATGGATCGTTCCACTTATTTTCAAGTGCAAATCTAATTTTTCTTATTTCCATGGATAACAGAATCATAAATATCATGGAATTCATTAGTGAAACCTGGTGTTTTAAGCATATTTTGGAAGTCTATTATTTGACTTCCCGTTTTACTCATAGTCTTATTCTTGATATTTATTTTGCCTATCGTGGTAAGTTGGTAACTAGTATCACTATTTACTTGTAGGAAAATTCAAAAATTTATACACAACTACAAGCCTACAATTTACAAGGGTGATTCAAAATTAAACCCTAACAGGCTAATTTTTTCTATAATATAAATAGTAAAGTTGTAAACCAAAAGATTTGAAAAATTTAAAATGTAGGACGTAGGTGTTTAGGATTTTAGTAGTTACCCGTAATTTCAATTTGTGCACACTATGACTAGGAAGAGAGTTGAGCGCTTGAGAGACCTTTTTGCTTTTCTCAGACCTCAATCCTCAACCTAGAAATTTAGAATTTGTAACCCCTTTCTAAATCTCCAGACTAGTTATACTTATAAATGAAAAACTTAGATTGAAAACTTAAAGCGCAAAAATTATACAAATTACAGTCCTCATACTTGTCATAGATTGTGTGAGTGGACATGCGTCATGAATTTGGAATGGGTTTGTAAAAATGGGTTTTCTTTTCCCTTTCGGCTTGAAATACAGCTTCGGTCGTTGATCTACAATCATCCAATGGTCATTGTTAGCCACTATCTTGTGTCATGGCCCCGTGGGTCCCATTAACTCACCTAGTCAGTAGTCACCTAACTCACCTCATGAGTCATATGTCATCATCAAATGATATTGTTGGTTGATCGTGCGAGACTATGAGTGGAACACGTTTAGTGACATGTGTCATGATTCTGGAATGGGTTTGCAAAAATGGGGCTTTCTTTTCCCTTTCAGCCCAATATACAACTTCAGTCATTAATCTGCAATCATCCAATGGTCATTGTTAGTCACTATCTAGTGTCGTGGCCCCGTGGGTCCCATTAACTTACCTAGTCATCTGACTCACCTCATGATTCATACGTCATCATCAAATATCATTGTTGGTTGACTGTGTGAGTGGAACATTTTTAGTGACACATGTCATGATTCCGAAATGGGTTTGCAAAAAAGGGGCTTGATTTTCCCTTTCAGCCTGAAATACAACTTCGGTTGTTGATCTACAATCATCCAATGGTCATTGTTAGTCAATATTTGGTGTCGTGGCCCTATGGGTCCCATTAACTCAACTATTTTAGTGACACGTGTCATGATTCCAGAATGGGTTTGGAAAAATGGGTTTGCTTTTCCCTTTCATCCTGAAATCCATCGTACATCGTCAATCTATGCTAATCCAATGGTAGTTATTTGCAACGAACTTTGTTAAATGTTATAATGTTATTTTTTCCTTTATAGATATTAATGGATAATAATATTTAAATTTATTTAATTGAATAGTAACAATTTTAGCCAATCAAATTCAAAATGCACTATTTTTTTAATAATATTACATTCTAAAAAAATTCATAAACTTAAGTCCCCTTTTCTGCACATTCTTGTTACTTTCCTTGTGACTTTAGCGAATTGGTGAAGTGGTTATCTCTTGATCTCTTAACAAGGCTGGAGTTCAGGTTAGTGTTTAGAGATTACGATAATGTTGTGGTCACTAACTCACTAGGTCTCCCAATCAAACATGAGTTAAAGTGATATTTTTTATTGATTATAACTTTAACATTGATGATAATTATAGTCACATATAATTCTTTCTCTAACCTTATTAATTCATTTGTCCTTCAAAATTATGTAAATCTTTCATATTAAATGTATGAGTGTGTGAAATTGGAAAAAATTGCAATCATAGAAAAGTCTAAGAACCATTTTTTTTACCCATAAAACACAAATTAAAATGAACTTGCAAAATTTTCATTATTTTTTTAATAAAATTATAATTACATTGTCCAGTAAAAAGAGAAACCTACTATAAACAAAAAATCAAAAGATGTGGTATGATTGTATAAACAAAAAACCAGAAAATGTGGTATGTTTTTATCAAAAAAACCACTACTGATTCTTCCCTCCAGCTCCATCTAAGTAGAATTATGTAGAGAGGATTAACTGTGAGATTTCATCGAGCCACCCATATTTCCCTGCCTCAACCTCCTCTTCATTAAGCAAAAACCACTTATGACTAAAATCCCTAGCAATCAACGCTAATTTCCTATGGTGCTTCAACTGCCCAGCATTCAGCCCAACAAAAAAGGTTGCATGGCCACATTTTGGCCTAGGAGGAGAAGCTTGGGTATTTCACTTGCCCAAGAGATCCCCACCCCTATTTATGTGAACGTAACAACATGAACATTGTCCCTCAGGTATTCTTCTTTGAAAACCTTCTCTCCTCCAAGGTCGAGAAGAGATGCCAAAAAATGGGATGTAATATCCGTGTTGACCTGGTGCCTATCTTCATTGTGCATAAACTCTCTGCCCAGCACCATTTTAATAGCCTCTATTATGAAAGGCCCATCCTCCCTACAAATTGATTGTAAGGTTTCATCTGAAAAGGAACCCAAAAAGGCCTTCTTGGCCTCCTCAGATGTGCATCTAAGCCTAATTGGAGTGTCCATCTAAAATTTCAGAAACCCTTGAAAACAAATTATTTGTAGACTAATGACCTATTAAAACAATTTATCTAGCAAAGAAAAATCAAGGAATAAAGAAGTTAGATCGTCTATAAATAGCCCTTCAATCCTTGATCATTACTTAGCAATAAATTTTTCTTTCTTTAATGGTATTAAATCCATTTTCCTTAATATGCCTCTAAATCTTTCATGTAAATCTTTCCCCTAAATGCATACGTGTGAGAAATTAAAATTTTATCCTTAATCTTTCATATCTCGTAGTAAATCTTTTTCATAAATGAAAAATTGTCAGAAATCGGTTATATCGTCTATACGAATTCGGAAGTGGTGTGTGACAAGTTAAAGGATGTTGCTTGTCACTGACAAGGCATTTATTTCTTACCGAGTTAAGAGTTACAAGTTACACTATAGGATCGTGATTATCGATACCAACATGTGTAGTCTGCAGACAAGTTGAAAACCCTAATTTGATACGTGTCAACATTCTGATGACTTCTTGGACAACTTTGTTTCCTTCAAGAAATTGGGTCTGAAATTAAACTTCAACCATTGATCATGGATCATCAGACAGTCTCAAAAAATACATTTAACATTATAAAATAATGTATTTATGTTAGGTTACGTGTATGTATGTATGTAATAATGTATGTTAGGTTATGTGTCCATGTTATGTCCCATGTTTTGAAAATTGCCAATAAAATATTTTTTTCCCATAATTAACAAATGATTAGCCAATAAAATAAATAAATTTTCAAATGGTACATAACATTCGCCAATACAATTATTTTTTTCCCTTCAACAGAAAATCATTCGCCTCATATTTTATAAATTTTTACTTCAAAATAAAATTATTCACCTCATATAATATATATTTTCTCCAACATGACTGTATAATTCACTAGGAATTTATGAAATTTTCATTCGGCAAGGAAAAAATCGCCAATACAAAATATAAAAAATTATGGATTTGAAAAAATAATTGCCTGCATTAAAACAAACTCTCCCCTAAAATAATGTATGATTCTCCAAGATTTTACACTTTTTCCTAAGAGGGGGTTTCTTAAAGTTATCCCTGTGGATCACCTCTTTTCCATTTTTTCTCTTTTGGAAAAGAATTTTCCTAAGGGTGAATCGTCAATGGGTTAACTAGCATGTGAATAATAGTGAATTGGATTCACCATTATGGGTAGGATAATTATGGGGTATATAAGATGATATGATATGAAAGGGGGAATATAGAACCTATCCTTAATCTAAATTCCCAAAAGGAAAGATTCCAAATGGATTACTCACAAAGAAGTGACCAATGCACAATTGAATAAAAAAACTAAGAATATGAAGAAAGGATAAAAACCCTATAATCTATTCTAGAAAGTATGTACTTGAAATCTTAAATGAATAGAAGGCAAATGCTAACCTCAAAATAGGGAAAATCTGGAAGATGTTGATTTCTGATGTCTGTGCATAGTTTCAGGAAATTCTGCAACCTGCTTTAGACTGAAAATGTTGAGATAGAGAAAACCCAAAAAACTTTTGTCCTTCTGAGGTCAGGTCGACTTTGACCTAGATAACGGGGCAAGGTCTTACCCTGGGGTAGAATCCTACCCCCCACTGAAGGTCATCTCTGACTTGAAACAACTCCGATAAAAATTCTATTGGTAGATCCCAAAAGTTCACCGAAAAAGGTATCCAGATCTGTACTTCAATTCTCTGTCCTATACCTATACCTGCAAGAAATTAGTTTTTGTTGTTTGGATGGGGGGTTTACCTTGGGCAAGCCCCAATTTAGGAATTAACCTTGAAATTGAATTGAAATTGCAATAAGTATAAACAAATTAAATGGAACTATTCACCTTGCTTATGTTTAAGTCCTTGTGGAGGATTCCAATCCTTAAATCCACAAGTAGGGATGCTCCAAATGAATGTAGAGATGTATGTAGGATGTCTCAAATCAATGACATTAAATCTTCAACACCAATCTTGAATGTATCTTTGCATAAGAAGAGGCTTGGATGAATGTGGATGGAGAAATCTTGAAGGGGGCTCCAAAGAGATTGAATCCTTCAATAGCTAACAATGGATCTCCTTGATGAATTCTTGAATGGTTGATTACTTGAATGCTTGATTGAAGATGAATGAATTCTTTCATTCTTTCCTTCTCCTTCTTTCTTACTTGAGACCTTTAGATATTATGAGATGAGATTGCAAAACTTGATGGATTGAAATGAGAGAGGAAGGCTCCTTTTATAGTGATCTAGGGCACAAACTCCTAGAGAAGGCCGACATTGAATAATTAAATCCCAATTAACCTTAACCCCTAGAAATGGACCTAGATTAAATGCAATTTAAAAGTTTACCATTCTGAAATCTGAAACAGCTAACCCGGAGGCAGGAAAAAAAAACTTTTTGAAACCCGACATCTTGAAACTTCCAAAAACTAAAATTTGAACCTGGGGTGAGGGATGAGGTAGTCTCTTCCCTAGGTCAGGGTCGAGGTCATCCTTGACCTAGGTCAGGGACTAGGTCATCCTTGACCCAGAAAGTCAAAGTCTTCAGATTCTTAGAGAAAGTCTGTCAAAAAAAGGCTGAAAATAGAGAGAGATAGAAGCAGAAAAGGGGGAAACAACCAAATCCATGCAAAGACCTAATCAAGGTTCTTGACATGACCCCATACCACTTACTCGAAGGGATAAACACTTTTAACATGGAAGTGCTTCCATTTTAAGATGATACATTAAGCCCCCACTTTAGCAAGAGTATGGACTCTATATGCAAACTCTTGGTAAAGGAGATCATAATGAAAAGATAATCTTATTAAAATCAAAGGGACAAGGAGATCCTCAAGCCCCTAAGGACTCAAGTCTTCATCAACTCCAACATCACAATAAGAGAGACATCTCTATAGAGAGAGAGAGAGAGAGAGAGAGAGAGAGAGTGAGTGATTATCTCGCCCAATGAGAACTTATGTCCCATTGTGAACCACACAAGGAAACGGTGCAACTAAAAAGATGGAATTGAACCACCTAATGAATGTGGCTACTCACTAGTCAACCCATCAAGAGTTCACCCTTAGGAATGTTCTATTCCATAAGATTAAGAGCAAAAGAGATCCAGTCTTAAGGACACCTTCGACCTTAAGGGATCAAAAATTTGAAACGGGAGGGATCAAGAGATCCTAAAATATAAATCCATGTTTTAAGGATTAGTCACTAATCCAAAAAGGGAGAAAAGTATCTTGAAAAATAATGTGTATCGAAAAGTACATGTGTGCAATAGGTGAGCAGAGTGTATGCTCCCATGTTAAAGTCATTGCTAACACTTTAATAGGAGCAATGGCCTTAACAGAAACATAAACAACTCCACTGATTACATTTCCACTATGAGATGCCCCTAGATGAAGACAAATCACGAGAAATACCACATAAACATACAGAGAACACAGAAGGGATCTACATGCCGTGGGGTCAGTATGATCATAAGATTATATATATATATATATATATATATATATATATATATATATATATATATATATATATATATATATATATATATATATATATATATATATATATATATATATATATATATATATATATATATATATATATATATATGTTATTGCAAATGAATTGACATCATTCCCCAAAGAAAGTAGAACTACAATCACAAAGGAGGAAAGATCACATAAGATATACAAAGAAGAATCTTTTCAGACCATGACCTGGAGACCAAAAAAAATCAGTGCTACCAAGTCGCAGATCCAAGCAGATTACAAAAGGAAACATTTACGAACAATAGCACAAGTACAACATAACATGAAACAACATATAGAAGAATAGAGATACATATAGAGGAATTGTACAACAAGTTTTATTCCTTTATCACCTTGTACCAACAAAGTAACAAGGGTCATATAAAAGAATCTAACAACATTTAGCAAACACCACGGGAGAAGCATAGTACAATAGGAAAACACACAACAAAGCTATCATAAAGGACAAGTTGATCAATTGTGCCACCTACTCTCCCTATCTCATTCTATATCATTTAGAGAAGGTGGGTAACTTGCAAGAGGGACTATATCCAAAATAGTAGGAATGATAGCCAGTTCCAGACAAGGATCCTCTTGAGAATCACAATGTTCGATACTAGGTGTAAGTGTTAATTGTGATGAAAGAATATTAGGTAAATCAATGCCAATGTCAATAGTCTCATATTCATCATTAATATCATCAAGAGTATCTTCTTCATCTAGATTAATCAAAATAGGATCTAAGATATGAATAGAATCATCATAATCATGCATCTTAACATCATTATTAGTAACAACATCATGCATAGGTTTATCAGAAGAGAGTAAAGAATTTTGAAGAACAGAATTACAAGCTTTATCTTGAGCATGACACTTTTTACGATGTTCATTAGTAGATCGATTATGTTTTTCTTTACTTGAAATATGTTGAGAACTAGGAGGAACAATTACAGGATCCTTCATGGGTTCTTTAGGAGTATTAATAGGATTATCAATAGTCAGAAGATCAATAGTAGGAACTTGATTAACATATGCAGAAGCCATGGATAAAGGAGGTATAGAAGGTGTAGGCAAAATACCATGATTAAGATCCATCAGAGGTACACTTAATTCAAGAATCTTATGATGCTTATAGGCTTGATATGAGTAGAAAATATTATTAGGTCGAGAAGGACATGAATTAGGTAATGAAGGCCAAAATTAATCAAGTGTAGCACAATCTCTGGGCCTAGAAGGTTGATATAAACTATGATTAATCATATTCACTTATTCATCATGAACAAACTTAAGACATTTATAGATAGGTGAAGCAAAAACATGCATGGCATTCAACCAAGGCAAACCAAGCTTAACTTGAAACTGATGAGAAGTAGGAACAACAACAAAGGTAGTGCTCACAATTTTACCACAAAGTTCAACCGGCAAGTTAATAGAACCAAATGATGGATAAAGAAAACCATTACAAGTTTGAGTCCACACATCAAATGTATCATAAGAATTACGTTGCAAATTTTTCATAAAAAAGATTTTCTTCAGTAATAACATTTACTAAATATGTAGGATCAACAAGACAACCAAGAGTAGGTATCCGAGAAATCCTAGCATAAATATAAAGAGGACCATCAAGAGCTTTAATGGTTTCAAAATCATCAAAGGTAATCAAAATTTCGTAAGGTATTTTATTCTTAGGTTGTTGTCGAGGTTTAGGTTGAGTCTTCAATTTAGGCTTTGGTTGAGGATGAGCGAGAACTTGAGGTTGAATCTAAGGTTGAGGCTGAGGTGGAGATATAGATTGAACAGCATGCTCCACTTGATTAACAATGTGATTAAGATCATCCATCTTTGAATCATACACAATATCCATAGAAGATGGTTGAGCAATGGTATTAGTATCATGCCTGGGTAAAGGATTTGTATAGATTTGAAGATTTTGATTTGGAAGAGAGACAAATTTATTCCCACTACCATCAAGATTATCAATAGATAAGGCATTAGAATTAATTAAGTCTTGAACCTTTGTTATTAAAGAATAGTATTTCTCAGTCTCAGTATTCTGACAATGATATTGACAAAAAGATTTAGGATCAAAAGATTTAGATACAATCATAGTAGGTAAAAGAGGTCGAATAGGAGGTAAAGTAATCATATTAGTAGTTAACAACCTATTCATGATAGAATGTAAAGATTCAGAAAGAGGAGTAAACATATGATTTAATCGAAAAGTAATGGATGCAGAAGTGGCATTATGAGATGCAACAACAACTTGATGAGCAATTGCATTCGCTTGTTTGTTTATCTTGACATAGTTGTTGAATTTTTTAAATTTGTTTGGATTAGGAGCATCATCACTTTTATCGATTGGAACATTAGCCATTGGAGTGTTTCTCTCAAATTGACTCACTTGTAATTGATAATGATGAAGCGCTGCACAAAGTTGTTGAAAAGAGGTAAATTCAGTAAGCAGAATCTTATCTCTAATATCCTTTTGCAATTTTGAAATAAACATATGTTGAATATCAATATCAGGAACATGATAGGAAATCTGAGCATGTAAATGCTTAAATCTACCAATAAATTTAGTCAATTTTTCCATAGCACTTTGTTTACTATGCATCAAATCAGTCAAAGACACTTGCGGACCAATGTTATTTTGAAATTGTTGAATAAAAGAATTGGCAAGTTTTGGAAATGAGTCAATAGAATAAGGAGGCAAGGAACAATACCATTGTAAGGCCTTGTCATGAAAAGTTCTAGCAAACAACTTGGCTAAAATCCTATGGTCATGAGCATAATCACTACAAAGGATTTGAAATGTTTTAATATGATGAACATGGCATCTTTTTCCATTGTAATTCTCAAGATGAGGCATATCAACTTGCTGAGCAACAGGAGTACAAATGATGTCTAGGGAAAAAGGACTTCCTATGTCACATGTAGGAATGCTAAACTTGTTTTGAGTCAAGGATGCAAGTTGTTGTTGTAAGGATGACACAGTTTGAGACAAACTGATGATTGTTGAATCATTAGAAGAAATAGGAAGAATAGAAACATTAGAAACACTAGGTAAAGTGTAAGAAGCTACAGGAATAGAAGACAAAACTGGAGGAACACTTGGAACTACAGTTGGAAGAGGATTGGAATAAGTAAAAGGAACATTATGATAAGAAGGTTGTGATGTAGGAAGGGGCACAGGAGGAACACTCATAGGAATAGAGGAAACCGTCACAGTCACCAAAGGAGTATAAGTAGGAATACTAGGTAAAGGAATATAAGAAAGTTCTATACTAGTGACAGGAGGAATCAACTCTAAATCTTGAGCTTCTTGAGCTAAAGGTTTAACATTTGAATGCATGAGGTGAGTAATACCACACAAGAGATTAACACCTTGATCACTATCACGAAGAACTTTCTTAAGAGCCTCTATAGCTTGAATAGATTATTGATTATGGTTTTCTTGAATAAGCCAATTACCCATTTTATCAAGTTCAGTTGAAAGTTTTTGGACTCGTTTAGGAGGAACTCTTAAAGCATCACTCTCATCATGAGATGAGTGAGAAGAGTTTTTCTCCATAATAGGATTGAAATCATGAAGAATCAAGGAAAGGAGAGGAAGACTCAAGATCAAAGGCACTCATAAGTCTATGACTTTGTCTAACCAAAATATTATAAGTAGGACTAGTAGTAGTAAAGCTCATAAACCAATGCAATACAAATAAACTAAACTAAGAAAACATAAAGCATGAATATTTTTGTATTTTGAAAGAGATTTTGCAATTTTTTTGTATTTTTGAAATATAGATTCAAGTAATATAATTAGTATGCAAGTTTTAACATAAAAGACAAATCTAACATCAACAAGATAATATAAAGGGAAATCTAACACCACAAAACAAAATAGGGCATCTAATTCCACAAAAGAAAAAGAGGGTAAGTATGTCAGGTTCACCAAAATGAATAATAGTGAATTGGATTCACCATTATGGGGTATATAAGATTCATGTCAAGTTCACCAAAATGAATAATAGTAATTTGGATTCACCATTATGGGTAGGATAATTATGGGGTATATAAGATGATATGATATGAAAGGGGGAATATCTAGGACCTATCCTTAATCCAAATTCCCAAAAGAAAAGATCCAAATGGATTAATCAAAAAGAAGTGATCAATGCACAATTGAATCAAATAATGGAGAATATGAAAAAAAGGAGAAAAACCCTATAATCTACTATATAAAGTATGTAATTGAAATCTTAAATGAATATAAGGAAAATGCTAACCTCAAAATAGGGAAAATCTAGAAAATGTTGATTTCTGATGTCTGTGCACAGTTTTAGGAAATTTTGCATCCTACTCCAGACTGGAAATACCAAGACAGAGAAAACCCAGAAAACTTTTGTCCTTCTGAGGTCAAGTCAACTTTGACCTAGATAACAGGACAAGGTCTTACCCCGGGGTGGAATCCTACCCCGCACTAAAAGTCATCCCTGACCTGAAACAACTCCGACATAAATTTTTTTCAGAGATCTTAGAAGTTCACTGAAAAGGGTATTCGAATCTGTACTTTAATAATTTGATATCATGTACCTATACCTACATTAAAAATAGTTTTTATTATTTGGATGGGGGGTTTGCCTTGGTCAAACCCCAATTTAGGAATTAACCTTGAAATTAAATTGAAGTTACAATATGTATACACAAAGTAAATGGAACTATTCACCTTGCTTATGTTGAAGTCCTTGTGGAGGATTTGAATCCTTAAATCCACAAGTAGGGATGCTCCAAATGAATGTAGAGATGTATGTAGGATGTCTCAAATCAATGGCATTAGATCTTCAACAACAATCTTGAATGTATCTTTGCATAAGAAGAGGCTTGGATGAATGTGGATGGAGAAATCTTCAAGGGGGCTCCAAAGAGATTGAATCCTTCAATAGCTAACAATGGATCTCCTTGATGAATGCTTGAATGGATGATTATTTGAATGCTTTCTTGAAGATGAATGAATTCTTGCATTCTTTCCTTCTCCTTCTTTCTTACTTGAGAGCTTGAGAGATTATGAGATGAGATTGTAAAACTTGATGGATTGAAATGAGAGAGGAAGGCCTCCTTTTATAGTGATCTAGGGCACAAACTCCTAGAGAAGGTCAACATTGAAGAATTAAATCTCAATTAACCTTAACCCCTAAAAATGGACCTAGATTAAATGTAATTTAAGAGTTTACCATTTCGAAATCCATAACAGCCGACCTAGAGGTAGGAAAATAAAACTTTTCAAAACCTGACATCCCGAAACTTTTGGAAATTGAAATTTGAACCTGGGGTCAGGAACAAGGTAGTCTCTACCCTAGGTCAAAGTTGAGGTCATCCTTGACCTAGTTCAGGGAAAAGGTCATCCTTGACCCAAAAAGTCAAAGTCTTTAGATTCTCATAGAAAGTCTGCCAGAAAGAGGCTTGAAAAAGAGAGAGAAGCAGAAAAAAGGGGGAAACAACCAAATCCATGCAAAGAACCAATCAAGGTGCTTGACATGACCCCAGACCACTTACTTGGAGGGCTAAACACTCTTAACATGGAAGTGCTTCCATTTTAAGATGATACAGCATGCACACACACTTTTTAGACCATTCAATGCCATCTTTTGCAATAGCTCTATCTCTTTGTGTGGTTCACAATAGGATGTAAACTTCTTATTGGGAAAGTTAATCACTCTTATTTTCTTTTCTATTTCTATTAGCAATATCTCTCTTGTTATGATTTTAGAGTTAACAAGGACTCAAGTTTGTTGGGGCCTTGATGGATTCTTTGTCTCCCTCATCATGATGATATCATCTTATTCCTTTTGCTTTACTTTACCAATATTTTGTGTTGAGGCCATACTCTTGCTAAAGTGAGAGAGTGACCCCACAATTGTGGGTTACACTTTTTTAGACATGCTGATTTTTGTTGAAATAACACATTTTTAATAAAATATGATTATTTAAGCCTTGAGAGGCTCCATTTGAAGGAATTAATTACAAATGGTTAGCTCAAAGTCTCTTAGATAAAAAAAAAGCATTGATATAACATCTATACTCATTCATACTTGTAATGGAGTCTCCTTTGCACCTATTAAAATGCTGACAAAAAATCACTTTGACTTTATCTATTGGGAGATAAAATGAATCCATTTGACAAACCTATCTAGTAGTAAGGTATTACTGATAAAAATCTTTCTAATGATTATAATATTAATATATATTAAGTTTATTATGACTTTGTATTTTTAGTTTTACTAAACATAGATATTTCACTGTATGTCTACCTCTATGTTTGACTCTTTGGATTAATAGTAAATGAGAGAAAAAAAATTCCAAAAAATATCTATGCCCTAGGTATTTAAGTTCTCTTTCTATCAAAAAAAATAAAAATGAAATTGGGCAAATACATGACAAGTTATAAGCTACGTAGTCAAGGTATGTCAAAATTATGGTTTAGTCAACTTCAAATATTAATAAAATATGAAATAATCATGATAATATCATAAAACCAATTACATGCCCTCTGTATGGATGTTACAAAACTAATTTTGAAATAATCACATTGATATCTAATTTTTTTTTTAAAAAGTTATTCTCTATGAAAACAATGTAACTCTTTGAAAATGACATTTTCAGCAACATAGCAGTTTTCATGGGAGAAAGAAAATACCATTCAAATCAATTCAAATATAAAAATAAAAAATATATTTAGAATCTAGACAGAAAATCCTAAAAGACTCTAATTTACTTCATCTTATAATTTTAAATAATTTAACGATAATATGCATGTTCGAATCTGAATTTTTTTTTCAAATGTAGAGTTAATTGTCCAGTCAGGCAAAAAAGTGTAACCCACTATTGTGGGTTCACCCGGGGGCTAAATGTGTTGTATTAAAATGGAAGAATCCATGTTAGGACATGTTCATCTTTCCTTAGTGGATGCTTTGGACTCAATTCAATCTCCTCGTATAGATCCATGGATGTGCATATGCTTATGTGTTGGTTCAGGCCCTATTATATCCCTTTCCCTACTTCTTTTGCCCACTTTCCAAGACCCTGAGGAAATTCTAGAAGGCCTTTCCCTTTAGGTATAGGCCTAATTTCAGACCTAACCCTCATGTTTAAGCCCAATTTTGGTCCTGATCTTCTGGGGCACCCTCTTTGGGATCTAGGGCCCTTTTAAAATTTTAAATGTTTTCCCACCTTCAGAGATGAAATGGGTATAAATAGAGGTCTTCCCTCTTTATTTATGACATACACAAGTGGTTACACTCAATCACACTTGCATACAAGCCTTCCTATTGCATTCAAGAGCATTCTACAAGCATTCATAAGAATTTTTGGAGCATTCAAGGAGATCCTTTTGAAACACTTCAAAACTTCAAGCCATAGGAGATCTCTTTCATTCTAGGAGCTTTCAAAGAGGTTTCAAGGAGTTTATTAGACTCCTTTTCATCCTTCTTTCATTTTCTTGCATCCACCTTTCAAGATCTGGCATCCTTTCTTGATGATAGTGGAGTTGGCAATCAAGGAAGGGATTCTTCATTCTTTATTCTTGCATATCTGATTTGAGTATATGAGCACATCTACATCCATTGATATATTAACTTGGTAACAAGGATCTATTACATTTGATTGAGACATCCTACTCTTCTCCAAGATTCAATTACATTGGAGCACTTCTTCATCCTTGTGGAATATGGACCCAAATCCTCCTCAATGGTCTCTACAACACAAAGGTAAATTCATACATTTTTTTTTACTTTTTACATACATACTTTCATATTTAGATTTAAGGTTGATTCATCAACTAGGCCTTGACTGAGGCAAGCACCTCAAAAACTAAACAAAACCATTTTTATTGAAATATCATGTTTTTAGAAGTTTCAGATCCCCTTTTCGGGAGTTCTAGAACATGACACATTCGCAAATTCAGAGATAGAGAGTTCAATAGAGAAGGACTAGGTTGAAGTTCAGCCTAGTCCTCGGTCTAGGCCGACCCCAAGTTAGAATAGACCTAAAAGTTTGACCTAGTTCTAGAAAAGGACTTATGGGTTTTGTTCGTCTCATAGTTTTAGGTGTGGATTGAGTCTCATTTTCTATTATAAGTGCAGAAATATAGATATGAATTGGAATTATCTTCTAAAGGTGAGTTTTCAATTTACATTATTTACTTTGTGTATTTACCTTTCAGATCTATAATATTTAATTAGATTTAGCATATTTCCTTCTTTACTAGTTAATTTCCAAACCCTGGGCTTTAAGGAACTTGTATCTTCTTTCCTAGCTCTTGGATCTTTGGATCTTTATTTGCATTGGTGCTTCTACATCACTTTTGTAGTGCTAATATACTTGGATCCGAAATATTGGGGGCTTGGCTTAGAGGATCTATTCCTTTGTGGCCCCTCTGGGGTATAGTTAGCCATGGAAAATTGGTGTGTGTTACACTTCTTATCCTCATCTCACTTTTCCCCCTATACAACAACAAAAGAGCTATGTAAAACCATGCAATAGAAAAGAAGCAAATAGAAAATAGAATTCATTTATTGGGTTATTAAAGGACCCAATCTATCACCAAGCCTTTGCATGTGTAGGGACAATAATCTCAAGTTATGAAATATTAAATGGCTACCCATTTTCATCATTATGCAAGAGCCATGTCATATCCATTGGGATGTGATCCATATATTCCCAATGTAAGTCATGATGGGCATTAACACCTTTGTTAGCAAGGTTATTTGCATTAACACTTAATTTAGCAATATTATCTGTAACTTGGTTCCCCTCATGGCACTCATGAGAAATATGGACATTTTGAAACCCAATAGTAAGGTCCAAACTATCTTTAATAATATTTTTGATAGTCCAACTAGGGGGAGAAACACCCTTCAGGCAATTTTTGATATTTAGGGAATCACTTTCAATCCAAATCTTAGCCAAACCTTTATCTCTAACCATTTTCAAATGTAGATAGATAGCCTTAGCCTCAATGAAATGGTTTGTTTGGATCCCTAAAGGAAGTGTCATTGCCAAGACCAATCTACTTGTGTGATCTTGAATCACTCCCCCACAATAGATAATCTTTTTGTTTTAACCTTTTTTTTTTCAAGATATTTGAATTAATATATCTTAATGATTGCTACTTATAAGTTTTTAATTTTAATATATTAAAAAATAAAAAATACATCGATAAATTATATTAAAAATCATACAAAAATATATGTTATATATATAAGTTAAATTTGCATTATGAAATATAAACTTACAAAACTTTTCTTAATTAATTAAATAACTTTTCCATAAAAAATAAAAATCTACTTAGATCATAAAATATTCATCACAAGTAATTAAAATAGGAAAAATTGATAGCTAACTATAAATGAACGCTTTAAATCATATCAAAATAATTTAAAATATCAAAACTTAATATAACCTTATCAAATTGACAAACATCTCTAAATATAAAAAATAAACTTCACATTCAATCATAGATTAAAAAATAGAATTAATAAAAGTTTTAATTGAAAAACCATCTGAGAGAATATCTCTAAACTAAATATTTAGAATATTAAAATTGTGACTATTAACCTGCCTTTCATAGGAGTTAATAAATCTAAATAATAAAAAATAAATGAGCAAGAATGCACAAGTTTTTATTCTTCCCTCTTTGTTGGCACAGTATCGCTCAAAACTCCTTTGGATCTTCCAATACACATCTTTCCATATTGAGATTTGAAGTTTCTCTTGTATTTCAAAATATTTTCTAAGAAGTAATACCTCTATGCCCTGTAGATCTTTCATTTTTGCCCATAAATTATTTTAATAAATAAAAACTAGCAGTCACACTTTAGTGTGCAATGGGTACACCGAAGAAATGTGGGAGGGGAGAACACATTTTGTTGTCTATATTTTGTTTATTTGAAGTAGATATTTAAGAAGTGTAAGAATGATTTTGATTGGCTTATATATGCATTATAGTTGAGAATTTTAAAAATTTACAAAGTGGACACCAATTTAGTATCTCCACTATTAAATCATTAACATGGAAATCTAGAGACTTGATTCCTAGTAACTTTATAAATTTATTAAAAATCCATTAACTAAATATATAATTTTACAAAACATAACATTACTAAACTTCATTTAAGAATCTATTGCCTAAATACATAATTTTACAAAACAACTACATTTAATATATTAATATAAATATTTTATTTCAACAAGATATAATTTTTTATTTATATTATATGGTATGAAAAAGTCCTAAATGATATCTCACAACTCAGGACTCAATAAAATATAGATAAAAGGTCCCATTTCAAGATATGTATAGTTACTCATATTTATATAAAATTGTTTTGTGCCATTACCACGTAGTACATTGATTTGGATTGAAAAGAGGGTCGGTTTAAAAATAAAGACAAAGATTTTTAATTGGACTCGTAATGGACGAAGAAACAAGCTGAGTCAGCGGTAGTCACACTGATCAGAATCAATGTGTCCACCTGTTTGTCAGTGACAAAGTGCCTGCTTCTCAATGACACCAAATTCACAACGAAAAAAACATTTGCAGAGACATCTTATCCACAACATTTTCTTCCCCCTTCTTCGAAGCAACGCGTAATAAATAAATAAAATAATATAGTTTTTCTTTTACCAATTGTCCACACGCCAACAAAGGAATTTGCTAGGATACCCCATTGTAAATTGTTCAGTGGTATACACTCCTGCGATTGCCAGCGATATAAGCTCTCTAGCCAATGGTTTCCATCTCGCATGCCTCTCTCTGCCTATTTAAGCCCCCTCCTCCTCATTCTTCCCACACCACACATATTCCCTTCATTCCACATCTTATCTAAAATATACACAGCAAAAAATGGTTGTTTTATCTTCTGAAAAGATTGTCATTCACCTATTGTTAATATGTATAGCGGCATTGTCTAGTGCAATGGATATCGTTGCTCAGCCCTTTTTCAATGGATAAATTTGTTTTGCAATACCACAATGGCCCTCTCCTTACCACAACTCCCATTCTCAATCTTCATCTCATTTGGTATGGCAATTTCACTTCCCTGTAGCATACCATTGTGGACGATTTTGTGCAATCATTGGGAATGGGAGACGGCAAGTAGGATTCTTCGTCTGTGTCCACCTGTGTTAGCATGCTTTGAGAGAGATGGAGAGACTAGTCTAGGTTGATGCTATCGATAGGGATTCCACCCACTTGCCATCAATCAAATTCATCCTGCGTGAAATGTATATTCAACGCGGTAACATTCATATTAACTATGATGTGACTATGTATCATACAACAGGAACAATAATCTATTAAAGAATATTATAAAGAGAAAATAAAGATGCAAGACCTTTTTCATGTGGTTGCTTCTATGTTCTCTGCGAAACTTTGCATACTCAAACCAGAGCCTCAAATCCCCCGTGTTTCCTGTAAGAAGCCTGCAATAAATATCTAGAATCCTTTTTGCACTAGCCTTATCACAGAGAGAAAAATGCCATTTTTTATTATTTTCCTTCAAACCTCTTTTAACCTCCTTTTTCCTCAAACACTATAAGGCTTCAAGCTGCTTTTCATATTCAACGTAATGAAGATATTCTTCCTTAAGAGGGCTTGGTCGCTTCAGTAGGTACTCAAAGTCCCTTCTTATCCTCACAATTTCTTTAATCTTTATCTTGTTGAACATACCTCTTTTCTCTAAGTCATCCAGCTTGGGAATCATGTGCTCCAACTTATACTGAATGGTATCCACCATCTTCAACAAAATCCAACTGAACTCTAAGCAATATTATGGCAAAAATGAATGCAATTTTATGGCATTCCTATGCTGTCAAACATACCACTCCCTAACCCTAACATATTGGAAGGCTTGCACACCTAGCATGAAGAAGAGGGGTTTCCACCATTCTTTTCCTTGTGCGTCGTGGTAAAGAGTAAAATAGTGAATGGAAGAATGTTGATGAAGGCTCAGTGGATGGGCACCCACTTTGTACGCATGCTGACAAACATGAAAATGAAGAGGTTTATTTTTAGGTTGACCTATGTAACCTAATTTATAGAAAGGCTCAAAGAGCGCATAAACTCGATGTGTAAAGTGGAAAAAATTGAACGTTTCAGATGATTTCAATGGTAGTCATTCCGTCTACAAGATTTCCCACCATTAGATGAAAATATAGCTTGAACCCTTTTATAGGGAAATGCTTACGGCGTAATACTAGCAATCGCACCTTAGTGTGCAATGGGTACGCCGTATTTATGAGGAACATAATTTGCTTTCATTTTTTAGGTAGTAATAGATTATTATGTGTAAACTTATTTAACTGAATAGAAACATTGTTGAAGAGGTTAATTATAATCACTAATAGTTGTCATACTTAAAAATTGGCAATGCCTAAACTTTTATATTGAAGATGCTTCACAAGCTTTCGAGTATGGTGGGCATGTGAGGGATACTTCAAATCCAGATGAGTGTTTGAACACAAGAAAAAGATTTCCATTCAGACTGCCAGTGAAAAAAGACATAGGAACATACGACTCTAATGAAACCCTTGGCATTTTCAGCCTGCAAGATGATCTACCCTCCTCTCTACCTCAAATCCCTGGCAATCCTCACCAAAACACACAAATACAACAAACAAGGGAACACCAATAGATCAAAATCACTGCAACATAATTTTGCCTCGCTCCTCTGTAATGTTTTTCTCCCTCTTTGTTCAACATCACTGCTTCTGCTCATTTTTCATTTCTACTAATGGACTAACTAATTTCCACTTACTATTTGCAACTTTCTCCAATGTCATATCATTTTTATTTGACAGATGTTTTGGGCCGCAAACTGTAGAATATGAGATGACATTCAAAGGTTGAAGAGTGGAAATAGAATGAGAGAAAATAGCTTCTCCTTCATGCATTGGAATTGCAGAGTATTGATGCTCTTTATTTGAAATAGTGACAATTGAAAATAAGTCATTGTACCCAAGCAAAAATTGAGATATTATTTCGATCATTTTCGCATTCTCTACTCGATTACACATTTCCTCAGCTATTTTTGTTCACTCTAAGAAATTGCAAGCATTGCTCTTTTTGTTTAGAAATTTTGATTTCTTGTCATGCAAGTGTTTGGAAATTTAAAGTGAGGAAGTGACAATGATGACATTTTCATTATCATTATCCAAATTTCCTTCTTTGTACAAGATTTACCAGATATTCTATGAGTCACCAACGACTCACAATTGCTTACAATGAGGGAGAAAAATAAACTAAGTTATTAAAAAGTTATATATGTGTGGGGGAGTGACATGGCACACCATTGTCTACCCAACATCTAGAATGTTCCTTTGACATGGCATATGCGTAATTTGGGAATTTATATATGTTGGGGAGTGATGTGGGCACAAACATAATCTATGAATGAAGGCATGTAGGGCATAAGAAGGCAGATTGTGATCATTTTGGATTTCAAAAGAGCCAAAATCTTGTTCATTGACTCTTCCGATCAACAAAAGGTAGAGGAAGTGCCGAGAATAAATTTTGGCACCCCTGCAATAGTAGCAATTGCCTTAAGGGCCAACATCTTTGATCCAACACAAGTGATCGACCTCTTCGACAAGGCACAATCATGAATGAAGTTGGCATAATAATGAACACCAAATACTCATCCAGATCTTAGAAGAAGATTGGGATAAGACCTTCGACATTAACTGTAAAATCTTGTCTCTCCCAAATGGCCTAGAGTAAGACCTTGTATTCTAGGTTGAGGCTATCCCCTTTTTCTTTCCAAATGAAACAATATTCTTATAGGATTCAATTTGGATCTATCTTGACAGGGAGAAAAGTTCTATTCCATACATCAACAACCCTGTCCAAAGTACAACATTTATTAGTGACATTATAATGTCTATCAATGCAATGAACAACTGTCAAGAGTAGTTACTAATTCCTTTTCTGCAAGATGGATGACGGAGAAGCTCCCAATGGTAGTCATTGGGCTTTCCACAACTTGCAACCCTCGATCGTCCAAAATTAGCCAGGCCTACATTAAACAAAGCGGTGGAGTTCAATTTTCAAATTTCATTGAGATCTTCTTGAGATATATATTTTATAAATTAGATGAACATGAATTTATATTCATGTAGACTTAAACAATATCAATATATTATTTATTATAAAAGAATTGGCATGTTGTGTATATTGTTCCACTATTAAGGTTTCATTTATTTTGGGTTGGTTTTGGAATGTATCTACACTATTTAGGGAAGAGAACTAGTACCAATATAGGTAATTTCATGTATTTGATTTTGGATAAAAATGAATATCAGATTTCAATGATTTGTTTTATGATTATAACTATTTTAATATTTATCTCCCTTTCTCCATCTCTTATTTTCAATATCTACTTCCCTCTATCAATGTATTTCTTTATATCTCCTCCGGTCCCTCTCATATATATATATATATATATATATATATATCACCATTGATCTCTCTCTCTCTCTCTCTCTCTCTCTCTCTCTCTCTCTACTTACATATGACTTCTATCTCTGTCTTCACCTTTCTATCTCTCCCTCTCTCATTCTTTCCTTATGTCCCTTCTGTATATATTTATCTCTCCTCTATATCTACCTATTGCTCCCCTCTCTTTATCTATTCCCTTGATGTCATAAATTAATGGTCCACAATTTCGGAGAGCTATGAACGACCATTGAGACTTCTACGGCCATTGATTGTTTCTCATCCATTTTTATGCAATCTTTCATGCTCCCCAAATCAATATGCAAGACTATTTAATGTCTTATCGGTTATTTTTCCCCATTCTTTTCCGTTTGTGTTTCTTCCTTTCCCCACCATTTTCATAGTGACTGCATTATTTGCTTCATAGAACAACTTGCTTTTTCTCATTTTATTAGACTATATTTATTTTTACCATGATTTTCTAAAGTATCATATCTTTCATTTATTTTTTATTGTGCTTTATTCGATGCGTTAAATGTACCCACACTTGACAACCCAAATTTATTAATTTTCATGTGCAAAAAAATTATGAACAGAGAGATTAAAATATTGGTAACATTTGAAGAGATTTTTTCATTTTCTTTTCTGGATAGGTGGAATAGGTTCTTCTATGAAATTTAAAATTAGTTTAAATTATATATCCATTTCCATCTCTAGCACTCTCTTCCTCTCTATCGCTATCTCCTTACCTCTTTCTCTATCTCACTTTCCCCTTCTATACCTACCTTTTTTGATTACTATATCTTCTTCTAGATCTCTCCCTTTCTCCATATTTCACATATAACATGACATTGTTGATAAATAATTTAAATAACCAATCATAAATTTAGATCTCATTCTAAGAAAGAGGCACCCATTTTGAAAGTCACACCACTTATCTTAAACTTCCCCTTACATAACCCTACTATGAGGAGAAAGTAATCCATAACTAAAAAGACAATGGCAAATGAGGAAGGATCGATCTCACAGTCATTACCAATGATGTGACAGAAATATTATTGTCCTTCCTTTCTATCTTAGGTCTTCCCAAAGCTTCTCTAATTTGCAAGCAACAACATTCCTTAATCGCAGCTAGTGCTAATATAAGAGCGCTCACACATTCCCTTCACAAATGCATGAGAATGAGTGGAACAAATGAATCTTGATAGCAATATCACAATTTGAGTTGATCTGGAAAATATCTCCTATTTATCAGGTAAATTCAATGTTAAAACAAGTTAAAAGTGAATTCTTCATTTTATTGATAATTATAAATTATGTTCTAATCATTTATACTTAAAATTAAGATAATTAAATTAAATTTTATTAATGTTCATCAATCTACTTGTGATTGTACTGCATTTTTCTTTAAAAAAAGACTCTAAGTAAAATATTTAAATAAAAACAAACAATATGAATTTTTTTTAAATTTAAGGTAAATTTTAATTTTTACATTAAAAATTACAATATAATGAAAAAAAAGAAGACAATGATATTTGTAATTAAAATTTAAATATTTATATTTGTTAAAAAAAATTTCAATAGCAAATACAATTTATAATGAGTGATGTTTTTTGAGTAGGAAAAAATAAATAAAATTAAATTATAAAAAATAGCGTATATAAAACTTTTGAAAAATTAAATTATAAAAAAGAAGTGAATGGAAAAGTTTTCGAATTCATATATTAATTTTTACATTAAAAATGAAGTGAAATATTTACCTTGGTAGAATAAGACAAGTGAGCATATGTTTATTTTATCTCCAAAAACTTATTGTATTTTAGCATAAGTTTCTAGAATTTGACTTTACGCATTCCCTTTATTGTTTTTAAGTAAATTAAGTTTTGCATTATTCATTTTATTGCAATTCCTTTCATACTTTTAAATCTTGACTTGGTAATCAATGGGTTACAAGGGAGACTTGTATACGTGCCTTCAATACATCAGTCAATCCGCCATGCATACTCCCTTCTCTTACTCTAGTGTTTCCATGGTAAGTGTATATTGTACATGTTTGACACAGGTGGACTCTTGTTTCCATATGAGGGACACATAGCATATATCCATGACCTGTATTGGCAGGAGAGAGATAAGATGTCTCATTTACGGCCTTGCAAGTGACAACGCATAGCAATTTATTTTTTTTGCCAGATTTTAAGTGCGTAGGCTACTATTTGTATAAGAGTTTAGATGACATGCAATCATCTACGGTTTCTTCTGATGAATTGGAATCTGAGAATGAGGATTGGATTTTGACAGGTTCTGAATTAGACAATAGTAATCAGTGTGACCACAAAAAAGAAGCATTGAAAGTTTATATGTACAATCTGCCCAACTGAATTTCATTTTGGCATGCTGGAATGGAAACCCAAAAGGAGTGCGCAGCCAACTAATCTTACCAAAGTTCCTTGATATCCTAGTGGACTCAATTTACAATATAGTCCAGAGTACTGGCTCACTATGGATCTGTTGTCTTCAAACATGCTTGGTAGAAGCACTCTGTGTACTGCTTTGAGAGTTGAAAACGCCAAGCACGCTGATGTTTTTTTGTGCCATTTTTTCCTTCTTCGATTTACAATGGGCATTCAAAAGTTGAGTCACATGAGAGGAGCAGAAATAATTTTTTTTATAGAAACAATTGGTACATTTCTTGATGGGATAGGAAGCTTGGAGAAGGTCAGGAGGAAAGAATCATGTAATAGTTATGCATCATCCAAACAACATGTCAATTGCAAGGGGGCAGCTTAGGTCTGCAATGTTCATTGTTTCTAATTATGGCCAATATTCTCCTTTGATTGGCAATGTAGTAAAAGGACATTGTGGCTCCTTAAAAGCATGTTGTCTGGCCTTTCATAGAGGATTATTGATCATCTATAAGCCACATTGCACTCATTTTCTTTGAAGGGGCCATTTTCAGGAAGGATGTGAGTTTTTATATTACCATTTTTATCTAACAGGGTTTTTATCTACATTTAACTACTTCTTTTTCCTATTGCATTACTGAAGCCCTCCTAGGCCATGGCCTTTGGTTACTCGTACTTTTATCTGTAATCCAAGATTTATCTGCTATGTTTGCATTTGATAGGTTTTGTTGTTTTCAGGGTGGATTTATTCGACAAGAGCTTTACCCTCTTCTGAAGAATGAGAAGGGACTGCACTTCACTTCTGGGAATACACAGAGTGATGGGATAAGAAAAGCAGGGCATTCACTTTTCCAAATGATGTGCTTGAACGAGCATTGTAGAGGGAGGAAGTCATTCATGGGATGAAGTTAAGGTTTTGGATGACTGTGTTGGTGATCTTTCTTCAGTTGTCAACAAGCATTTGTCAGCTCAGGATGCTTTGAAGCAATCTGGTGGTAGTGCTGGAGGATCGGCTGCTGGAGTTTCCAGTTGTGGTATTACAGGGGTGGATTTGACCCCTTCTGACCTGTAATGGTGTTCTGTTCTCCATTGGTTGTGTTAGTTTTTGGATGGTTCGCTGTCTGTTGTCTTCTAGGCTTAATTTGTTTCTTGTTTTGGACTTTCCACTGTTTGGTTGTCTGGTCGGTATGACCATTTGGTAGTAGTTATTGTTTTTAACTTTTTTGTTTAACTGCTTGGACAAGAATCCCTTTATAACTCTCACTATATATGCAGATTTAACCATAGAAATTGATTGGAGCTTCCTACCCAAAAATGAGCAGATATATGCAGATGCTAGCCATGAAGGAAGACTCAACTTTGAGGATGCAAGTGTGAATAGTACTTTGAGTATGAATCAGACATGATAGAGGAGAGGATATATATATACTGATTTTAATGGTCAGACTTGTGCAGTATTTACCAGAAATCAATCAGCTGTGAAAAGGGGGAGTGATACACAAAAGGCAGCAGTGGGAGATACCTCTCCAAAAGTCATCCTTACAAGAGGTATCTCTTCTAATTCAAAGAAGCACAAGTCAAGAAAACACCAAAGGTATTTTCTGATAAAATTTCTACTTCTAATCTTAATGAGGAGAAAAATGCAAGTATATTTGCTATCGTTGAGTCTTGCATGAATACAAAAATTCAAATTTCACAAGCAACATACCTAAGAATGAACCATGCTGAGCTAGACAGGCTTGTGGAATCTGTCAAACCAAAAGTCCTATGTTGAAAATTAGACGTCTAGGCCTAGATTAAGGTGGTATGCACCAGCTCATGTTGTCTCAATGGAAGAAACAAATTTCTTCTGTCGAAAAAATCTGAGACAATCTCAATGCATGGAGCCCAAGAATAGAGGTTGCTGAACTGGGACAAAACAAAATTTCCCAGTCATAGATTTACACGCACAGTTATTTTGCAGTAAACATCAAAAGAAAAATATAAGTCCAAAAGGATTGTTGGGCAATGGCAACAAGTAGCCCGTGACCCAGATTCAAATGCCCCTGCTAACATAAAATAGGCCACATCTGTAAGACACATAGCCAGTTTGCAGTCCACGTACTGTAGATACATTTTGCTGTGAACCATCGTTTTCAAAATTTATAAATATACACATTGTAAAAAAATTGATTAATATTAAATTGTCAAATGCGATGAGCTCAAAAGGTAAATCATCAGGTTTTCATGGTGGAAACTGGCACTAAAATTAAAGATCAAAAATTTCAATCTTCCAAAAACTTAGATGTATGTGTTTAACTGTTAACTGTGTAAACTATCATGTCCAACTTTAGGTGTGTTCAGAAGAAATACTCCTGTGGCATCCAAGCAAAGAAAGGGAATTTATAGCAAATAAATGGGAAATAATAACTTGAGAAATTTCAGAGGTCATTACAGCTAACATGGCTACCACTGCAAATAAAAATTGATTGATCTTCTTAAAAGTATGATATGGGATGTTATTAATGAAGAAATCAATGCCGCACACAATTACTCAAAGGTTGGAGAAAGAAGATAAAATGAGAATTACAGCAACTATATCTGCATCGGTCCAGGGGAGATAATCTCTTGATCTGAAAATGTTGCCAATTGATTCCATTATGCCACTAAATTTCTCCGACACTTTTATCCTCGAATGATATCTTCTTGCATCACTCTCTATTCTAACTATCCCATTAAGCTTTGAGACCAAAAACCCCAATCCCCTTCCTATGTCTTTGGAAACCCTAATTATCCTACCACCACAGACAACAATTCCACATAGGCTAGATATCTGATCCCTAGAAAACACGGTTGGTCTACGCAGGGCATCGCAATGGGTGTCATAAAAAACCAAGCAAGAGGTGCCCGTATGATCAACAATCAACCAATACATAACCCCTCTGTACAAAACGCTTTTGCTTGACATAATTTAGCTCAGACCCCATTAACGGAATTGACAATAAGTCCATACATGATCACAAGTTTTGATCCTTTGCAGAGAACTGTGGGGGCAAACAACTTTGATGTACACGCAAAAAACCTCTTATTCGGTGAGAGAATGATAGAGCAAAGAATCCCCATTTAACTGCCAAATTAAGACAGAAAGAGAACAGAGGAGCCCCAAAATGCCCATTCAGTAATCCTGAGACAGAGGAATGTTATGACTGCGATGAGGATGCCCTATAAATACGGAAGCCATATGAAATTTGTATACAAGACAAAGAAGGCTACAGATTAATTTCAACTGTACAAAATGACAATAAAATCAATTTATGTCCTGCAACTCTACAAAACTTACCCCTTTTATAGCATCCTTGACAATCTTGACATCCTCCAGACTGATAGTCTGGTGCACAATCTTCTTGGGACTCGATTCCACCCCTGAATATCCCTTAATCGGCGAATGGCTATCCTTAAGCCAGATTATGGTAGCCACAAAATACAATGTATCCACGAGTGTGTACCAGATTACAAAAAGTATGCCGAACAAAAACCCCAATGGAAAGGGCAATCCCCTAAAATTAGTGCCAAAAATTCTACTTGACCTTGTTTGGTGTGGAATTGTGGTTAGCAAATCAGGGTCGGTGTGCTGTCTGGTGCAGGCCCTCTGATCTTCCAAAAGGACAATGATTTCGAACCGATGATCTTTGTTCCATACATCAACACCCCTGTCGAAGAACAACATTTATCAATGACATTATAATGTCTATCAATTCAATGAACAGCTGTCAAGAGTAGTCACTAATTCTCTTTCTGCAAGATGGACGGCGGAGAAGCTCCCAATGGTAGTCATTGGGCTCTCCACAACTTGCAACACTCGATCGTCCAAAATCAGCCGGGCCTCTCTCAGATGAAAATGCCTACGGCGTAAAGATAGTATTTTACATTTTTTTTTAAAGCAATTAATGTTGAAATCTGAAATTCCTTTGAGCGCAAGTCTAGGTGAGATGTAATACCACTTTGCGTTGTGGATCGTTCACTTTCACCTGTCAATCATTTTGACAAATAAAAAGTTAGTATAAATTATTATAATTTAAAATACTTAAATATTGTACACCCAATTCTTTGAAAAAATAATATAAAACAAAATTTATAGTTTTACTAAAATGAAAAGCACTTGTTCACCATTGCGGAAAAGAACATGGTTTTCTTTAGTCTGACACATTCTCCTCAGCAATGCTTCCACTTGTACTTCTATTCAGAAATTCCATTTCACTAGAGATATAGGAAATGTTTTCCCAGGTTGTTAAATATGTTACAGTATTTCTTTCTACATGACTAATAGTGCTCGCAAACACACCATGAGGAGAGCCGTGGGAAGATTGCGGAAGCACAACATCAAATTTAAATATCAACGAGTCACAAGGTGAATGAGCCACAATTCAGTCAGCCAACTCTGATGGGAATGCATCAAATTTTGTGCCAACATATATGATTGCCAATTCTTTTGAATTGCATCCCACGCGCTCCAGGCTGCTTTGTACCGGTCGCCACGACTCCGGGTATACAGGATATCTTTGAGTGATCACTATAAGACGAGCGTGCGATGGAAGGGAGGATGAATAGAAAGGACATCAATCAGAAACCCTTTCTTCAGTTTTTTAGATATTATCTTTTCTGACGTCAAAGACTGCTGTTTTCCTTCGGTATCCTGCAAATTATACAATGATGGGAACGTATATATCTCATAATGAAAAGAGTGATGAAATTAATAGCAATGGTTTACCTTCTTCAAACCAAATAGATGCAGTTTCAAATTTTCATTGGACACAAAACACCAACTCTTACCTTGGAGGAGGATGCAGTTACCACCACCAAATCCCATTCTTCCTTTTCCCTTTGCATTTCCATCCACCGCTGAATCATCCCTTCACTTCCTGAAATATCTACATACAACAAACTCTGAGGGGCTCCCACACGATCCATCCATTCCGTGCCCAATCTCTTACAATTCGAAAGGTTTAATCTTATCAATGATCAAAAAGTGTCGAAATCGTCAGAAATATTAGCTAAATTAGAGCATCCTGATAAATCTGCATTCTCCAAGCAACTAAGCAAGTTGGCCAAACTACAGCATCCGGACAAATGCAACTCTTTAAAGGCTCCAAGACAGTGGAAGTTGTCACACAAATCCTCTAATTTATCACATTTCGATAAAATTAAAGTTTGCAAACTTTTTAGTTCACCAAAAAATCAGGTAGCCTGGTTAAACTGCAGCAGCGGGATAGAACATTTGAGCTTACTGAACTGGGTGGGGAGCTTCTTTAAGCTGGAACAACGATAAAATGAAATTTATGTCGTCCCTGAAAGCCAGGAGGTTTCTTCTGGTAGTTCTGTCAAACTTGAACATCCCTCAAAAGACATCTTGGACATCAAAAGAGAGGTCAACCCTCACAGGCTTTGTGGAAGACTACTCAGCTTCATGCATCCTCTAAAATGTATGTTGTAATGTAGTAATGAAGTAAGTTTCTCAAAATTGCTTGGAAGCTCTTGCAGACTCCTGCAATAGCATAAACGCAGATGTTGTAAGCAAGAAAGCTTCACAAAATCCGTTGGAAGCTCCTGTAAACTCTCATTGTCGGAAAAATTAAGAACAGCAAGGGCCTTCAAGTTCCCCAATCCCACTGGTAACTACTTCAATCTCTTACAACCTGTTGTGTTTGTCCTTAATGTGGTGTTGGCATTTAGTCGTGCTAACAGCATGAGTTTAATTTAGGTTGATGTGGCATATGATAGCTGGCAATATAATGTGCAATATGAAAGGAATACTTGAGTTATAACTGTGGCTATCATTAACACTTTTTACTTGGTCTTATTAAGTTGACGACAACATTATAAAGTGGGTTATAATGCATGTTTATGATATTAATTAGGTAAAGAACAATTGGCAGATAAGAACCCATGTGGGTAGGCATAGTGTGGCGGATTTCAAAATCATTGAAGTGTGTTTTAATGTTTTGATTGGAAACAAAGAAATGATAATGAAATGAATGTTTTTCGTGTCATTTATTAAAATCCTAAGGTTTTGTTTGGTTGTAGGAATTAGCCTAGAATTAGCATTTGCGATTTTTGATTTCCTCGAATCTACAGTTTGGAAGTGCAATAGCAATATGAAAATAGAATAGGAAGATGTAAATGCTCATTTTGGTCCAAAATGAGCATTTACATCTTCCACTTGAAAATGTGGAATTGGAAATTGAAATTGGAATAGGAATTGGGGATAAATCAAATTTTTAAATTTTTCATACCACTTAATTTTTTAATTTTTTATTTGTGTGGGGAGGGATTTAATTTATTTTTTATTTGTTTGGGTGGTTTGTAACTTTTTTATTTATTCGATTTTTTTCAAAAAAAAATTCAAGTTTTTTGTCAATTTTTTTAAAAAAAAAATAAAAAATTTTCAAATTTATTTTTGAAATTTTTTGTCGAATTTTTTTTTGAATTTTGGTTATGATCAATGATTGTAACTTGGTTGCCTGCCTCCAACTTTGGCTGCCTAAAATGGTCTGCGATTCCATTTTTCAATTTTCATTCATGTAGGTTGCAATGACACAAAGCGCATTCAGGTTAGGTTTGTTGATGTACATGAATAAAGAGAAAATTCATTTAAACTTTGCTTTTCTATCGATGACCTTACCTTTCTATTTGACTTGAATTAAATTCCTTTAAACTTCACTTCGAAATTCTATATAAAATTAAATTTAAAAAAATTAATAAAAATGAATTATTAAATTAAAAAATATTTAAAAAAAACTATACTCAAATTCAAATTCTTGTTTCAAAATGTGGAACCAAATGGAAGAAATGCATCTTCTCGCTCATATTCTAGGTCAACCAAATGGTCCAAACTATATTCTGAAAATGGAAAATTAGAATATCAAATCTATGATTTGACCATTTCCAGCATTTGATCAAATCTGACATTTCTTAATTCCCACAACCAAACAAGGCCTAAACTAAAAACACAGTCGTTGTGATACATTTTCACTTGCAGAGTTCGAGCATTTTTTGTCAGATTTCTTTGTGGGTTTCAGATATGTTTATCTTCTCTTTATGATGATTCCATTGGTGGTGGTATTGCTGGAGGGTGAAGTAGTTTTGCAAGGGAACAAAAGGTGAAGTAGTTTCGTAGGGAAAGCCAAGTATTATCTCTTCATTGTAGTGAAAATAGGTTATGGTGATCTCTTTTTGTGTCTCATTTAGTTGTCTTTACATGCTCTGATACTTAGTATATCTTTCATACTTGCTACACAAGTTCTTTTCATATCATTTGCATATATATGTGACTCTATTCTATAATATTTCATTAATGTTGTTTTGATGTCAAAAGAATTGTTTCACCGTATTATGTTAATACAAAATCTTGCATTGCATTACCCATCTAAATTGTGAATTAAAAATCTGTCAAGATAAACTTGTTTTGAGTCACACTCTAATTCACCCCCCGCCCCCCTCAGAGTGTAACTTATCCTTGTTGACCGTCTAACATTCACTTGAGATTGTGGTATTTATTGTTGCTATTGTTGTGGAGCATGAGGAACCACTGAAACAATATCTTTTGGAGTATCATCTAGAACTACATAATCATATTTTTTCTTCTCATGTTGTTACAACTAATCTTTTTACAACACTTTCTCATTGAATATGATATCTCTTCTTACAATTTTATGAGTTTCAACATCTCAAAGTCTATAGCCAAATTCATCAATGTCATATCCAACAAATATACATTTCTTTGACTTAGCTTCCATCTTGGTTCTATTTTCAGAATGTATATGTGAAAATACTTCACAACCAAAGGTTTTGAGAAAAGAATAACTCACCTTCTTACATGTCCATGCTTCCTCTAGAATACCACAACCCAAAGGAGTAGAGGGACCTCTATTTATTGAATAAATAATAGTATTTATAGTCTCTTCCCACATGTTTAAGAATAGCCTAGCATGCAACCTCATACTCCTTGCATGCTCCATTATTGTCCTATTCATGCATTTAGCTACTCCATTTTCTTGTGGATTCCTTGGAATCATTTTATACCTACAAATACCATTAGAGGAAAAATAAAATTCAAACTCTTTGCTGCAATACTCACCATCATTATTAGATCTGAGACATTTTAGACTTTTACCAGTCCCATGCTCAACCAAGCTTTTCCATTTTTAAAAAGTTTCAAATACATCACATTTTTACCTAAAGAAATAAATCTATACTTTCCTAGTTGCATCATCAATGAACGTAACATAATATAGAGATCCACCAAGGGAAGATACCTGAGCTGGTCCCCATACATCTGTATTCGCAAGCTCTAATTTCTCATCTTCCTTTTCCTTCCCAATCTTTACAAAACTAACTCTCTTTTATTTTCCATACACACAACTTTCATGGAAATCCATATTGACACATTTTAGACTCAAGTAAAAATTTATTTGAATGAAGTAATTTCATACCTTTGTCACTCATGTGCCCAACTTTGTTGTTCCATAGTGTTGTTTTAGAATCCACATTGATTGTTTCAGATTCTCTCCACTCAAATGCAATAATTGTTCCTGGACATTGACTTTTCTTGCTAACAATTAAAGTATAAGGAACTGTATGACTTGTACAAATATATAAGGTTCCTAATTCCACACCTTTTTCTACTACTAAGGAACCTTTTGACACCTTCAAATTTTTTTATTAAAAGTAACTATGGAACCTTCATCACCTAGTTGCCCTACTGAAATTAAATTCCTACTTAGCCTTGGAATATACCTTACCTCTTGTAGTAGCCAATGATTCCCATTCTGCAATTTAATCTTAATGTTAGGAATGAATGCTTGGCAGTCATTTCTATAGTAGTTGTTGTTGCATTCATGACTATGATTGTCATTGATGTTAACATAGTGATCTTCTGGAGACTCGCAGAGAAGCAAACAATGTTTTGATTAGCGCATGTGTTATATTGAAGATGGTGATATGTGATGTTGAGGTTATACTCTTTGATATGTTATATGTCTATGGTTAAGAGCACAAACAATTATTCATTCATTCATGAAAGTTATGAGCTTTTTGGTGGAAGCAATATTCCGGAAGTATTCTTGAGTAACGGTTTGTGAAAATCGGATGATATCTCCTAATCGGGATGAGATCTAGTTTTGCGCAGTTAAAGGGAAGCTAGAGACACATTGATAGTCACGTGGTTCACAGCAAAAACTTCGAGGTCACACGAGTGAAGAGTTATTGTATTTGGAAGCCGATAATTTTTATGTATTTTTTATGTAGCGTGTGGAAACCTTTTTGTATGCCGACTCATTTGTAATTATTTAAGTGTGGTATAAATGAAGGAATATTTTTCCTTGTTGTTGTAAGATGTATGAGTATGTGAGCATGGTATGATTGAATGCGAATGTATGCATGAAGTGAAGAAGAGAGCCAATTCAGTTGTGAAGGAAGACATGCGAAGTATAGAGATCTGAAATTGGGATCTGGTGTAGCAATGAGTGAGATTTGGCACAGTAAGGAGGTAACATATTTGATATTATTCTGCTAAATAATCTTAAGGTCATTTGGACAGTGTGTTTAGTGATCTTACCATTGAAGCTATTTAGGTAGTGGGTCCTTCTATTTTCCATAACTCTTAACAGGGTTAGAATCTTTTAACAGGGATTCAAAATCTCCTAGCAGGGATTCATATGTACTGAATGTATTTCATAAGACTCCTAACAGAGTCCATCCTTTCACAAGGAATATTCATATTAGTGCATCTTTTGTGGGCATCATTCCCACCGGGTTTTACTCTTTGATCAAGAGGTTCCCTAGTCAACATATCTTGTGTTATTGTGTCATTGTGTATGAATATCTTTCTATGGTTGGTAATTATTTTGCTTACATGGTTAAATGCTGTTGAAGTTGATAAAAGTTATAATTATCTGATAACTGATTCACCCCCCCCCCCTCTCAGTTATCTTGGTGGACTTTACTTTCTAACAATTGGTATTAGAGGAGCAGGTCCTTGAAAGGAAAGTTTAATAGCTTAAGGAGATCCATGGTGAATTTCAAGAAAGAAAGCCCTAAATTTGATGGAGTAAATTTTGACAGCTGGAAAGAAAAGATGAAGACACATCTACTGTGTTTAGGACCAGGTTATTGGTTGATTACAAAGAATGAGAAGACTATCATTGAAGAAGATAATCTTGAGACATGTTGTAATGATGAGAGAGATCTATTCATGTGTAACATACTTGCAAGAGAAGCACTTTTGATAGCACTTCCGAAAAATGAATACAGTCAGGTAAAATGTTTGAAAAAATCTCATGAAATTTGGAAAGCTTTACACCCTACTTTTGAAAGCGATGAACATGCAAAGAGAGTTAGGTTACATAATTGGATATGTGCATTTGAAGATATTAGAATGATGGAAGATGAATATGTTAGAAGCTACATTGGTAGAATGTCAGAAATTGTTGCAGGAATAAAATCTTGTGGAGGAACAAAGACAAAGAATGAAATAATATGGAAAATTTTGAGGACATTGACACCTGTATTTAAGCAGACAACATGAATGATTGAACAAGTTATACCTTGTACAATAAACTTTACAAGAGAGACTCTTCTTGGAAGATTGGAAGCAGCAGAGATGAACTTGAGGTTATTAAGAGACTTACCTAGAATGGAGATAGCATTCAGTGCTCTTAGTGTTCACCCTACCTTGTCAAGAAGCATCAATGTGAATGGAGACTATGTTGGCAACAACAACAGATCTAGAAATGAAGAAGACCGAAAGATTGAAGAAGGTATTGCCTTACTTGTGAAGAGAGAACCAGACGGTAAGAAATTTTTTAAATGTTGGACTTGTCAAGAATATGGTCATTTTGCATCTAAATGTCCTAAGAGAGTTAAGAAGCATAGAAACAATTTCAAGCCTAGAAGATCTAAGGAATGTTATTATGCTAATGATGAAGATCTTGAAACTAGTATTGAAAGAACTCTAAGTGAAAGTGATACTGAGAATAATGATGAAATAGGATTTGTAGCAATCAAAGAAGAAAATCCTGAAATTGATGTTAAAGAAGAAAAAGCCTTAGTTTCCCAAGTTGAAAAGAAAGCTGATTGGATTATAAATAGTGGTTGTTCACATCATATGATTGGAGATATGAAAAAGTTCATAAAGTTTAACAATTATGATGGAGTAGTGAGAGTTGGTAATAATGCACCTTGTTTGATTAAATGTATAGGATCTATTACTCTTGATGGAAAGACTAATACTGATGATGTTTATTTTGTGGATGGTTTGAAATATAATATTTTGAGTGTTGGACAGTTAGTTGATAAGGGATATCAAGTTTGGTTTACTGAGAAAATTTGTGTGATAAAGGATAAAGATGGAAATCTGATTGGAATTGGATCTAGAACCAAAGGTAATTTATTTTAGTTGAATCCTACTGAGATGACATGTTTGATTACTAAGATTGATGACAGTTGGTTATGGCATAGAAGGTTTTGTCATATAAACTTTGATAGCATTGTGAAGTTGAGTACTACACTTGCAGTAAGAGATTTGCCTAAGATTATGAAGCCTACTAACATGATTTGCAAGGAATGTGTGATGGCTAAATAGAAGAGAAGTTCATTTCCTAGTAAGAAGTTCACATCTAAAGAAAAATTGGAGATTGTTCATATAGACTTGAGTGGTCCTACCAGGACTAGAGGATTCTATGGAGAAAAGTATTTTATGATTCTTGTTGATGATTTTACAAGAATGATGTGAATTGCATTTCTGAAAGAAAAGTCTGAAGCATTTGATAAGTTTAAGATCATTAAGAATAAAGTTGAGAATGAATCTGGAATGAAGATTAAATGTTTGAGATCAGATAGAGGTGGTGAATTTACTTCTAGAGAGTTTAACACTTTTTGTGAAGTGAATGGTATAAAGAGACAGTTTTCAGCCCCTAGAACACTTGAACAAAATGGTATTGCAAAAAGAAGAAATAGGACAGTGACTAAAGTAGCAAGAGCTATGTTATTTGAGAATAATTTGCCAAAGATATTCTGGAGAGAAGCAGTGAACATAACAGTGTATACAATGAACAGAGTGTAAATCAGAGCAAACACAGACAAGACACCCTATGAATTATGGTTTGGACATGCACCCTTAGTTAAGTATTTTAGAATTTTTAGAAGTAAATGTTATATAAAGAGAGATGATGACATTGGAAAGTTTGATCCTAGAAGTGATGAAGGAAGTTTTCTTGGATATTCTTTGAAGAGCAAAACATATAGATGTTACAATAAGAGAACTAAGACTATTGTTGAAAGCGCAAATGTTAGAGTTGATGAAAAGTTCAAAATTTAGGAAAGAATCCTTTATTATGAATCTAATGAAGAAGCTCATCCTTAGCCTAATACTAAGCTACTAAATTATTCTATGAGACTGACAGTGAATTGTTGATTGAAAGTCATGCAAAAGAAACTAGAGAAGAATCTACAGTTGAAACAAGATCTATGACCATGACATCGAACAAGTACATATCAAGACATCATCCTGTTGAAAAAGTTATTGTAAGTTTGGACAGAGGAGTTATGACTAGAAATAAGGTACATTTATGTTTGATTTCTCAAATTGAACCTAAATCTACTAATGAAGCTTGTGAAGATGAACATTGGATTAAAGCTATGAGAGAAGAACTAGATCAGATTGAGAAAAATAAGACATGGGAATTGGTCCCTAGACCTAAAGACAAGAATGTGATTGGAATTAAATGGGTATTCAAAAATAAGATGAATGAACAAGGAGAAGTAGTAAGACACAAAGCAAGATTGGTATGTAAGGGATACTCACAAAAAGAAGGAATTGACTATGAAGAAACTTTTGCACCAGTAGAAAGACTTGAAGCAGTAAGAATGTTTTTGTTTTATGCAGCTTTTAAGAAATTCAAAGTATATCAAATGGATGTGAAGTCTGCATTTTTGAATGGTGAATTGGAAGAAGTCTACATTGAGTAGCCTGAAGGTTTTCCTTTGACTCAAGAAGGAGACATGGTATGTAAACTGAAGAAAGCATTATATGGACTAAAGCAAGCACCTAAAACTTGGTATGCAAGACTAGATAAGTATTTGTTAAAGTTGGGATTTACAAAAGGAATAGCTGATAGCAACCTGTACACAAAAGAAATTGAAAATGGATTGTTAGTTGTAGTAATTTTTGTTGATGACATTATTTTTGGAGGAGAAGATGAAGTTAGTGACAAATTTGTTGATGAAATGAAGACTGAATTTGAAATGAGCATGATTGGTGAGATGAAATACTTTTTTGGATTACAAATAATACAAAACAATGATGGTATCTTTATAAGTCAGTCAAAATACTTGAATGATTTGCTAAAAAGATTTGGAATGGAGAATTGTAAACCACTTGGAACACCTATGGTTATAGGACACAAATTATCTAGCAAAGATCAAACATCGACAGTTGAGCAGAAGAAATACAGATCTATGATTGGAGGATTGTAGTATTTGACACATACTAGGCATGATATAGCACATTCAGTTGGAATGGTGGCAAGATTTCAAGCTGAACCTAGAGAATCACATTATGCAGCAGTAAAGAGGATACTGAGATATTTAAGAGGCATAATGGACTATGGATTGTGGTATAAAAAATCTAATGATTTTACCCTATGTGCATATACAGATGCTGATTGGGGAGGCAGTGTTGATGATAAGAAAAGCACCAGTGGTGGAGCATTTTTCCTTGGAGGAAGATTAGTTTCTTGGCTAAGCAAGAAGCAGCATTGTATCTCACAAAGCACAACAGAAGCAAAATATGTAGCATCAACAAACAATTGTAACCAGATAATTTGGATGAAGCAAATGCTGAAGGATATTGGAATAAAGTTTGTTGAGCCTGTTGTCATACACTGTGACAACACCAGTACAGTTAGTATGTCTAAAAATCTTGTATTACATTCTAAAACAAAGCATATAGAGATCAAGTATCATGTTGTAAGAGAGAAAGTTGTTGAAAAAGAAGTCAGATTGGAGTACATAAGCACAAAGGAGAAGATAGCAGACATATTCACTAAACCTTTGCCTAAGGATACATTTGAGTATCCTAGAGATATGCTTGGGTTTATGCCCCATCCTACTCTTGAGTAATGATGTAGTTGGTTGCATCTGTCCAGTGGTATATGAGCCTTATTTTTCTTTTGGACTGGATGTTGGTACTTCCTTTATGGGGGAGTATGTGTATCTGAGCTGAGTCATAAGGACTCTTGAGAATGTATTTTTTGAATAGTGTCTTTTGACATTGAGTTGTTGACATAATGATGAAATTTTTGTCATTGATATCAATGGGGGAGAAGTGTACATGAAAAACCATTTGTACTATCTGAATAGGAAAATGAAGCAAGATTTGATTAATGAAGAGGACTTGAAGCATTTTCAGCGCAGCAGTGTTGCAGTATTGAATTTTTGGAACATTGGATGTTTTTCATCTATGTTACCATCAATGCCAATGGGGGAGATTGTTAGGAATAAATGCTTGGCAGTCATTTCTGTAGCAGTTGTTGTTGCATTCATGACTATGATTGTCATTAATGTCAACATAGTGATCTTCTAGAGACTCACAGAGAAGCAGATAGTGTTTTGATTAGCGCACATGTTATATTGAAGATGGTGACATGCGATGTTGAAGTTATACTCTTTGATATGTTATATGTCTATGGTTAAGAGTACAAATAGTTATTCATTCATTCATGAAAGTTGTGAGCTTTTTGGTGGAAGCAGTATTCCTGAGTAGCAGTTTGTGGAAATCGGATGATATATCTTAATCGGGATGAGATCTGATTTTGCGAAGTTAAAGAGAAGCTAGAGACACATTGATAGTGATGTGGTTCACAGCACAAACTTTGAGGTCACACAAGTGAGGAGTTATTGTATTTGGAAGCTGACAGTTTTTATGTATTTTTGATGTAGCGTGTGGAAACCTTTTTGTATGCCGACTCATTTGTAATTATTTGAGTGTGGTATAAATGAAGGAATGTTTTTCCTTGTTGTTGTAAGATGTATGAGTATGTGAGCATGGTATGATTGAATGTGAATGTATGCATGAAGTGAAGAAGAGAGCCAATTCAGTTGTGAAGGAAGACATGCGAAGTACAGAGATCTGAAATTGGGATTTGGTGTAGTAGTGAGTGCGGTTTGGCATAGTAAGGAGGTAACATATTTGATATTATTCTGCTGAATAATTTAAAGGTCATTTGGACAGTGTGTTCAATGATCTTACCATTGAAGTTGTTTGGGTAGTGGGTCCTTCTGTCTTCCATAACTCTTAACAGGGTTAGAATCTTTTAACAGGGATTCAAAATCTCCTAACAGAGATTCATATGTACTGAATGTATTTCATAAGACTCCTAATATATTCCATCCTTTCACAAGGAATATTCATATTAGTGCATCTTTTGTGGGCATCATTCCCACCGAGGTTTACTCTTTGATCAAGAGGTTCCCTAGTCAACATATCTTGTGTTATTGTGTCATTGTGTATGAATATCTTTCTATGGTTGGTAATTATTTTGCTTATATGGTTAAATGCTATTGAAGTTGATAAAAGTTATAATTATCTGATAACTGATTCACCCCCCCCCCTCTCACTTATCTTGGTGGACATTACTTTCTAACACTTAATTCCTCCCTTTCCAACAATCTGGTAGGGTTCATTATCTCCCGAATTATTAGCCCAAAATCTCCTTGAACGTAATCAGGAAAATAACTTCTATGGGGTGTAGCATGAAATGATGCCCCTAAATCTAGAACCCATGAATAATTTTCAAGGGAAAGAATAAAAAAATCCTCTTCAAATTTGTTACTTATCACATTTGCCTCCTTATTACCTTCTTTTTCTCTCCTTTATTCTTTTGAGACTAGAAATCTTTCTTCTTATGACTTGGTTTTCCACAATACCAGTAATCATTTGGTCCTTTGGATTGAGACCTCTCACCCTTTGATGCACCTAATGTAGATGCACCTAACCTTTTCCTACAAATTTCCTCACTTAGAAAAAGACCAACAACATCATCAAATTTTAGGGTATTTGAACTAGAAACAAAGTTACTAACAACCATTACCAAGTCATTTCAACTTTCAAGAAAAGATAATAGAATCAAAAGAGCCCTAATTTCTTAATCAAATTTGACATTAACATAAGATAATTGATTGGTAACTATATTAAACTCATTTAAATGATCAACAACTGACCCACCATCTACCATTTTCATATTAAATAAATGTTTCATAAGAAATACATTATTTGAAGCGGAAGGATATTAACATAACTTTGCTAGGGTTTCCATCAACCCTTCAATTTTCTTTTTTTGTGTAATATTTAATTCCATTGATTGTGTCAGGCATAAACAAATACTACCAAGTTCCTTCCTATTTAAAATATCCTAATCCTCATCAGACACTACTATCAATTTCTTGTATTTTTCTCCCAATGGCTACCATAAATCTTTCTGATAGAGATAGTCCTCCATTTTCATTTTCCATAACTGAAATTTATGCCCATTAAACTTGTCAACCTTCGACTTACCCTTGTCTTCCATAACTCCCACTCAATTGTGAGACCTTCCTATAGAGGATAACTTAAAAACAACATGCTTTGATACCACTTGTAAGGATTAGCAACCAGAAATTTAACAGTTACATGAAAATATAATCAATAATGCAAAGGAATAAAGTACACATAAGTAGAACAAGAAGACACAAAGATTGAACATGGTTCACTCAATCTTGGGATACGTCCACCAAACAGAGAGTCCAATCTTATTATCTAGTAATTTCTTCTTGTTACAATCTACAATTCCTTGCAACTCAATATTGTTATAAGAAGCTATGAAAATCTCATGTAGAGAAAACCCTAACCCTAAGGTATAATAACAAGACTTATGTCGGTTAACAAGTTAACCCTAAAAATACTTGACAAGTCAACCTAGGGAAAATCTTGACGATTTAATCTAGGGAGAATCTTGATGATTCAACTCAAAAATGCTTGAGAAGTTAACCACAAACCAACACCTATTCCTTGGGGGCTCATTGTCATACATGTTGTGATAATTTTTTGCAAGTAAAATAATAGGTCCCTTTTATCCTTATCCTTGTCTTCACACTTGGTGGGAAAGGGTATTGTATAAATCTCTCTCATCCTCTTCAAGGATCCACTTTTTCCTTGGTTAAGCGCTATTTGTCTCTTACATGATATCCAATCTTACATAAAAAGGTTGGTCTGCATTAGGGATATGCATCCTTGATCTTAACTCCTTCATTATTTGCTATTGGTTTTCCATGGTAAATGAATCCCTTCCCTTGGATCCTATAAGTGTGTCATCCTTCCTTTAAATGATCCCTTTTACACTTTTTACATGGTATCTCTCCACATTCATCCCTCTCTTGAACTCATAGAATTTGTTCCCTCTTTAGCTTGGATTGGGTGTTGCTTGTGGATACTTTCTTGGTGTTAAAATTACTTTATCCTTCTTCATCTTTTCCTTAAGATGTCAAAATAGTAACTATTTAACATCTTGAGGGGGGTTATATATGGCCTCCTTATTGAGTATTTTTTATTTATTTTAAGCACGACAAGAAGAGTACACTAGTATAATATGATTGGCTAAGACCAGTTTACTCTCCTTTTCATATTTTTGGGATTGGTTGACTACCACAACACAACTTTCTATACCATTTGACCTATCCTTTTCATGGGTTCACTAGCATTACATAATTTTCTAGACCATTAATTCCCTCTTTTCGTTTGATCATTTGACTGACTTCCTTTCATATCCTTAAACATATTCCTCTTTTCTTTTGGTCCTTTGACTAACCAACTTTGGGATCTTTAGACTGATCCCTCTTTTCATTTGGTCCTTTGACTAACCGCCTTTTAGATTCTTAGATTGATTCTCCTCATTACCACTCTCTTTGATGGGTGGAACTATCATAACAAAATTTTCCATACCATTTAACCCTTCTCTCTCTTTTTCATCTATCTCTCATGGATCACCTATAGTAACATAATTGCCTAGTTTGTATCATTCATGATTATCTTAATCTCTCTTCCATGGTTCCAGAGCACAATACACTTTTATTTTTTATTGGATCATGGAGTCTTGTCTTATCTTTGATGTATGCTCTTTCTCCTTTTAGGTGACCACTTATGCTCTTGCAAAAGATTTCTGAATACAATATTAGTGGTTGAGACATTTTCTCTAGCGATGTCTCTTCAACTAGTTGACTTGGAATTAAATACTAATCTATAATATTTTGTTTTTATTTTCTATATCCTTGCATATGTATGTACAAGTTAAGATTCTTAGTTTGGGGGCTTGTGTCCTTAAACTTAGTGATGTCTTATCTCCTTGTAGTTTTCCATGATCTTCATCTTTCTCTATCTGTTTTCTACTTTATCATAAGCATGAGGTGGACTCATGCTCCCACAAAAGTGGGGGCTAAATGTACCATCCTAAAAATTAAGAGCCCTTATTAGGTGTTGATTTTTAGGCCCATTTTAGTATGTTTGGGTCTCCACATTACTTTCACATACTTCTAGCACTTTTACATCCTTCAAATTAACATTATTTGTTCAAAACTTAAGGTTGGCTCTAACTTCTATGGATGATTTCCCCATTTCTCTATCCAATCACATAATTCATTTTCAAGGTATGTGCAAGATCATGAGGGGCCAAAAAGTGGCAATGTGAAAAAATTCACTTTTCACTCATCCAAAAGCGCATGAAAGCACTTGTTGACTTTTTAGTAGGCCTGGGTGTCAGTACACCTAGGCAAACCTGCCACCAAAGCACAGGCCTAATTGGGTACTCGATAAAATATCAAGTACCCGATAACTGTGGCATAAATCCAAAACCCACGAGCCCTTTTCTTCATTTCCTTGCGCGATTTTCTTCACTTCTTTCTGTGATTTTCATATACCCGATATATTTTCGGTTACCTAATATTGGAAACAACAAATTCAACTCTGAGCATATTCGGTAAGTAGTTATTTGTATATTTTTATTAATTTATTTCATTTTCATGCTAAATGTAGCATTTTTAAAAAAAAATAGGGTTTTGTATTTATATTTGTAATAATATATGAAATTAGATTGAAATTTAGATTTGTTTTTTATTTAATCAGGCATGGCTGACAACAATGAATAAAATAACCCTCCCACACCAAATAACGATCCCGAAAACAATCCCCCATATGTAAACCCTAAATCTTGACAAGATTTGATACAAGAAAATTTGAACATGATATGAGGTTCCCAAAACACGTATCAAAATATACCTACATTAGGTCCCATGCTTGCCACACTAAATACAATTGTTGGAAATATTGACACACTCACGTAGCAACATAATGCTGCTCTTCATTGGTGTGATGATATGCATGCCCAATTTGATGACAAGCTTGACCATGATGGGATTTCCGCCCTTAATATAAGTAAGGAAGATATAGCCGCCCTTTTTGTCGATCCTAAAACCAGAATACCAGTTGACCCCAAAAAGCCCAAATTATCAATAAAATGGTGCACAAATGAAGCAATGTGCACAAACTTTTGGGATCGCTGGTGGATGGTTTTTGATAAACCACCCCATAGCAATTTGGAGGTCCCATTTTATTTCATTAAAAAATTGTATGCTGAGTTTGTGCTTGGTCACCATGTTGATTATTGGAGTATGAGGCCCAACATGGGTGTAGGTAGAGGAGCTCCTCAGAATAGGCCATCTGCCCAGCGCCAAAAGGCCACTACCTTTGTCCCCCCCACTGATGTCGCACCCCCTCCTCCAGTGCAACATCCCGATATCATTGCAGAGGTTGCCTCACAGACTATTAGGGCCATTCATTTACTAAGTGATTAGTTGATCACACAGACCAGGTCAGTGTTGCCTCCTATGGATGATGTTGGCGCATCAACATCTCGTTGGAGTTCACATGTATGCGAGCCCCATATGTGCATTATGTGCAGGCATATGTGCTTCAGACCGCTTACTGATTCTGATACATATCAGTTTCATGATATTGATGAGGAGGATACAGGAGATGTAGTTGTAGAGGCTGCAACACCTCATGGAGCATCTACATCTCATGAGAGTGCTTAGGAGGTGCACGCAGAGCCATTGACTCTTGTTGATTTGGTAAGAGTAAACATTATAAATAAATTTGTCACATGACTAATTTAATTTAAAAATAATTTATTTATTTAGATTAGTTTTAATGATTGCATGCACTTATGTATATATATATTTTTCATTTATGTTCAATCGATAACACAAGAGGAGGTGAGATAGGTGGATGAGTCCACACTTTCAGCCATTTCATTTGGCCTTGATGACTATACAGTATATTATAAATTATGTACCCATTAGTTTTTTTGTATATCATTTGGTGTACATGCTTAAATCTCTATCAATTAGAGCAATAAAATTCATACATTTACTAATATATATTGTCATCTTATTGTGTTCTTGCAGGCTATAGCTGATGTCAGTGGGGGGCATGAGGGGTTTCCTTCATCAGGTGTTGACATAGGAAAGGTAAAAATTGTTTAAGATTAATTATGCATGCATATGTATGCCACTTGTGTGTAGTAATAAATATTTTACTTGCACTTTATTGTGTAGGGTGTGGCTATTGATGATGTCCTGACACCGGTTCGACAGCATAGGGTTACATGTGTCTCGATTCAGAGTGATAGCCCAATTGTACGTAGACTTTTACATATTGTTATTTGTATTTTGTAACCAGGGTTGCTATGATGAAGTACATTGATATATAATTGACAGTCTTTTTACTCTCATAGGTTACTCCAACTGTGAGGGAGGGCCCACAAGAATCTTTCATTTCTTTGTTGACCTAGCCCACTATTCCAAAGGAGGGATCACCAGATGTAAGTTTTAATTTTAGTTCAATCGATTTGTAATTTTATTATGCTATCATCCTATTTTGTAGATTTATTACTCTATGTTACACCACTCTACTAATCTCATTATTGCAAATATATATTTATGGGTCAGAGTTGGTATTGCTGGCATGGTCCTGTCACTACCCAGGACTTTTGCTAGGACACCTAATCGTGGTAGGTGATCGAGAGACTAGGTACAAATATTTGTATTCAGTTATAATTTTAATTAAATTAGTGTTTGAATTATGAATTATATATATATATATATATATATATATAACAACTTATATAAAGTAAGCAATCTAACTTTGGTTTGAACTCATTTTTTATGCAGGATCAATTAGATCCCAACACTTCTTCAAAGAGGCTACATTTTGATGATCCCCCTACAACATAGGATGCAATTTTAGTTTTGTGGTCATTTAGAGATGACACTTGTCACATTTTGAGATGGCATATATGCCACATTGTACACCTTAAAACATTGATTTTGTAGACATTTTGAAATGGCATGTGCCATATTTGTATATGGACATACTTTTGATACATTTGATACATATATAGAACATGTTCATTTATATGTTATATTTGCGTCATCTTTTGTATATACATATTTATTATTCATGTTTATGGAATTGAATGGTGAAGTTATATCTTGACTATGATTATCATTATGATTTAAATTATATCTTGTTGAAGTTACATTTGTTTTTCTTTACTCTGGAATACCCTATTCATGGAGCTTATTATGTTTGAGGTTTAACTTCTATAGATTTCGTAGATTTCTGGTGCTTAACTTTCCCTGTGCCTGAGACGATGATGAGGCCATCAATACCGATACTGAAGATCATTTCTCTACAAAACAAAAACCATGCCATCTGCTCTTCATCACTAAATTAAAACTTCAATCGCTGCTACTATGAGAGTTTCATTTACCACTTCTATGAATTTTCGTATACAAATTCTATACCATCAATTATGTCACTATTTTTCATTGTGTGCGCATTCAGTCTCATACTTGCATTGCTAATTTCATATATTATCATTTTCAATGCTTTTTGTTCACACTTATAATAATTTTAACTACTGACAATAATGTTTCAATATCATCGTGTATGCAGGAGCCTTCATTTCATGCTATAAAAAATCTCCATTATCATATAAGCTTATGGTCTTCATTTCCAATCTTTGATATTACCATTGATAGATATGACATGTGACTATTGACTTTTCTATTGTGTGTAATATACGATTGCTTGCGCAACATGATATCCCTCAAACTTAACAAAAACACATCTTTTGAATATATCATCTCTCAAATGTTCATTGAATGATTTTAATACCGCCTTCGAACTATGCTCAGCACTATGTATATTTATTTTTTATTACTGCATGGCTCCTCCGAATGTCTTCATACGCATATGTTTAATCAATCTTTAACTCATGTTGTGTTCACTTCATTTGATGAAGTTCTTGCTTCATGGGTTGATTATTGCTGACTCGACATTCATGATGAGTTTTACTTTACCGCCTCTTGTAATATTCTTCCAAATAATATGTTTATTGTCATCTTTGTAATATGTTGCAGTTGTTAACATCTATGAGGAAATGAAATTTATTTGGGTTGACTTTGATCATTAATTGTTGGTGTGTATACTTCACTCCATTCGAATGCTGATATGATGCTTAATGTTCCAACGTTGCCAAGTTGCATAGTTGTTGACGCTATTTATTCAATAGTCTTTTCTATCTATCTTAGTTTTTATCTCCACTTAATAGTATGTGTTTGTATATCTTGTGAGCAACCAAAAAACCTTCAATGACATCAATGACAACCTTATCAAATCTCCAACATTATTTCTCAAATGGAGGCCCTAATTTTTGTAAAAAATTAAGGCTCCATCAGGCAGAATGAAGTTTTCACTGGAGTTTACCCGGCCAACCAAAGCCGATGGAGCAGACGGTATGATGCCAGGTCAGACAGTTTGAAAGATACGCTGTTGAGCCACTTTCAACTGACCCTCATTGCAAGTTTTGGCATCGACTAAGATCGCCTTGTCAAATGCAAACGAAGTTGAATCGCCCAAAATTGAGAGAGGTTATTGTAGACCTCGAAAACATGATCCTGTAGCACCTGATAGTTTGTTGATACCTCTCACGAGGTTCAAGATATAAGATCTAGAAGATCACTACCCAATCATGCTTGGTGCACCTTGGGGTCACTTGAGTCGAGCGTGGTCGTGAGCGTTCCGGTGACTCTGTGGGCAGAACGGGGTTGTCACTAGCATTTACCCAGCCAACTGGAGCTAATGGAGTAGATGATTTGATGCTAGGTTGGATGGTTTGAAAGATACGCTGCTGAGCCACTTTCAATTGACCCTCACTGCATGTTTTGGCATCGACTGAGATCGCCTTGCCAAATGCAAACGAAGTCGAATCGCCCAAAACTGAGAGAGGTTGTTGTAGACCTCAAAAAAATGATCCCATAGCACCTAATGGTTTATCAATACCTCTCATGAGGTCCAAGATATGAGCCCCAAAAGATCGCTACCCAATCATGCTTAGTGCACCTTGGGGTCACTTGGGTCGAGCATGGTCGCGAGCGTTTTGGTGACTTTGTGGGCAGAACAGGGTTGTCACTAGTGTTTACCCGACCAACCAAAGCTGATGGAGTAGATGGTTTGATGCCAGGTCGGATGGTTTGAAAGATACGCTACTGAGCCACTTTCAACTGACCCTCACTGTAAGTTTTGGCATCGACTAAGATTGCCTTGCCAAATGCAAAAAAAGTCGAATCACCCAAAACTGAGAGAGGTTATTGTAGACCTCAAAAACATGATCTCATCACACCTAATGGTTTTTTGATACCTCTCATGAGGTCTAAGATATGAGCCCCAGAAGATCACTGCCCAATCATGCTTAGTGCGCCTTGGGGTCACTTGGGTCGAGTGTGGTCATGAGTGTTCCAGTGATTCTGTGGGAAGAACAGGGTTGTCACTAGTGTTTACCCGGCCAACTAGAGCTGATGGAGTAGACGGTTCGATGCCAAGTTAGACGGTTTGAAAGATACATTGCTAAGCCACTTTCAGCTGACCCTCACTACAAGTTTTGGCATCGACTGAGATCGCCTTGCCAAATGCAAATGAAGTCGAATCGCCCAAAACCAAGAGAGGTTATTGTAGACCTCAAAAACACAATCTTGTAGCACTTGATAGTTTGTCGATATCTCTCATGAGGTTTGAGATATGAGCCCTGAAAAATTGTTGCCCAATCATGCTTAGTGCACCTTGGGGTCACTTGGGTCGAGCGTGGTCGCGAGCATTCCGGTGACTCTGTGGGTAGAACGGGGTTGTCATTGGTGTTTACTCAGCTAATCAGAGCTAATGGAGTAGATTGTTTAATGCCAGGTCGGATGGTTTTAAAGATACACTGCTGAGCCACTTTCAACTGACCCTCACTGCAAGTTTTGGCATCGACTGAGATTGCCTTGCCAAATACAAACGAAGTCAAATCGCCCAAAATTGAAAGAGGTTATTGTAGACCTCAAAAAAATGATCCCGTAGCACCTAACAATTTTTTGATACCTCTCATGAGGTCTGAGATACGAGCCCTGAAAGATCACTGCCCAATCGTGCTTAATGCACCTTGGGGTCACTTGGGTCGAGCGTGGTCGCGAGCGTTCCAGTGACTCTGTGGGAAGAACAGGGTTGTCACTACTATTTACCTAGCCAACTGGAGCTGATGGAGTAGATGGTTTGATGCCAGGTTGGATGGTTTGAAAGATGCGTTGGTAAGCCACTTTCAACTGACCCTTACTGCAAGTTTTGGCATCGACTGAGATCACCTTGCCAAATGCAAACAAAGTCAAATCGCCCAAAACTGAGAGAGGTTATTGTAGACCTCAAAAACATGATCTCATAGCACCTAACATTTTGTTGATACCTCTCGCGAGGTCTGAGATACAAGCCTTGGAAGATCGCTACCCAATTGTGCTTAGTGCACCTTGGGGTCACTTGGGTCGAGCATGGTCGTGAGCATTCCGGTGACTTTGTGGGTAGAATGGGGTTGTCACTAGCATTTACCTATCCAACCAGAGCTGATGGAGTAGATGGTTTGATGCTAGGTCAGATGGTTTGAAAGATACATTGCTGAGCCACTTTCAATTGACCCTCACTGCAAGTTTTGGCATCGACTGAGATCGCCTTGCCAAATGAAAATGAAGTTGAATCGCCCAAAACCAAGAGAGGTTATTGTAGACCTTGAAAACAAAATCTCATAGCACTTGAAATTTTTTTGATACCTCTCATGAGGTCTAAGATATGAGCCACGCAAGATCGCTGCCTAATCGTGCTTAGTGCACCTTGGGGTCACTTGGGTCGAGCGTGGTCGCGAGTGTTCCAGTGAATCCATGGGTGGAATGGGGTTGTCACTAGTGTTTACCCAGCCAACTAGAGCCAATGGAGTAGATAGTTTGATGTCAGGTCAGACGGTTTGAAAGAAATGCTCTTGAGCCACTTTCAACTGACCCTCACTAGAAGTTTTGGCATCAACTGAGATTGCCTTGCCAAATGCAAACGAAGTTGAATCACCCAAAACCAAGAAAGGTTATTGTAGACCTCAGAAACATGATCTCGTAACACCTAACATTTTGTCAATACCTATCACAAGGTCTGAGATACAAGCCACAGAAGATCATTGCCGGTTTGAAAGATACGTTGTTGAGCCGCTTTCAACTGACTGTTAGTGGTATGTTTGAAATTTGAATTGTGAAATTAATCATGATTAAGCTTGTGAAATCTGAACTATGGAGCTTATTATGTTTGAGGTTTAAATTTTATAGATTGTTTGAAATGATAAAAAATAATATCCTTAAAGCATTAGAAGCAACAATCAAACATGTAAGAATTCAAACCATGCAAATGACATAAGTATATGACATGTAAGATCCCTTCTTGGCACTATTGGCCACCCATACATGATTTTGGTCATAAGTCCTTATGAAGAGTTTGAGGACATTTAACTTTTAAATCAAATTGATTGTTACAAATTGCCATTATAGGCTTCAAAAGATCTCAATTAACCATTAAGGATCCTTTTGTCCTTCTATCTCTGATTGGATCCATGGTGACCATAGGTATCTTCATAGGTGCTCCTGCATAAGTTACAATCCACATACAAAACCAAGTTTATTGACTCAAAATACAATCTAAGTAAGATCAAATTAATGTATTGAAATTAAGCTTAACAAACTTAGAAAACAATGCACTAAGTTAACTTATTACCTAGTCAAGTGTTCCTCAAGGGTCATCTCTTTGCTTCAAGGTCTCCAATAGTGCTTCATGATCAGCAGTATTAATAGTCCAAAGTTCTTTTGTCTTTGGTCTTCCTTGATGCTTTGACAACTTGACATTTGTTTCTATAACAAGGTGTGAATACATGAGAATAGTTTTGTGCTTCTCATAGTCTTCAAATGCGGGAACTCCATTGTTTCTAATCATGGATGTTCGCAGCCATGTTCCCGCAACAACAAATGAACCAGTAGGATATATGAACCCATCACCATCTGTCATTGGTTGTACAAGATTCTGTTTACCTTGTACACAACGTGCTAACCAATAATCTGACCTCTCATCATTCCCCTGTGGTGCAACCAATGCAAAAACATCTCCTGACTTCAGAAGATCTGAAAGATGGTCATAGTCAACTGAAGTGTCCATGTCATCATTTCTTATAGAGAGTGTCAAAGATAAAGGAGTCAGATATTGTGGAACCCATGTATCCACCCACTCACTTGACTCGCAATGATCCCAATCATACTGAAAACACATGGGGCAAAAACAAGCCAACTCTCGTGTCCAAATGGTCCATGTACTACTATTGGAGCTTCAGAATGAATGCATTTTTAAAGAGTCTTTCACTGTTTGACAATCCAATCTATCTCCTATAGTTCCCTCCTCAACCAACCAAAAGAATCTACGCACTGTAGAATCAAGAGTCCCCCTATGACAATGCTAAAGTACACCAATCAACAATAGAACAAGCATCAAGAAGTACAACACTTGAAATCCTCAATTGCTCCTTAACTAGAGCTCTCTTCACACACGCATCTGCTCTATTATGCTCCCCTTTCCCATGCCCTGACTCAAAAAAACTCCAAATATGAGGTACACCTCTCTCCACATGCACTCTACACAACCAATAAAACATTCTAGCATTCTTAAATTGATTGGTGCAATTATCCGACCAAATGAGATGCCTATCCATAGCAATACCATTTTCTTGCAAGAAGTGAAAATAGTTCTAGAAATAATGTTGAACAAACTCATGAGAGTGAGACCTGTCGTCGCTCATATAAAAATGGTACTTTCTAATTATCTTTTGCTCATCTTTTGTGCTATCAAGGGAATGTCTATATGTGATGTGTACAAAAATAGCAACCTGAATGGAATTGTAATATTGAGCTTGAGTCTCATTTTGGGGCTGCAATGTATAGTTCTCCGCAAAGTCTACAACGGATATAATAGTTCCAATGGGGAAAGTGTCCTTACATGTCCTGAATTTTTGATCCAACCATTGAGACCTGTGACTATGCCTTGCATACTTATAAAAAAGATTTGTCTTGAAATCTGAGATAAAATCAGCAACATTGTATTCTTTTGCAACTAACTCACATCTAGAGCCTTCACCTCCACTCTTCAATGTATATTTCACTATTTCATATACCTTTTTTTGGATGAGTTTCTTTCCAAAATTGTGTTCCAAACCCTCATGAAAACATGTTCTAAACTTGAACAAGCCACCACATTCTGAGCACTTGGCATTTAAGCAATCTTTTTTATAAAATAAACAACCATCATCTCTATGACATAAAAATTGATCTAGCAAGTCTCTTGATGATTTGGGAAGACCACTTGCACCATAATCCTCTAGCATTTCATTAGTATGCAAAGTAGAATGAATGGACCGTAATAATTCATGATGCATTGAAAACTCAACATGATATTTGCAACATGTATTTCGAATCTTAAGGGGTACACAATAAAATGGCTTCATGGATTCAAAAGACCTTTGTGATATTTTCAATGTTGGATGTGTCTCACAAAATTTTTTATACAACATTGTTTGACTTACCTCCACATAATGTTTAGGATGTGGAGTGCGGTCTCGATTGCCAACTCTCAACTTCAAGACATCCTTCACATTTGGTGACACTCTTGAGTTAGCATCCGAAAATTGTTGAATTTCATCTGTGACAACATCTGTTAGCTTCTTATCAAAATGTGGAAGTCTCCCACCATAAGCCCATGTATCAGTTTGAAGCAGATCATCAAGTCTTTCTCTTCTTGCAAGTGCTCTACCCACAGTTTTACGGTCTATATTGAAGTCAACGCAAGTTTGTCTCATCAAATGAGCCTTTCTCAACTGATGACTTACTAAGGAGGTTGTAATAACCTTGTGAGCAACTCTCTTGTCTTTTTCTCTGCTAGTCTTCCCAATGCTATTGAGAGCATTGAAAAGATTCTTCACAACAATGGCATTTCTCTCCATTTTCTTGTTCACACGAATCTTCAATTTCACAAGCACAAGTCTCATCTTTTTCATCTTTAACAAGTGCACACAAATTTGACATTGCTCAACCAATGTCTTGTTTCGAAAAAAATTGATCATAAAGTCTTGAAGCCCACAACCTAACGGTTCTATGTGACCTCTTTCCTTCCCAATTATTCATAATGTTCTCCTCAATTTCAATTAACCATTTAGGTGTTCTTGAAAGCCTCGGATTTGAAGATTGATTATCTTTATTGCAAGGGACTTCATTTTGCATATAATTTGGAGATGTATAATGTTCATGTGGTTCTTGTGCAACATTTTCATTCCCAAAGTCTACATTTTCAATCTCCATTTGTGCATTTTCAAATTGAACATCCTCTTCACTTACAACTACATTTACGGGGTCACCTTGATTAATGTTTAACATACCTTCTCTCCTTCGATGATTTTCCTTATCTTTTTCCCTATATGCTTGAATTTCGTCATCTGTCAGCTTCCTCTTGCGTTTAGCCTTTTGATGATTGCTGCTTCCCATGGTGAGACCACAAGTCGACAACAATCAAACAATGGGCCCCAAATAATGTTTTTTTTTTCCAACATGTGAAAAAGGTATAAAATCCCATGATTGTCTGGTCTCTGGGGATAGGGAATATTTTGGTCAAATATTACCTAGCAAAAATCGGGTACCTGATATTCCTAGGCTGATAAAAAAAGGGCGGGAGAAAATGAAAAAAATTGAACTTTTACATATATTGATGTATATAATATATATACTAATGTATTATATGTACTAATGTATTAAATATACTAATATATATTATATATTATATATATACTAATGTATTATATATACTAACTGTGAGCGATGCAAACTTAATCTATTTTGAAAGGCGTAGACATGTCAAGCGTTAGCCTAAACAATATATACCTAACAAAGCAAATAGTAATTCACACAGTCATTCAGATTGAGCTAAAACAGATGCGCCCATGCACTGTTTGATTTGCTCATATAAAAGAATGTGGGTATGCTCTCAAAGCACCTGGAGCATGTTCCTAATGTAGATTTGGAGGATTAAGTTTCATGAAAACCCCATAAGTGGCACAATATTGGGTAGAACACCCAAAATTGCCCCTAAGGCTTCAAGAACTCAAGATTATGCAACTAGTATGATTAAGTGGATTTTTAAGCCCAAAATAGATGTGATATGATGCATAAATAGGAATGAAACTAGATTAATCCATTAGATCTATGCTAAGAGGTGAGTTAAGAAAGCTTAAAGATGAAATAAACTAATAGTTAGTGATTTAGCTAAATGATTTAGAGCTATTCTAACATTATAACATTGCTTTAAAAAAGTTGCTTATTTGCTCTTAGAAATGAGGCTATTTATAGGCTTTTGGAAGGGCTTGGGTTAGGAGGATAGGTTAGGGTTTGGGGTAAGGTTAGGGTTTGAGTCAAGGGGATAAGGATGAAGACTTTCTAGAAGAGTCTAGGACTTTCTTAGGATAAATATAGATTTTAGGAAATAGATAAAGATTTATTTATTTCCAAGGGTTAGGTTTGAGGATATTTATTAAAATAAATTTAATAAAAAGGAGGATTAAATATTTAATCTTAATTAAATATTTTGAGTTGGGATTAGGGTTAGGAAATGAGGGAATCAGCCTTTAATCAAAATTAAAGAGGGATTAGAAGATTCTAGAAGAGGTTTAGGGTCTTTAGGATATTTCTAAAGTTTTGGGAAAAAAATAAATAAATAATTTATTTTTTGGTTTTTGGTCAATTTATTAATTAAATAATTAATAAATAGGGGAATGGTGTTTAAATAAGATTTAAACATTTTTGGGAGGGATTTCTTAATTAAATATTTTTAATTAAGATAAAGGAATTTAATGACATAAAAATAAATAAATTAATTAAATAATTAATTAATTAACAAATGATGATGTCATCAGAGGTTTTTTAGAAAATAAACATACTTTATTTTCTAAAGGATTTTTAGGTGTCTACATTTTGCCCCTCTTTGATGTGATGCCACAAGTGGTGTGGCATCAAAGACAAGAAAATAAGATGCCCAAGGCTAAAATTTAGAGGAATAAGGGGTTGTGCCCCCTCGAGAAAATAATGCAAGGAGTAAACGTTGTGGAATTTTCTCGAAAGGAAACAGAGAAGGAAAGACCTAGGAAGAAGGGGAGATAAATAACCAAGCTTCCAAGAGAAAAGATGGGTGAATGCAAGATGATATGGAATGCAAAATGCAGAATGTAGCTAGATGAGGATGCAAGATGCAAGACTAATCTATATGATGTAGAATGAGGGATTTCGAGAGCTCCAGGTGCAAATGTGGAGAGCATAACCTAGTTTAATATAGCAATGCTAGAGACCTGCCAAGGATACTAGGATCACAAGGCCTTGTCACCAGCGTTGCATAGGACTGACATGAAAAAGACACACAGGGTTGCCCCAGAATCACACATGAAACCCAGAGGAGGCATGGTGGAAACGATGCTGGAACAACCACAAACACACGACTGACTCACAGGTAGAAGAAAAAGATCAAAAGACCTTGCCCCAGATTGTCCTCATTCGTAGCACACCATGATATAAAGGATCATGGTGACTTTGAGTAGAGAAACAACGAGAAGTCGTAAAAGATTAACAAGATCCAAAGGACAAAATCCAAGACCAAAATGACAACTCCAAAAAGACATCCTTTGCCAAGGAGAGAGATTTGATGTGACTAATTTGATTGAGGGTGGGAAGATTGGTCTGAACGTGTAGAAGGATGCATCGACACTGACCTGGTGTGATGGGTGGGAGATTAGGTCTGACAGGAGGAAGGATACATCCTCAAGGACCCACTGATTGATGAGAGAATGAGTGGTTGTGTTCGCTGGAAAATGATGAAGTCAAAGAATAATCACTGTGATGAAGAATAGTCAAAAATTAATGTTGCTAAAGTACAAGCTGGGTAGGACAAGATTTCTGATCAAATGCTGCTGCAGGACTGACAAGGACTATGAACAACAAAAAGGGATGATATGTACAATGGACGAGAAAAGATATACAACTGATATGTACAAAAGCCCAGGATTTGGGATAGGAAGATCTCGCTATACAGGATACGGTACAGGAAGGATTATGCTATACAAGATATACAGGATAGGATACAAGATATGGTACAAGATAGGGTACAAGATATGTGTAGGTGGGATTGTGGATTTTCTTGAGGAGTATAAAAAAGAGGGGAATGTTGGGGGATGGTGGATGGGGATGGGGATGGTAGAAAAAGAACTGAGATGTTGGGAGGGGGTGCGATGGGAGTTTAATAGATAATGACTTGGTCCACTATGTATTGCGCCTGTTTGCTAGGTTTTCACCAACATACTTGTCCAAGGTGCTTTAAATGCCATGTTTTCACCATTGGATGATTATTTTCTTTTCTTCTTTTTTTTTTTCTTTTTTTGCCTTTTTTGTATTTTTCTACTTTTTCCAATTTTTATGGATTTTCTGAATATGAAGGATCTGGTTTAGGCATAGAACCTCTTCAAATGTATGATGTTGATTGGATCATTCAAAGGCTCACCTTCTGGTGTAGATAGATGATAAGCTCCAGAGCTGAAGCATGCTATGACAACATAGGGGCCCAACCAAGTAGGCTCAAACTTGCCTTTCTTTTCTCGATTTACTTGGAGCTTCTGATTTTCTTTGAGGACCATGTCACCAACCTGGAACTATCTAGGATGGACCTTCTTTTTATAGCTCCTTTTGAGTTGATTTTGGTATGCAACCAGGTGATCATATGCTTGCTATCTCTTTTCATCTAACAAGTCTAATTGTGTGAGATGAGCCACACGATAGTCTTCATCAGTGGTATAGTTCTTCATGGAGACTCGCAATGATGGGAGCTCGACTTCGATTGGCAAAATGGCTTCGACACCATATACAAGGGAATATGGGGTGGTCCCTATGGGAGTGCAATAAGAAGTGCGGTAGACCCAAAGGGTGGGATTAATTTGGAGGTGCCAGTCACGACCAGAATCATTGACAACCTTCTTGAGGATTTTCAAGATAGTTTTTTTGGTTGCCTCAACTTGGCCATTTCCTTGAGGGAAATATGGACTAGAGAAATGGTGATGGATGTGGAGTCTAGCACACAGATCATCCACATGCTAATTTTCAAAAGGTGTGCCATGGTCTATGAAGATGGTAGATGGTATGCCGAAGCGGTAGATGATGTGGTAAAGGATGAACTTGGATATTTGGAGGCCAGTAGTTAGGGTGAGCAGAATCGCTTCAACCCATTTGGTGAAGTACTTTGTGGCAGTTATTATGTACTTGTGTCCATATGAGGAAAGGGGAGTGATTAAGTCGATAAGGTCAAAGCCCCAACATGAAAATGGCCAAGGTGGCACAATGGGCTGCAAGTCTTGTGTCGGTGCATGAATCAAATTTGCATGCTGCTGACATGGTTAACATTTCCTGACAAACTCACAAGCATCATATTCCATGGTTGGCCAATAATACCCAACTCGGAGCAACTGCTTAGCTAGAACCATGCCACTCGTGTGGGCACCACAAATTCCAGCATGGACCTCTTGCAAAGCCAGGATGACCTCATTTGAATCTAAACACCTAGAAAGAATATTATGATACCCTCGACGATAAAGGGTGTTGGCTACAAGAGTGTATCAGGAAGCTTTGCGAATAAGGTTTTGGTGTTGGTTATTGGTGAGATGGGGAGATATGATACCATTCTTTAGATATGCATGGATGTCATGCTACCACGGGGACTGAGGACCAACCAAGACACACACCATTTTTGCATCGGCGTTCTCATAAGCTGGCGTATGTAGCTGATCGACTAGGAATTCATACTGTGATGCATCACGTGGGATTTCTAGCAAGGATCTGATGGTTGCCATTGCATCGGCTACTTTGTTCTGAAGTCTTGGTATCTATGTGAACTGTAGATTCAGGAAATGCTCTTTTAGTTTATCCACCAGCTCTTTGTAGGGTAGCAACTTGTCGTCCTTTGTCTGATATTCATCAAGGACTTGTTTGATAATTAACTGTGAATCTCCAAACACTTGTAGTTCTATGATATTCCACTGAATGGCTATTTTGAGACCTGAGATGAGTGCCTCATATTCTGCAATGTTGTTAGTACATGGGAATCCCAACTTGAATGATTTTGGAATGTAGTCACCTTGAGGTGTGACGAATAGGATTCCTGCCCTTGATCCATGCGATGTATAGGAGCCATCAAAGTATAACTTCCACATGGGTTGTTCTTTGATCATACATAAGTGTTCATCTGGGAATTCCATGATTAGTGGATAGGCATCCACTAATGGTGCCTCTGCTAGCTGATTGACAATTACTTGCCCTTTGATTTCTTTCTGATCAATATACTAGATGTCAAACTCATTGAGTAACATGACCCATTTTTCCATATGGCCTATGAGACTTGTCCTTGATAATAGATACTTGAGTGGGTGTACTTTTGAAATGAGCCTGATTGTGTGGCTGAGCAAGTAATGTCTAGGCTTTTGAGTGGCAAAGACTACTACAAGGCATGCTTTTTCCATGGGTGAATAATTAAGCTCATAGCCAACAAGAGTTTGACTAATGTAGTAGATGGCTCTCTCTTTGTTTTCATCATCATGCTAAGCTAAGACTGCCCCCAGTGCTGTAGTGGTCACCGAGATGTAGAGTATGAGAGGGCATCCTGGAACTAGTGGTACTAGGATTGTAGAGTTGGCTAGATACTCCTTGAGCTTTTCAAAGCTTCTCTGACATATGGGATCCCATTTGAATCTTGTGTCTTTGCATAAGAGATGCGTGAAAGGTTGGCACTTGTCTGCTAGCTGAGAAATGAACCGACACACTAATTAAAGCTTTCCTTGTAGGCTTCTAAGTTGTCTGAGTGTTTTTGGTGGAGGCATTTATGTTATTGCTTTGACCTTTTTGGGGTCGATCTCTATGCCTTGTCATGATACTATGAAACCTAGAAGCTTTCCAGATGTAACACTAAAGACACATTTCTTTGGATTGAGTTTTAAGCCATAATGATGTAAGCGATTGAACACACTCTCAAGAATGCTTAGGTGTTCACCTCATGTTTTAGATTTTGTAAGAATGTCATCCACATAGTCTTCTAGGATCTTGTGGATCATGTCATGGAAGATTGTTGTCATTGCTCTCTGATATGTGGCTCCTCCATTCTTTAGCCCAAATGGAATCATGTTGTAGCAGAAGGTACCCCATGTAGGTGTGAATGCTATTTTATGTTGATCTACTTCTACTATACAAATATGATTGTAGCCTAAAAAGCCATCCATTAGTGACAACATTTCATGACCCGCTGTAAGATCTATAATCATGTCTATATTTGGTAGCGAAAAATCATCTTTAGGACATGCCTTGTTCAGGTCCTTGAAATTTGTACAAATTCTGATGTCACCTGAAGGCTTTGTGACAGGCACCATGTTGGAGATCCGGTCTGAGTAATCTATAGCTCTGATAATCTTGGCTTGGAGGAGTTTTTCAAGCTCTGCTTTGACTAATAAGGCAACTTTTGGATGCATTTTCCTCAGCTTCTGCTTTACTGGCTTGACATTAGGATCCACTGCTAGATGATGGATGACAAGATTAGGATCAAGCCCAGACATGTGTGCATATGACCATGCAAAATTTATAATTGATTCTCTAAGGAGCGCAATCAAAGCCATTTCTTCACCCTCTGTCAGATTGGCTGCAATGTAGGTGATTCTTGGACATTCCTTTGTACCCAAGTTGACTGGCTTGGTTTCTTCTATGTTGATAGGTGACTGCTCAGGTCTGTAATCCTGTACAGGAGGAAGAGGCAAGTCTTCATCTTCTAGCGCTTGAATTGCCAAGTTTTCACTAGAAGATACGCTCTTTATTTTTACTATTTTGGAATCAGAATGTGCCCCAGAAGGGTTTTGACATAAGGACTCATGTTTTACTCTTTCTATTCCTCTTTTGCAGCTAAAGCTTGCCTCCTCCCCAAAGTATCCTTCTGGGTCAAGCTTATAGATGTGAGTTGACTCTGAATCCTGAACTGATTGTGGGCCCGATGCCCTAATGAACTCTAGGAGTGCTTCCGTGCTCTGGAACTCATCGATGTGTGTGATGCTTGGTTGGTCCCAATCTATGAGTTGAGGGTGAATGAGGGGAAGTTCTATGAGATTGATGGTGAGTTGTTGGAGGATAGAAGTCCCCAGGAGGGAATCATCATTGAAGACGTCATCGTGGGATTTGATTTCTTTCTCTTCAGGGATGTCTTCAATTTATACAAGGTTTTCCTGGCTATTCAAGAGGGGAACGCTAGTCATGTTGGTGCCCCCAGTTGTGGTATTGGGCCCTTGTATATGCAGGTGAGGGGTATTAAAGCCAAGACCCCAATGTTGTGGGTTTTTGGATGCTGTGATCGGCTCTTTGCTTCCGCCTTCTTGTGGTCCTAGACCACCGCCTTGGTAGTTCCATTGCTCAGTAGTGTATTTGTGTGATTGTGGGTATTTATCCTTGAACTAGCCAAGAAGTTGAGTGTCAGGTGGTAGGGGATCTTTGTACAACCACCTATTGATGTCAGGATCCATCTCTTGACTGTTTATGATGCCATGGGATTCAAAATTCATAGGTCCCATTCTTTTGATTGCATGGATATCTTCTGCAGGTTTGCTTTGGTGACTTGGGCACCCTTGGGTATGTGGATCAAGTGGGAGGGCCCCTATGGAAAATGCATCATGTAGGCTGTATTCACCACAGCCCTGGTTATTGATCTTGATGAAAGAGAGGGTGGAAGCAAGGATGGTCTCTGGATCACAATGGGATCGGGATGAGCTAGCAATAGAAGTACCAATGTCGGTTCCAAGATAGTGAGTGGAATGAGGGAATGATGCTTCCATCGCATGACAGTATGCAAAGGGTTGGGGATCAGCATGAATGGTAACCTCAGCACCTTGATGTGAAAATTTGATGCACTGATGGTAAGTGGATGGTACAGCCTTGATGGAATGAATCCATGGTCGGCCAAGGAGGTTATTAAATGGTAGGTCAAGATCAACAACATGGAAAATGGTATCTTGTGTTGCTAGGCCCAGCTGAATAGGAAAATTAATAGTACCTTCAGAGGTACGCTCCAAGTTTTCATAGGCTTTGATAGTGATTACTTCATGTGATATATCAGCCTTCATGAACCCAATCTGGTGAATGAATTTTAGAGTACACAAGTTTAGGGCTGAACCACTATCTATTAAAACCTGTTTGATGGAAAATTCTCTGATCGTAATGGTGATGCGGAGAGGGAGAGTGTGGTCAGGTGCAATATCTGGCATGTTAGATGATTTGAAGGAAAAAGCATGGGATGCAGATAGATGTCCCACAAGGTTCTTTAACTAGGTGGTGTTAATGTCTGTGGGGACATGTCCTTCTTTGAGAGCTTGGTCAAGGATCTCCTGATAAAGGGGTGAAGTGTGGAGAAGGTCCAAGATGGATATTTGGGCTGGTGTGTTCCCAAGATTTTCTATGAGTTTGTATTGTGCGTTGTGTGCTAGTCTTGGATGGGCACCAACGATAGTTATCCGGCCTCTGCGGTGGTAATGACACATTGACTATCTGCTCCTCTGACATGGATGACATTGGCTGTGGGCTCAACTTGGGTTATACATCCAACAAATTTGTCATAATTGATATAGGCAGTAGTATAGTCTTTGCGACCAGTTTGATCTTCTTGTTTGCCTTTTCCATGATTCTGGGGATGATTGGCATTAGCTTGGTTCTTCCCAACATTGTGTTGTGGGAACACATTCTGATAGATTTGTAAATTGGCATTTGGCGAGGCTTGAGTAGGTGTGTCTGCTTGGATCTCCTTTTGGTTAATGAGATCTTGAATGTAGTTTTTAAGTCTCATACACTTTAGGGTAGTGTGTCCTTTGACATGATGATAATCACAATACTCGTGATCTTTGTACCAATCGGGCTTAGGAGTGTTATCATCAACCTATTGGATTGGTGGGTATGTAATCAAGTTGGCCTTGGCCATTCAATGAAAGATAGCATCCAAAGGCTCACCCAGCGGTGTGAAGGTCTTCAAATATTTTTGAGCTCTGGATTTGTTCTGATTGGGAGCAGTATTGACGACATTGACCTGATTGTTTGGATTACCTTGATAAGCTTGATGTGCTTGCTACTGATAATTCTACTGATTATTCTGAGAATGATATTGTTGCATGGGTTGCTGATGGACTTGAGGAGGTTGCTGATGGATGGGAAATTGTTGTTGTTGGTATGTAGGGTTTGATTTGGGACTAGCCATAACAATTTGGACATGCTTGGTATCAGTGGCTCCATCGGTAACAACATTTTTGTTATGATTCCAATAACAGGATTTATCATTGTTGGGTTTATTTTGGGAATCATTTTTGAAGTGTCAGATTGTGCCTTCATCTAGGAGGGCCTTTTCAATACCTATCCCCTTGATCTTGATATCCTGATATGTTTGGAGACAGTTCATCCTCATGAAGTGGGATAGTTTAGGATGCAGATTATCAATGAAGATTTTGGTCAAATGCTTCTCAGGTGGTTGGTATGATAACCTGGTGGTAAGGTTTTGCCATCATTGCAGGTATTCTACTAGGCTTTCTCCTTCTTTTTGTTTTGAGTTGCAGAGGTCTAATAGGGTCAACTCATTCTCAACATTGTGGGCATGATGGGCAATGAACTTCTCAGAGAGTTTAGCAAAAGTTGTGATGGTCCCACATGGTATTTTGTAAAACCACTCACCAACAATTCCTCCCAAGCTTTTGGGGAATAGGCGCAAAAGATAATTATCATTGTAAGCCACTTCTTGGCACGCCATATAGAATTCTTTAATATGATTGACTGGGTCTCCTTTCCCTTGATATTTATCAAATTTAGGTGTCTCAAAGTTCTTGGGGAAAGGAATAGTTGCAATTGATCAGTCAAACGGGTAAGGGCACACCTCTTCGAATTTGAAGATTTTGTTTTTGTTACCGGTTTGAAGCTCCTTAAGAGCGTTCTTCATTGCTTCCCACTGAGCATTGATCGGTGTTGGAGTGGGTACTCCCATTTGAGGTGGGTATTGTGGAGTGGGATAGGGAGATGATCCATCATGATAGGAAGATTGGAGTGGATTTTGGAGTGATGTTTGTTGGGGAGGATACTGCTGATACGGTGCGGGGGTATATTGTGGTGGAGGGTATGGGACTGCTTGCTGGTGTTGTGGGATGACGGGGATTTGTTACTGTGACTGGTAAGAGGAAGATTGTTGTTTCTGGGGATGATGGGGGTTTGTTTCTGTGATGGGAAGTGTGGTTGCTATGGGGGAGGCTGGTGGAATGATGCAGCTTGTTGGTAGGTTGGCCCTTGCTGAGCTTGGCTTTGCGGTTGACTGATATAGGTTGGGTGCATTCCTGCATTGCTTAAGGGTGGAACTGATGTAGGGAAGCTTGAAGCAAAGGGTGGCTGGGCAAGATAACTTGCAAAATGGGATGAACTTTGCTACTAAGGTGGAGGAACTTGTTGAAAAGCACCAGGTGGTGTGAATGGATAGCTTGCAAAGGATGAAGCTGGTGGAGGTTGTGATGGTTGCTGTTGTGCTGCTTGTGAGAAGGTGGTTTGTTGGTTTGCAAACATGGATGTAGGAGAGTGGGTTGGTATGCCAAAGGCTTTCATGTCTTCTTGAGTGAGGCCCCAACAAGAACCAGTGTGCGGTGTGAATTATGTTGCAGCGGATGCCAGGGAGGTAGATGTGATGGGAGTTTGGGATATGAATGATGGATTCGAAAAACCCATGGAAGGCATTCCTATGGTGAAAGCATTTTGTTGGGCTTGTGCCTAGGTAGATGTTTGTTGGGGGGGAAAGGAAGAGAACATTTGCACTCCCCATGAAAAGGGTGATGCTAATGTGGAATTTTGCTGAGTATGAAGGGGCAACGATTGTGCTACCCCTGGAGTAGATGATGTTGATGTAGAGGCTTGTTGGGAGAAAGAGGGAAACGATTGCGTTGACCCTGAGAATGATGGTATGGATGCTGAAGCTTGTGGAGCAAAAGGAAAGGATGATTGCATCCCTCCTGGAATGAAAGGTGTTGCTTGGCCCATGGAAGGTGGCAGTGTGTGTGTGAAAATTGTACCTGATCTGTAGACACAACACTTCAATAAAATATTAGAGGTTAGCTATAATCAAAATCATGCAAAATTGAAAACTAATCTAACCAAGTGATTTACTGCCTTCTAATAGGTGTGAGATTGATGTTCTCAGATTGTTATCAAGATCAATGACCTAGACGACACCTAAATGAAGGATTTGAATGCAATTGATCTAGATATGAGATTGAATGCAATTAAGCTATTTTTTTTTTGGATTTTATGATGCAATAAGGAATGAAAACTTGATATGAATCTATGCTAGATGAAATTGATATGCTATGAATGCTATTGAAAATTGATATGCAATGCTAATCTAACAATGATATGCAATATGAATGCAAAAATAAGATTGATCTCACAAAGATGTCGATTCGCAAGAGCTTTGATTCTTCAATTCCAATTCTCCAGCGTGATTGTGCAAAAATATGAGATGCTTGGATGCAAATTTGAGAGATGATTGAGAGATGAATTATGAAGAGCTGAGCCTTGTTTTTATAGAAATCCAGGGCTTTGGAGGTGCATGGAAGAAAACCATAAATCACTCAAATAACTCAGGTTGATTTTTGAGTTATTTTTAAATAAGAAATAATTAACTCACAAAAACATGCAAAAGCTAAGCTTTAACTCAAAATAGAGTTTAGCTTTAATTGATAATTGATAGTTGTTTGCTTTTATGATTGTGCATTTTTTATTTATGAATTAATTTAATAATAAAGTGATTTATTTCCAACTTAACTACTTTTTGAAATAAAATAATTAATTTATGGGTTAATTAACTATTTTATCAAACTTTTATTAAAAATTATATTATTAAATAATGACAACATGCTTTAATTAATTAAATAATAATTTAATCAATTATTCATATGATATTTTGATTTATTGTCAAAATTTAAATAATATAATTAATAATAGATAGAATTCAATTTAATTACATAATTAAGTGGCAAATATTAAATCTAATTAATTAAATATGAAAATATTCAATTAATCAAACTTTAGGATAAATGTGATTTATTGCCAAATAATTATAAAATTAAACATAATTATGATGATTAGGAATATTACTAGGAATATTCTCCGATGTAGAATTTAAGATAATCAATTATGATTCGATGATGTTTAGATGTGACTTAGATTAGGACTTTGATGTTGATTTCATATGATTTGTTGATATAGGAGATTAATGAACATATAGCCCATTTTTGGGGTATTACATTTTGCCCCTCTTTGAATTACTGTGCGAAGCGCAGCGATTCAAAGATAGTCTGTGTTTGATAAAGATATGAAACTGATGTTTGAAATTGATAATTGATATGAGACAGAAGCTGATTGATATTGATTTGATATGGAGATAATAGGTCTTGAATGACCAAAGATAATGTTTACTATAACAACAAATGAACCTATGATTGCGAAAAAGTGTCAAAACGCTTGATTCCAAACCTTAGGATTGCAAAGAAGTGAGTGACCCGTTCTAGACTCAATTGTCTTAGCAGAACTAGCAGGTATCACATCCAAACCTTTCAGTTGTCGAAGAACCAAGGAAATAACACTAATGGAACTGATGGTTGCGAAAAGCTAATACAGATTACAAGATTAAGAGAATACTAGATTGATATGGATCGATGAATCTGATATGCCCCAAGTGATGATAGATTTGCCCCGAGCGATGAGGACTTTTGATGAATCAGCGACTAGGCGTGATTGTTGTCTTGATCACTGATGAAAGATATTGATAGATTTGATCGATAGAATTTGATTTACAGACTTTGAATGATGTGTAATACCATGCCTCCTTCGGGATTAAAATTAAAATCTGACAAGAAAAGTCAGCGTTAATAGTTTAGAAGCATGTTAATTGATTTGAGAAGTGGTTAAACACGTCCGAGAACGCATTCTGCATCGTTTGGAGGTCCTGGAGACCGAATTTGAGTAGGTTTGACAATGAGTTGACCATGGTTGACCAAGTTGAAATTTTGATAGTTTGATGTAAGTTAATCAGTTAATTTGAATTCTAGATTTCTGTGAAGATTGAAGGTCGATTATGCAAGTAGTTAATAATATGAATGATCGCAGATTTCAATTTTGATCCCGAAAAAGGATTCTACTTGCTGTTTCATTGGAGGAACCTTCGTGTGGGATTCAGATCTTGTTAGATTTGAAGAGACAAGTGGAGAATTGTTTAAACATTGAAGTTAGTTTAGTCATTGTGAGATCATGCAACATGAAAAATGCAAAGAGACATGCAAAATGAAATGCAACCTAAGACCTAGGACCTAGTCACTGATCATGTGTCGATTTGTTATCATCATTGAACTTTTAGGTAACCGGATAAATCAATACAATGCCCACTAGCCATGAAACCATAGACATATGAATATCAATTTGTATGCGCAAGAATCAATACAACACCCACTGGTCAAACAACCATGGACATATGAATATTGATTTTATTTTTGGAATGTCGGATTAGATATAAGTACCAAGGCATAAACGCCAGGATGACCTGAATATCATGTCCATTTTGATATAGCAATTTGTACAAGCATCAAAACATAAACGTCGTGATGACTTGAGTATGCCTTGCGTTGCAAACACATCAAACAGTCAAAAGATCATTCTAAATCCAATGTGAATTACCCGTAGTGACCCTTTATCGTTCACATCCTTAGGCAAGATTGTGTTCCACAGTAGGAGAAAGAACTTACTCAAAAAGATAATAGTTAGATCAAACTTTCTTGAATTGTCTGGGTATCAATGGTCGAGGTATGCATGGCCATCCAATTCAAGATAGAGGCTCTTATAGTCGGACACCATTTCAATCCGAAATTTCCAAAGTTGTTAGATTTTCACATACAAGCAGAAGATAAAGAAAAGATTATGCCCCCAGTCATCACTCTCTAAATCCTATAAAGGACATCATCAAAGAGTTCGAAGGGACAGAATATGCAAAAATCTCAATGCGAATCAGTAAGCATACAAGGAGATAAAAGCATGTAAAAAACATAGATTGTTTTCAGTTGAGTTTTGATGTTTGATTGCATTGTTGTAGATGCAAAATCCTTTCTGGAGACAAGACTGACTGACTGACGCACATGAAGCTTCAAATGACTCTGACTAGATATGATCCGTTTAAGATACATGGGAGACCATAAGATATGACATTGATTGCCCCCAAGTGTTAAACATTGATATGATACAGACGCTTGAGCCAATTGGTGTACAGACCGACTTATTGAAAACTGGAAATGTAGAAACAAACCGGGAGATATGTACAAACTAAAGTAAGACTGAAAGCTAGGAAAGACCAAGATTGCACTGATAGATGGAGCATTTGGAACAAGTGGCACCCGTTTGCCAGGTTTTCACCATCTTGGCAGAGATTCTATTTTTGCTACCAAGGCGCCTGTTTCTAGGTTTTCACCAAGGCATTTTTTCTTTTTTCATTTTTTTTTGTATTTTTCATTTTTCAATTTTTTTAAATTTTTTTTTTGATATTTTCTAATTTTTTTGCGAATCATCAAGGTGCCTATTGCTAGGTTTTCACCAAGATGTTCATTTTTTCAAGACTTTTTCCAATTTTTAAGATTTTTTCAGGACATTTACCAAGCACTGAATGCCTTAGGCGTAGAATTTCTTCAGATGGAGAATGTTGATTGGTTCTCAGAGTTGTTCTCCTTCAGTCATTGATAGTTGATAGGCACTAGAGCCAAAAGTAGCAGTGATAACAAAGGGACCCAGCCAATTGGATTCGAACTTCCTCTTGCATTCTCGATGTGATTGATTTTTAAGATTTTCTCTCAACACTAGATCACCAACCTGTAATTCTTTGTGTCTGACTTTCTTGTTGTAGCCTCTAGACATTCTTACTTGATACACCCTGAGATGATCATACACTGCTTGCCTGCGCTCATCTAGTAATTCAAGTTCTTGCAACCTAGACACTCTTTAGTCTTCATCAGTGACAAGTCCATGCATTTTGATTCTGAGTGATGGGATTTCAACCTCAATAGGCAGTACCACTTCAGACCCATAAACTAAAATGAAAGGTGTAGCCCCTGTAGGTGTTCTAATACTTGTTCTGTAGGCCCATAGAGCTGGATTAATCATGAGATGCTTTTTCTGATACTTGTGCTGATACTGGTTCTGATACTGATTCTGATAATTGTTCTGATACTAGTTCTGATACTAATTCTGATACTGATTATGATAATTGTTCGGATACTGGTTCTAATACTGATTCTAATAATGATTCTGATAATTGTTTTGATACTAGTTTTGATACTGGGTATACTTGATAGCATATTTTTCTATTGCAAACTCCCAAGCAAGATCATATCGTGCAGTCCCAATGTCTAGCAAGGTGGAGAACAAGAGGGATTGGCAAGCTAGTGGAAGAGATGGAAGACAAGAGAATAAAGGATAATGAAGGGAAGAAATCCTCAAGGGAAAACTCCTCAAGAATACCCAAGCTAGGGAAAAATTGTCATGTAAAGTGCATTTAGACAAGTAATGAAAGGCTAGCATAGGATAAGTCACAAAAGCGTGATGCAAGAGCAGGAAAGGATGCAGTCCAAAAGAGTAGACATGTCAAGAGTCTTCATAGCACTGTGTTTTACTCTTTCTTTCTTTTTTTTATTAGATCAAGACCAAAGGGGAAAAGGATAGTGATAGGCGAAAATGAATGGAGGAAGATGGATATGAAGGCTAAACATGAAAGGAATGAAAGCAAGATCATCGTAAGATAGCTCACAAAATAGTCAAATGTTCGTGTATAGATCAACATTGTCAAGATCAAAGAGAGAAGACGGAATGGATGAAATATGTAGAAGAACTACGCATAATGCCTGATTGCCAGGTTTTCATCATGGTACTTGTCCAAGGAACCACAAGGGAGTGGTTTTCACCATAGGATGAATTTATTTCTCTTTACTTTTGCTACCAAGGCGCCTGTTTCCAGGTTTTCACCAAGGCACATTTTCAATTTATTTTATTTTTCATTTTTTTTTGGAAGAAGGCAAGCTTTTTAGATAATGCTTCTTGAAAGGATAAACCATGATATGCAAAGGATTCAAAATGACACGCTCAAAGATGCTGATAGGGAGAGGGAGATGAAAGAGAAAAATGGAGGATAAGGTTTTATGTAAAGCGAGTGAGGTTGGAAGATAGGAGGAATAGGCAAGTGAGGAAAAAGGATAGGAGGTAGAAGGATAATGCATGGAAGGATTGTGAAAGGGTAGATGGAAAGGAAGGCAAGTTCAACATCAACACATATCTTGAAGGGTGGTGAGAGAATGGAGGAATCGTGAATGAAGGAATACGTGAAGGAATATGGCGAATGGATAGCAGAGGTTGTGGTTTAGGCACATGAAATGGAAGAATATTTTTGGAGGGAGATGAAGTGGAAGCCTTTGGAAGCTTGAATGTCAATTTCACTTTTTTCTCAACACCAGACTCTTTCAAGAGAGACTTTGGAATCCATATAGCCTTAGGCTTTTTATTTCCTTTTGATGATCTAGAGAGAATATCTTCAATGATGGATTTTGGAACCCATACTTGTCTTGTAATTTTTTTCTTAGATATCTCTTTTGACTTTATGCCTCCGTGTCGATTAGAGGAGACATGGTGATCTTTTTTTTTTGATGGATTCTTGCATTGCTTCTTTTTCTTGTATTGAACATTCAAGTTACTTCCAAAAGACTTGGGATTTTTGGAAGAGGGAGGATATGACTGGTTTAGATGGGTGGGTGGATGAAAAGGATTCAAGGGTATGCATCTATGTTGATCTTGAGGAAAGATGGGAGATGGAGGTATGTAAGGACCCAAGATGGATGGTGAATCAGGAGAGTTAGGAGGGGAAAGTGAAGGGACATAAGGACCCAAGATGGAAGGAAGGCATGAAGCCCTTAGTAGTGGTGGAAAAGGTCCAAGGATGGAAGTGGAAGATGCAAAAGGATAATCAATAAGTTCATTAACATCTATATGACAACCAAGGATATCAACATCTTTAGAGTGAGCATTAGAATTTTCAATAGAATCATGGACATCTTGAATATGAGCACCTTCTTTGATAGGATTGTTCAAAGCCTGCAAAGACTTAGGAAGAGTAGAAAGTGGAAGTGAACATGGAGTGGTAGAATAAGAAGATGAAAGACTTTGATCTTGACAAGGATCTTCGGATAGCATAAGCGCATAATTTTTCTCTTATTTTTCAATAGGCTTAACATTGAAAGGAACACCATTTTTACCAACCTTAATGGAAGTATCATCTTTGGAAAGCGCAAGCGTAGTAAGGTTATTTTAATTGTCAATAAGCTCAACAGTCTTAAGACATGGTGGAATGCATGAAAAAGGGGGTACAGGATCAAAAGAACCTGAGGCGGATAAGAGACATTGTGAAAAGGAGTGGATGACATGGAGGGTTCTTGATCTTGATCTTTCTTTATGTTCTTTTCTTCATCATTTTTAGCATCCTCTTGACATGGAGCCACTTCTAAGGACAAGGAAGCATGTTGGGATTGTATGGATGACTTTGGAAGAGATGGTGGAGGACTAGCTGAAGTAGGGATTATAGCATATGAAGACTTAGGCTCTTTAGGTTTATCATTATTGAAAGTCTTTGCAGCCAAGTGAAGGTTAGCTTGAATTTTTTGAAGAGGTAGCCCTGGAGGATAACTATAGGGAACCACATGAAAAGTATCAAGGCTTGTGTCAGATGAAGGTTCTGTGAAAGATTTGAAAGACTCAGAAGCTTTAAGAAATGTACGGGTATTGGAGGAAGTAGGGGATGGAAGGGAACCATCACTAGACAAAGGTTCAGCATTAACATGATCTTGCTTGAGAGTGTAATCTTTATTTTCAGCTGGAGAGTTCTTAGAGGAGAGATCCTTATAGTATTGACGTTTCAAGCTAGCACGATGTATTTTATAGTCCTCAGCAGTAGTAGATGGATCATAATCAAGGTATTGTCCACAAAAGCCATCAAAGTTTCTTTCAAAATTAGAATCATATGGATCACCATCACGATCTATCCAATGTGACGGCCCATTTGTAGTAAGCAGGAATGAACAATGAGGAGGACTCTTAGGAATAGAGGTGTCATAGGTATCATTACATTGTCTGTCATCATAGTCATCATAGTCTCCAAAGCTAGATGTGCCACTCTCTGTGGAAGAGGTATCATATTGCTCAAATTTTTTTCGGGGGCATGGTGACATGTACAAGTCTTTATCAAATGAAAAAGAGTATAGAGGTTCCTTTTCTTTCTCAAGTTTGTCAAGCTGGACTTGCATAGCTTGCAGCTGCTTTATCATAGTGGTGATCAGAATTTCTTCCTCATGTGTACTGATTCTTTGAGGCATGTGTACTAATTTTCAATAGCTACTGATTTGTTCTTGACACAATGATATTTTTGACAGATTTTGGAACTAGGCTGGAAACATTGGATATCTTGCAATTTGACAATTTCTGACAACTCTCTCAAATTTTTCCAAATGATACTCTGCAGACTCGTACGACACTGGGTAGTCTATGAAACGACAGTTGCTAAACTCGTACGACAGTTGCAAGATTTTGACTTTGAGAATTTGCTGGCATGGAAACTCGTACGACACTGGGTACTCAATCATACGACATATGGGTTGTAATGAAACAACACTTGAAAAAAAACTCGCATGACTTTCTGACCTCTTGAGACCACTTTTGACTCCAGAAATGATTTGACTTCAATTTTTGCAAAATTTAAGGTCTTCAGTTTTGGATTGTTTGCAAATTGTACTGTCTAGATTTTGAAGGTTATACCAGATTTGATCATTTTTAATAGCCAAGCAGATAAACAAGCATGCAGAATAGCAAGCAAGTGATTCCAAGCACGTCTGAAAATAATGAACAAGGGCAAAAGCAACCTTGCGCATGAACAATCAAGTGACCAAATTGTGCTAATCCCTAAGAGTACTAATTGTGTATATTCTGAAAAGTTTTGCAATAACACACATATACCTGAAAGTGAAAAATTGGCCTCTCTAGGGTTTTTAGTAATGGTTTGACTCTGCACCTTTTATGATTCAAAGGGGTGAACTCCAATCCCGGTGCACCAGGGTTTTGACACAATCCGAGAACTTAATCTTCAAGAGCTGCTAGGGAGATCTGACAACCCAACAATGAACCATACCCGTGGAGATTGCTTCCACAAGGACATTTATATAGCGGCTATCACTACCATGGCGAAAATGGCTATTACCGCTTGAGGTTCTGTCAACGTAGTTTTCCCTATGAAGGGATCATCCGCTACGGTTAACCCTCTCTAAAGGTGACTCACAGATTTATACCAGAAGGGGACTTGACTCCAGATCCAAGGTTTTTGACACCTTTTCACTTTTAACCCAAACAAAGCAAGAAGATTAATCCGACACGCTAAGACAAAGTTTTGTTCCACCAAGGTCTGTGATATCAACTCCATGTGATCTATCAACCTCTCCGGGGAGAGAATGTATCAATCAGTAAGAGAAGACGCACTAACCAATTTTGATTCACCAAAGCTCGTGATATCAACCCTACGTGATCTATCAACCTCTCCGGAGAGAGAATGTATCGATCAATAAGAGAAGATGCACTAACCAAGTTAAATGTGAAATGCACTAAGTATCCTCCCTACCTACAAGGATTCCATCGTCAAAAAATATTTCGCTAAGAATCCAATCTCTCAAGAATCACGAATAGTGTTCATAGGGCCTAATTACTATGTGAGCACAGATATATTCCCGAAAGCAAATCTACCAAAAGTACCCAAAAAGCAGAAAGAGGAACACTTAATGCTTAAAGAGAATATGAGATGAGTCCACAAGGTGGAACACTTAACACCTCACACAAGTTGAAAATGAGTCTCCAACTTAGAAAATAAGTGAGTTCCTAAAAGCACAAAAGGGTTGCCAAGTGGAACACTTAACGCTTCTGTCCTGTTGACCCCTCCCCTTTATGGCACTGAGATTGCAACCACGGGGTGGAAATGAGGGGCCGGCGGATTAGCGAGTCCAATAACCCAAGATAGCAATCAAGATCAATCACATGTATTCTAAGACTACTTAATGAATCCTTAAGGGATCACAACCTAGTATCAAATTATGCAAGTGTGTAGAAATAGATCAAAAGCATGAAAAGATGCACACAAGCTTGACACATAAAAAATTTATTTTAAGTCCCAAATTGAAATGTTATTAGATGAAGGAGAATACCTGGGATCCTTGCAACGTGCTTAGTAGATTTTACCTAATTTTTAGCAATTTTTGTTGAGCTTTACTATGCAAGCAAGCTACGAACTCTCCAACAAGCCAACAAGCAAACAAGATATGCAAGGTATATTCAACTTATGAAAACCCTAGGGTTAGATCTAAAAATCAATTGTTAGGAGAAATAATAACCAAAAATTAATCCAAATGACAACTCATATCATGCATTGAATCATATAAAAAATAAGTGCATACCCATCACAAAATTTTAATTTTTTTGCACTGCATTTGACCTAGTCAACAAGATCTAATTTTTTTTGATATGATTTTGGCCACAAAAATATAAATTCAGAATAGAGACCCCTGCTAAAAAAATAGAGAGCTTTCCAAAAATGCAAAAATTTTAAAAAATCTCTTCATTTGTGCCCTAGAGACCCGTTTTATCAAAACAGACCAGTTTTTGCAAATTGACTATTTGAGCTATTAAATTGCATCTAAATTTAAAACACAAATAATAGACCCCTTGTATAATTTGAAGAGCTTTCCGAAAATGTAAAAATTTCCAAAAAATATTCTGATTTGCGCCAAAAATTAATTTTTTTATGAAAAATCAAAAAATAATTATTAAAAATTCAAATTTTTTTAGAAAATTATGAATTTTTTATCAAAGCTTCCCCGATATGTCACCAACCTACAAAAAAAATTTCAGACCAAAACTCTAAGCTGTTTGGGAGATAAAATTAAATCTTTGAAACTTTGGGGTTTTAGCTCCCAAAAAAATCAAAACCAGCATGCAAAGGTGGGTTGCCCCACGGTGGGCGCCAGAAATGTGTGTGTAAAAATTGTACCTGATCTGTAGACACAACACTTCAGTAAAATATTAGAGGTTAGCTATAATCAAAATCATGCAAAATTGAAAACTAATCTAACTAAGCGATTTACTGCCTTCTAATAGGTGCGAGATTGATGTTCTCAGATTGTTATCGAGATCAGTGACCTAGACGACACCTAAATGAAAGATTTGAATGCAATTGATCTAGATATGAGATTGAATGTAATTAAGCTATTTTTTTTTTGGATTTTATGATGCAATAAGGAATGAAAACTTGATATGAATCTATGCTAGATGAAATTGATATGCTATGAATGCTATTGAAAATTGATATGCAATGCTAATCTAACAATGATATGCAATATGAATGCAAAAATAAGATTGGTCTCACAAAGATGTCGATTCACAAGAGCTTTGATTCTTCAATTCCAATTCTCCAGCGTGATTGTGCAAAAATATGAGATGCTTGGATGCAAATTTGAGAGATGATTGAGAGATGAATTATGAAGAGCTGAGCCTTGTTTTTATAGAAATCCAGGGCTTTGGAGGTGCATAGAAGAAAGCCATAAATCACTCAAATAACTCAGGTTGATTTTTGAGTTATTTTTAAATAAGAGATAATTAACTCACAAAAACATGCAAAAGCTAAGCTTTAACTCAAAATAGAGTTTAGCTTTAATTGATAATTGATAGTTGTTTGCTTTTATGATTGTGCATGTTTTATTTATGAATTAATTTAATAATAAAGTGATTTATTTCCAACTTAACTGCTTTTTGAAATAAAATAATTAATTTATGGGGTAATTAACTATTTTATCAAACTTTTATTAAAAATTATATTATTAAATAATGACAACATGCTTTAATTAATTAAATAAGAATTTAATCAATTATTCATATGATATTTTGATTTATTGTCAAAATTTAAATAATATAATTAATAATAGATAGAATTAAATTTAATTACATAATTAAGTGGCAAATATTAAATCTAATTAATTAAATATGAAAATATTCAATTAATCAAACTTTAGGATAAATGTGATTTATTGCCAAATAATTATAAAATTAAACATAATTATGATGATTAGGAATATTACTAGGAATATTCCCCGATGTAGAATTTAAGATACTCAATTATGATTCGATGATGTTTAGATGTGCCTTAGATTAGGACTTTGATGTCGATTTCATATGATTTGTTGATATAGGAGATTAATGAACATATAGCCCATTTTTGGAGTATTACAGGCATAACTATTTGTGAGGTGACTTGTGTAAGAGGTGGGAGTTGATTTTGTGACAAGCATTGGATTTGAGCAAGAGCTTGGGTGGCCATGGTAGATGATGATGTACCTATGATAGGGAATGGAGCATATGGTGCTATAGCTTGTGTTATGGGACTTGTGAAGCTTCCTTGCAAAAGAAGCGGAATGGTGGAGGTTTCTTGAGATGTTTGCAAGGTTGGGTCAGGGAATGGTTGGATGAATGGAGATTATGCTTATGCTGGGATTTGGATAATGCTTATGGGAATACAAGGGTGGAGATATGGTGGAATGGAAGTATGCCTTTGTGCAAAGTTAGTGAACATGCTTTGCTAGTTTTGGGCCATGAGTGTATTGACTACTGGTGGATTCTTTGGATGATTTAAAAATGTTTCTATTGCCAGAGGAGTTGAGGGGATATTGGGATCATCCCATGCATTGCCAGTTTGTTGTTTTTGGGGGTTATAGGCTACAATCACACTGGTAGAAATGTTGGGATCAGATGAGCTGGTGATTGGATAAGGATTCATGTTCCTTCATTTTGTAGATCCAGATATTGTCTTGATAGGCATGGAGATGCAGATGCTAGATGGATGCAATGTAATGCCCCACCAAGGAACCCTTGGCTCAAGGACATTATACTCATTAAGTCATACACAATATATAATACTTTTTTTCAATAAAGTAGCGGAACATAATCTAATTTGATTTATTTAATGTTACTAAAGGTCAAGAGAATAAAGAGATTATACTACTTGTCTTGCTCAATTAACAAATTATTATTCTTGCATACCTGAATATTGCTAACTTTCTTTTACATGATGACCACCATGTCCAACACCTGTAACTACACATATGTCTAAACAACTAGATGTAAACATTAGATATATTATATTACAAATAAATGTTTTAATGATAACTTAGCTATGAGAATCATTATTAAGGAGTGAAATCATTGCATTATAAACTTAAAGACAAACCCTAAGGGACTGGACCTAAGCCTCGGGGGCTCATCATCGATGGCCTTGCCTACGTTCACGCTCAGAGACTTCGTAGTTCGACTCTCCCCATTCTAGACTATCTATTTGTAAAATCAAGAAAGCGGGTACGCAACCCTTTCTAGGGTCTTGTCCCCCAGACAGTTTTCCCTTCGGTTGCCACCCACTTAGGTGGAACAAGGAGAAATTCCTAGACTTAAAGTTGAAAACTTCATACAAATTTCATAACTCAAAAACATAGTTTAACTCACACTGATATAGTATTCATGAAACCTCCTTAATCATAGTATTTACTAAAGTTCCTTCCAAGCAAACATAGGAGTGAAATACATATATCCCACTAAGATATTGTCATGTATTTTATAATCACTAATAGCATCATCATAGAAAAATATACCTATGTAATCTCATGAAATCATGACATAGGCTTAAAACCTCTTCTATCTCTAATGGTAAACTTAGTTACGATGAAATCAAATCAAATGATTAAGAAGTTATCCATAATTAAAACAAGAATTATTAATATTACAAAGAACATGTTTACAAGTGTGCAACCATAACAATAAGAAACTACAATAAGACACAACAAGCATATAATTATTAGAACAAACTTATATCAACTACCAAAAATGTGTAATATGAATAAGGGTACAAGTGAACACAATCCAATAAGTGTATGCACATGTATAAAATCTACAAAAGTATTCAAGAATATACAAAATGACCAAGAGAAAGATAGGAGCATATAAGGGGGTTGATCTCAAACTATGCTAACCTCATATATTATTACAAATAATATAAGTAACCCCTAAATGAAACCCAAGACATCAATATTTACAACAGAAAAATTAATATACAAGATAATATAGTCTCACATCTAGAGAGAATAATCTATATATACATATATATATATATATATATATATATATATATATATATATATATATATATATATATATATATATGAGTACATATATACAACTTATTTAAATTCCCTAATACTTATGTGCATCTTTATGTAAATCTATGTCATCTAGTAACAAACACCTTTCATTCTAGTTCCTAATCACAAAGGGTTGTCCATTGGAGACCATTACACAAACTCTTACACACACACACACACACACATGTATCTCTAGACATACATCTAACCTTCTAGCGTCCACTATATCCTTAATAATTATACAAATTTGTCAACAACTTAGGAGATTTACTTATATATCTAATTGTATTTATTTTATTTTATTTTTAACAATTAACATTCGAAGAGTAGTCACACATTTCTTGTTTCTATTTATATATTACAATAATAACTACTTCTATTTATTGTAAATAATAATAATGTATCTAAAAAAAAGAATATGAAAGAATGTCAATAGCCTATCTTTTACACCTAAAAGAATTGATTTTTACAACTAATAATATTTGAATATCTATTTATTTTATCCGATAATATTATACCTAAATTGGCAAACTAGTATCCTATAGTTCTTAACTATAATTGAAATAAATGGAACATTACATAAATAGTTAATATAAATAATTGGATCCAATCTTACCTTCTTGCCAAGCTTTACCCGATCATCCCACGGCACTGAATGCAAATAGCTCTGCTGGAAATCTGTAACATTCATTCTGTATAGAGCTGTACTCAGTCCTTTATAACTTTCCAACCAGACAATATTTTCCTGATCGCTCCGGTGAATTTATTCCAAACTAGGTTTTGTCAAACATATTTCAAAATCGTGAAGATCCAACAGTTAAATTTAAAGTTATGGTCTCTGTACCGAGACTGAAATTGACTGTCATAAAACAACAGATTAGAGACAAAAGTTTTATTCAATCTTCACATCACAGTCACAACCCAAATTCTAAATTTACTCATGTGAAAAAAAAATCCATATGCTTATCAATATCTGAAATTCCATTCACTTGTAGTGCATTTCAACCTATCGGTTTCCTTTCTTTATAAAGGAAACCAAAACATATGACAGTACTCCATTAATGATGAGTTCTCCAATCAATTTCTACTAAACATTAATAAGAGATTCTTGATTTCGAACAGCAAGAGATATATAAAGCAAAAGACATCACGAAATCTGAAATTATATTAATATTACACTTCATTAACACATAATATTGATGGCTCTCCTCTAAACTTGTCTCCTGTCCTCTATATCACCCCCCCTCCTGTGTTTATTTCTTCCATTTGATATAGTTGTTTTCAAAAAACTGAAACGGTTCCATAACCAACAGATTTCTTCCTATGAATAAATTTGATTAATCTTTTTGTCAAAAAGGTTATTGAGAGAACTTCAAATTAATTAACAAACTATACTTTTAGTCTTATCTATTTAATTCCTCATACGTAGGATTATCTTAAGTTATAGTTAAGATTCTTTACTAAGGAATAAGATTCCTTAACCTAGTTATTTATTTATTTTTATTTTTATAATGATAGCTTAGTTTTCTTTTCTTTATTTTATTTATTTATTTTATTGTAAAATTCATTTGTATAATAATGTTCTTATAATCTTTTTGATAAAAGAATATAATAAAATAAATAAAGCTTTTATTTTATAATCAAAATATTTAAAATATGTAAAAACTATTTAAAATTATATATATGTATTTATTTATTTTTAAATACATAGAAAAATAATAAAGATCTTTTTTATCAATAACATATTTAATTTAAAAATATTTATTATATTTCTTTTAGATTTGTAAAGTGAAATATTACATAAATGAAATTACATTGTTTGTAATTCACAACATTTTAAACTATATATTTATGAAAGTCATACAACCACATATATTATTTATATATTTACGTCTATGCATATTTACATCTAGAAACATCAACTAACAATTTACTATAAGTGATGAAAGGTTTACTTACCTTTTTAGTTCCTTACCGAATATGAATTAGAGGAGCACTACATCATCCCCCCCTAAGATGAGACTTACTCCTGGAAGTCAGAAATGTTGAAATGGAAATACACCACGCATTAGATCTTAAACACATTTTAACCGATATCACATGTATAACTAATCCTTGAATCCATAGAGAATAATCCTCATAATATGGTTAAACATAAAATATATATCCCAATCAATTTTACTACCACCAACAAGGATAACTTGAACTTGATCACACATTAGTACGAATAGAATTTTTCCTTTATTTAGAAAGTAAGGACCAAGGTAAATAGCTTGAACCACTCAATTTTCCTTAAAATATATCAAAATGATACAATTTCCTTCTCTTTCAACACATATAAATCAAATTTTTACTTGCATCCAACATAATGATATATTTCAATTTAACATAAAACATTGAGCATATCCAAATATGCCTCATAAACAGTCATATCAGTCCACATCACCGGGATTACACATCACAAGGATCAGGAGTGGATATGCCTCTCTAGACAAACTCTCACTCTGGGATACAATACCAGTCTCTTCTATATCCAAAATCCATCATCAAAACCTCACATAGTGGCTTGATGGTGTCTTAGGCCTTTGTCATAAAGACCCTCCATACAAGTCCACGTGTCATATCCCTTGTTTGTGTAAGGTGGTTAGCCTCCAAGGAACATACACCACACATAGGAAGGTAGTGGATACTAGCTACATAATAGCCTCACATACCCCCATCCTCAATGGTTCCCTGCATCTACTTCCTCGTATACACTCACCAAGTCTGCCTCATGCGTCCTTAGTGAGGAATCACAACACAAGACCAACATTACGAAAGAAGATAGTTTAGCCATCAAAGCTCAACAATAATATTAAATAAATAAATAAAATGGAATTATCAATCTCAACAAAAAGATAAGAAGAATCCAAGATAAATTTCATAAGTCTTGGCTAAACTATTATAGAAAAAGATAAGAAAATTATTGGTCTACACAACTGAAGATAAAATAAATTCACCATAAATTACACATCACATCACTATGTGACTATATCTAGTCACCTCACGAGGAAGGAGGGAACAACGTCCAGCTATTGCAATAGCCCTTCATGTGGTTGGGCCCGGGCAACACTACCCACATGGCATAGGGGGTTCACCTCGGCAACACCCCTGCATCAAATGGTGCAGAATAAGCATGCCAACCCACTCGGCATGACCATACACCAAGTGGAGTAAGCACACTCTGGTCGTATGTCGCATGGTAGTGTTCCTTGTGGAGTAGGCACACACAGGACACACCCCGCATAATGATGTCTCTCATAGATCATCATCATAGCCAGAGGTATACATGGCTTGGGCCTACCCATATGCCTACCGCATCTACAAACCGAGCATCCATGGGTGCCCCTCTACAAGCATGCAAGTATCATCAATATACTCTGCATCAAGTAGGAAACAAAATACATACATATACTGCGCCTTCACGTAATCATGTACGTGGCATCATGTTCTCGAGCTCGGCTCGCTACCATCAGCAACACGGCATCATCACCTCACACTATGTCAGAACAATAGTGGGGTGTGGCATCATATTCATTGCATCATGTCGGAACATGTGCGAATATGGTATCCATCACAGCATGGGCTAACAAAATCTCCCTCCACATGCTGGACCACATAGAAATGTACATATCCATAAATCATATATCTCCTCTTAGAGGCTCATATCAAGTACTGGTATTGTGCTCAAGAACTGTGGGAATTAGGATAAACACTTATGAACTAAATGTTTAGGTTCATCATAAGGGGAAGCATAGTTTACTCTTTTCCCTCGAGTAGTGGAAGCTAAGGTCACTTCGCGCCGCCATTATACGTACGCCACATAAATACCTGAGGAAATGGTGCTACTACTACCCCTCCACATACTAAATTACCAACACTCATGGGTTGGCACTCAGTAGGGTGACAAACAAGAAGACAACACATGAATGGTATGGTTCTCCCATACCCTTATCCAAACATAACTTCCATGGATGGTACTTATATTGCACCACTCCATGGAACTCAAATAATTACTGGTTATACACAACACCCAACATAAGCACTGGCACTGGTTTTATCACATTTACAAGGAAGTACATAATAACATCACATAGTATCCATATATTCTAATTTTTATTTTATTTTCACAACTCACTTTGTCTACCTAGTAAAAAATACCAATGACATACTTAATCACATTTCACCTCCTCATGGGCATATGCCAATATCCAATGTACACATATCAATCTCTGCCATTCCCATAATAATAACATCTATTTTCAAGATGACTTTAACTTATATAAAATAAGGCAAAAGGAAAAATGATACACTATATTTCTTCAAGAGTCATTGAATCAACACATATTTATTTTAATTAAGGAAAGGAAACAATAAACTTGTACTATGTACATTTATTAGTCACATAATAAATTCACAACTAATCATTATAAACCATTATGGACATTTACTTTTCACCTAATCAGGGACACTAAGAGTGGACCAAGTATCATCTTTTCAAACAAATGAATTAGCTAGGTACTTTCATTACACATGATAAATCCCTCCAATAAGGACACAACACACCATATAGACATTTCAAGACACTAGTTTTCACTAATATAATGACTTCAATACTAATAAGGAATACATTGAATTCTCAATTGCCTAATATTGCAATTTGGGGAGGATAATCACATCATTACTGAACTTACCATAGCATTCATATTTCATCTAAATATTACCTATTCATCAAGTCAAGAACAAACGATTTTAGAAAGATAGTCAAGAAAATATTACATCAACCCTACCTATTCCTTCAATAATTGTACCAAAAGAACACATATTCCTTTCATTGTGAAAAACTCCTAATTTCATCTCTGTGGTTAATCCCTACATAGGCTTATAGTCACAAATGGACCTTAGGTCATTTAGCCAAGAATTTCCAAAATCAACATATTAAATCATATTTTTACTTTATATAGATAGCATCATTTGATAGTGATTCATCATGAACAGAGAAGAGATATTTATTTTTAATTTGCGATTATTATTATTATCAAATAACCCTAATATAATTCATGTAAACATTCAGGTGTTACAAAAAATAAAAATAAAAAATCAATCATGCATCATGTCACATTATCATTTGCATATAAATCTAAGGAGAAATACTCACCATGTTAATTTTAGCAGATGTTCCCCACTATTTGTAATTCTTCAACAACAACATGACCAAAAGGATTACCCAAGAATTCCAATGTTGCAACATAATTAATAAGGTCCTAAATTCATGTTTTGTACAAGGATTTTTTTATTTTTTTTTCAATTCTATTCTAAAATAGGGAATAAGAAAGAGAGAGACACAATATTTCAGTCCTTACAATAGCCTATAATATGTATGTAGTAACTTCATCATTTTCATCTATAATAAGGAGAACTACCATAGTAAAATCAGTAACTAAATTCATTGATCACACATAGCTATTATGATATAAAAATAGAATAAGGTGTAAAGCCTTTTCAACTCAATCAAGCAACCTATAATCGCTATAACAAGCACTCGTGATGACAAGTTTTAGAGGAGATATGGTTGGCTACTGTCAACACTTATGGTACAAAATAATTTATAATACTAATTGGAATCCTTCTAGGAGTACAACAAAAGGGTGATATAAAACATGTGGAATTCATTAGCATTTATTTATTAGAAAGATATCCATTGTCTATGAAAGTACTTAGGAGGCTCATTCATTATTTCTAGAATGCAAAATATAAGTAATTTATGTAAGACAACCTAATCTTAGAATAATAGGTACACTTTTATAAAATACTATAGCATGAATACCAAGAACATAATTCCTATATCTAGGATCTTCTCTTATAATGATAAACCAAAATTAAACTATGCAAAATATTGAGCAATAAGTGAGCTAAGAGTCCCAGAGTTCCCAGTGTGGAAACCTAGTGCTCTGATACCAGATGTAATGCCCCACCAAGGAACCCTTGGCTCAAGGACATTATACTCATTAAGTCATACACAATATATAATACTTTTTTTCAATAAAGTAGCGGAACATAATCTAATTTGATTTATTTAATGTTACTAAAGGTCAAGAGAATAAAGAGATTATACTACTTGTCTTGCTCAATTAACAAATTATTATTCTTGCATACCTGAATATTGCTAACTTTCTTTTACATGATGACCACCATGTCCAACACCTGTAACTACACATATGTCTAAACAACTAGATGTAAACATTAGATATATTATATTACAAATAAATGTTTTATTGATAACTTAGCTATGAGAATCATTATTAAGGAGTGAAATCATTGCATTATAAACTTAAAGACAAACCCTAAGGGACTGGACCTAAGCCTCGGGGGCTCATCATCGATGGCCTTGCCTACGTTCATGCTCAGAGACTTCGTAGTTCGACTCTCCCCATTCTAGACTATCTATTTGTAAAATCAAGAAAGCGGGTACGCAACCCTTTCTAGGGTCTTGTCCCCCAGACAGTTTTCCCTTCGGTTGCCACCCACTTAGGTGGAACAAGGAGAAATTCCTAGACTTAAAGTTGAAAACTTCATACAAATTTCATAACTCAAAAACATAGTTTAACTCACACTGATATAGTATTCATGAAACCTCTTTAATCATAGTATTTACTAAAGTTCCTTCCAAGCAAACATAGGAGTGAAATACATATATCCCACTAAGATATTGTCATGTATTTTATAATCACTAATAGCATCATCATAGAAAAATATACCTATGTAATCTCATGAAATCATGACATAGGCTTAAAACCTCTTCTATCTCTAATGGTAAACTTATTTACGATGAAATCAAATCAAATGATTAAGAAGTTATCCATAATTAAAACAAGAATTATTAATATTACAAAGAACATGTTTACAAGTGTGCAACCATAACAATAAGAAACTACAATAAGACACGACAAGCATATAATTATTAGAACAAACTTATATCAACTACCAAAAATGTGTAATATGAATAAGGGTACAAGTGAACACAATCCAATAAGTGTATGCACATGTATAAAATCTACAAAAGTATTCAAGAATATACAAAATGACCAAGAGAAAGATAGGAGCATATAAGGGGGTTGATCTCAAACTATGCTAACCTCATATATTATTACAAATAATATAAGTAACCCCTAAATGAAACCCAAGACATCAATATTTACAACAGAAAAATTAATATACAAGATAATATAGTCTCACATCTAGAGAGAATAATCTATATATATATATATATATATATATATATATATATATATATATATATATATATATATATATATATATATATATATATATATATATATATATATATATATATATATATATATATATATATATATATATATATATATATATATATATATATATATATATATGAGTACATATATACAACTTATTTAAATTCCCTAATACTTATGTGCATCTTTATGTAAATCTATGTCATCTAGTAACAAACACCTTTCATTCTAGTTCCTAATCACAAAGGGTTGTCCATTGGAGACCATTACACAAACTCTTACACACACACACACACACACATGTATCTCTAGACATACATCTAACCTTCTAGCGTCCACTATATCCTTAATAATTATACAAATTTGTCAACAACTTAGGAGATTTACTTATATATCTAATTGTATTTATTTTATTTTATTTTTAACAATTAACATTCGAAGAGTAGTCACACATTTCTTGTTTCTATTTATATATTACAATAATAACTACTTCTATTTATTGTAAATAATAATAATGTATCTAAAAAAAAGAATATGAAAGAATGTCAATAGCCTATCTTTTACACCTAAAAGAATTGATTTTTACAACTAATAATATTTGAATATCTATTTATTTTATCCAATAATATTATACCTAAATTGGCAAACTAGTATCCTATAGTTCTTAACTATAATTGAAATAAATGGAACATTACATAAATAGTTAATATAAATAATTGGATCCAATCTTACCTTCTTGCCAAGCTTTACCCGATCATCCCACGGCACTGAATGCAAATAGCTCTGCTGGAAATCTGTAACATTCATTCTGTATAGAGCCGTACTCAGTCCTTTATAACTTTCCAACCAGACAATATTTTCCCGATCGCTCCAGTGAATTTATTCCAAACTAGGTTTTGTCAAACATATTTCAAAATCGTGAAGATCCAACAGTTAAATTTAAAGTTATGGTCTCTGTACCGAGACTGAAATTGACTGTCATAAAACAACAGATTAGAGACAAAAGTTTTATTCAATCTTCACATTACAGTCACAACCCAAGTTCTAAATTTACTCATGTGAAAAAAAAATCCATATGCTTATCAATATCTGAAATTCCATTCACTTGTAGTGCATTTCAACCTATCGGTTTCCTTTCTTTATAAAGGAAACCAAAACATATGACAGTACTCCATTAATGATGAGTTCTCCAATCAATTTCTACTAAACATTAATAAGAGATTCTTGATTTCGAACAGCAAGAGATATATAAAGCAAAAGACATCACGAAATCTAAAATTATATTAATATTACACTTCATTAACACATAATATCGATGGCTCTCCTCTAAACTTGTCTCCTGTCCTCTATATCACCCCCCCTCCTGTGTTTATTTCTTCCATTTGATATAGTTGTTTTCAAAAAACTGAAACGGTTCCATAACCAACAGATTTCTTCCTATGAATAAATTTGATTAATCTTTTTGTCAAAAAGGTTATTGAGAGAACTTCAAATTAATTAACAAACTATACTTTTAGTCTTATCTATTTAATTCCTCATACGTAGGATTATCTTAAGTTATAGTTAAGATTCTTTACTAAGGAATAAGATTCCTTAACCTAGTTATTTATTTATTTTTATTTTTATAATGATAGCTTAGTTTTCTTTTCTTTATTTTATTTATTTATTTTATTGTAAAATTCATTTGTATAATAATGTTCTTATAATCTTTTTGATAAAAGAATATAATAAAATAAATAAAGCTTTTATTTTATAATCAAAATATTTAAAATATGTAAAAACTATTTAAAATTATATATATGTATTTATTTATTTTTAAATACATAGAAAAATAATAAAGATCTTTTTTATCAATAACATATTTAATTTAAAAATATTTATTATATTTCTTTTAGATTTGTAAAGTGAAATATTACATAAATGAAATTACATTGTTTGTAATTCACAACATTTTAAACTATATATTTATGAAAGTCATACAACCACATATATTATTTATATATTTACGTCTATGCATATTTACATCTAGAAACATCAACTAACAATTTACTATAAGTGATGAAAGGTTTACTTACCTTTTTAGTTCCTTACTGAATATGAATTAGAGGAGCACTACATGCAAGATGTTTCCTAAAGACTCTAAAGAATGATGGATGCAAGCTTAAGGAAATTCTAAGGATGATGAACTTCTAGAATGCAATGCAAGGATTGGTGAGATGCTTGGATTTGGATCAAGGATGGTGGAAGATTTGATGGAAGATGGTGATAGATTGGTGAAATGCTTGGTGATGATGGAGGCTTGGTGGGATGCTCTAATTTGGGTCAAGATTGGGTGGAGGATTGGTGGGATGCTAATAGAAGATTACTAAGTGTCAACAATGAGCTATTGCTTTTCCCAATGGAGGATCAGTTATAGGATTTGGCCAACCTAGGATAGACTAATGATCTTTGGTCAACTAGATTCTTATAAATGCAAGCCGATCTCTTGCTCGAGATGATGAGGCTACGCAAGGACAAGTTGGATTTCTTTTAGACAATGCTCTGTAAAAAAGGGGATGATTTATGATTTAGGATAGGGGATGGAAACAACTCAAAGGTTTTGAACACTAAGTGCTTTTGGATTTGGGTGAAAAAGATGGTGGGTTATGATTTGGATAATGGATGCTGGATTTGGATCAAGGATTTAAGATTCTGATTGTGGATTGCTGATGGAATGATGGTGAACGATGATAGAATAATTTTATCTCTAAAAGTATGATGCAGATGCAACGGGGATGGATGATCTATGATGCTGGTAGGAAGATGATGATGAATGCTACTAAGAAAGACTCTAGAATGCAACTAAGTTTTTGATGATGATGCAGGGATGAAACTAGGATGAAGGACTATCGAGATAGGTTTTGAGATCTGAAGGTAGAATGGGAGATGTGATGGATCCAGCTAATCTTCTCTTTCAAGATTGACGTAGCGATGGTTCATTTGGAATTGGTAGGCAAACTATTTGACTCTTGCATTATAGCCAATATTATCAAGTCTTTCTTCATATTTTTCTTCTGCTTGGATTGCTTGGACAAAGGATTGATGGCTTTTGAGGTTTTTCTTTGCAACTTTATTCTCTTGATAGGCTTGAGATTTTGGCAATTTAGCTTTCGGATGTTTGATCAAATTGGGCATAACTCGGGGAAATTCTAATAAAAAAGCTTAGGGTTTCTCTACAAATTGTTCTGAGTATCTCGAACCAGGTTTGTAGATCAATTGATTGCTTTCCAATGGCAAAGGACAAGTTTTAATAAAGATTTTTGAAAAAGCAATCTCCACAAGGGACAAAGCAACCTTGTGGGATACAAGCAGGATAACTGACTCTGATAAAGCTTCAAAAATTGTATGTTCCAACAAGTGTTTTCACAAAGTTTCTAACAGTCAAGCACTTCAAGCAGATCTACCTAAGGAAGGTGAGTATCAAAATCGCTTGCCCACAGCTTGGTACCCCCTAGAAGGGGATACAAATGGTGAGTAATCTTAAGGTGACCTGGTAAACCCCTTGGAATCGGTCCTTGTACAAGGATTTTGATACTTTCAGATGTAGATAGGGTAGCCTCTATTTTATTAGGTTTGTAATGGTTCTGTGGAGTCCCCTCAATCAGTTTGCATGTGTGTGACTCACTTAAGAGCCTAGTTGACCATGCCAGAATAGTAGGGATGATTCACCTACCCCGGGCTACCATGCAACACATCTCGCCTGAGCTTGAGGAGATATAAGTGAGAGTTTACTCAGCGCCTATTTATATACCAATCGGGGAAGATACCCATTGAGGTCATTCTCCAAAGAGGAAGCACTTTTCTCCCCGAACAGGCCTCACTAAAAGTAAAACAAGTGAACTTGTCCAAGTTCAAATGTTCTACGTTGCTTACTTTAACAAGGATTTACAGAAAATGAAAGCTCCTAGATGCACATCAAGCAGGTTGTTCTTTTTCCCAAATTGATTAAGTGATGTTTGAATTTGAACAACTGAAGACACAAGTGTTTAGGCTTTGATTTGTTCTTTTTCCAAAAGACTTTCGAGCGTTTGCAGTTGCTTTGACTTGGGCATTCAAGATTGAATTATCATGTTGATTTAGAACTTTAAAGTGCTTTGTTTTGACCTTAAGACATTCAAGATTGAATTTGTGCTTTGCTTGAATTGAAAAGGAGGGAATAGAGATGCCTTTCTTTTGCTTAAATCATTCGAGAGTGTGTTTGATTTTTGAAATAAAAATGACTCTTTTAGGACTTAGATTTTTTTTGCATTCAAATTTGAAACTAACGGTTCTTTTTAAGTTTTGTCAAAATAAAATTTATCCCACATTCCCACAAAGACATGAGATCCAGTAGAGTTTTCCCGAGTTCCCACATAGAGTAGTTCTTGTGTTCCTGCAAAACTGTTAGAAATTTTTTGAAAAAATAGAGACAAATGGCCGAGTCAAAAACATTACCTGCGCCACAATCCTGCGGGGAAACAACATTCTAGCAAAGGTGAATAGTGATCCCACATTGTGGGAATGAGGGCATAGATTTCAAAGCTTATTAAATGCCTTACGACTTACAGATGTCAATAGGCATTCCCGCGTTGTGGGAATGCAGTCTCGCAAGCAAGGTATAGTGGTTTGACTGGTAGATTTAGTACAGAAAGTGGGAAAGACAGAAAATAGAAAGTTTTTTTTCCTAAGTGCATTCCCACAAATCATACTCATGTTCCCACCAACCTTACTCACGTTCCCCCAAAATGTTCCCATGTTCCTGCAAACTGTGGAATTTTCTGTTGATGGCCAAAAATCCGAGAGAGGTTTTCTGATGGTTTTCCTTCATTTTGAGTGGATTTTGCGTGGTGAGTGTCCCATCAGGTGTGCCAAAATGTGGCGATACATAACTAATCTATTTTGAAAGGCATAGACATGTTAAATGTTAGCCTAAATAGTATATACCTAACAAAGCAAATAGTAATTCACACAATCATTCAGATTGAGCTAAAATAGATGTGCCCATGCACTGTTTGATTTTCTCATATAAAGGAATGTGGGTATGCTCTCAAAGCACCTGGAGCATGTTCCTAATGCAGATTTGGAGGATTAAGTTTCATGAAAACCCTATAAGTGGCACAATATTGGGTAGAACACCCAAAATTGCCCCTAAGGCTTCAAGAACTCAAGATTATGTAACTAGTATGATTAAGTGGATTTTTAAGCCCAAAATAGATGTGATATGATGCATAAATAGGAATGAAACTAGATTAATCCATTAGATCTATGCTAAGAGGTGAGTTAAGAAAGCTTAAAGATGAAATAAACTAACAATTAGTGATTTAGCTAAATGATTTAGAGCTATTCTAACATTATAACATTGCTTAAAAAAAGTTTCTTATTTGCTCTTAGAAATGAGGCTATTTATAGGCTTTTGGAAGGGCTTGGGTTAGGAGGATAGGTTAGGGTTTGGGGTAAGGTTAGGGTTTGAGTCAAGGGGATAAGGATGAAAACTTTCTAGAAGAGTCTAGGACTTTCTTAGGATAAACATGGATTTTAGGAAATAGATAAAGATTTATTTATTTCCAAAGGTTAGGTTTGAGGATATTTATTAAAATAAATTTAATAAAAAGGAGGATTAAATATTTAATCTTAATTAAATATTTTGAGTTGGGATTAGGGTTAGGAAATGAGGGAATCAACCTTTAATCGAAATTAAAGAGGGATTAGAAGATTCTAGAAGAGGTTTAGGGTCTTTAGGATATTTCTAAAGTTTTGGGAAAAAAATAAATAAATAATTTATTTTTTGGTTTTTGGTCAATTTATTAATTAAATAATTAATAAATAGGGGAATGGTGTTTAAATAAGATTTAAACATTTTTGGGAGGGATTTCTTAATTAAATATTTTTAATTAAGATAAAAAAATTTAATGACATAAAAATAAATAAATTAATTAAATAAATAATTAATTAACAAATGATGATGTCATCAGGGGTTTTTCAGAAAATAAAAATACTTTATTTTCTAAAGGATTTTTAGGTGTCTACACTAACATGTATATATATATATATATACATATATATACATATATACATATACATATATATATATATATACATATATATATATATATATACATATATATACATATATACATATACATATATATATATATATATATATATATATATATATATATATATATATATATATATATATATATATATATATATGTATATATATATATGTATATATGTATATATATATATATATATATATATATATATATATATATATATATATATATATATATATATATATATATATATATATATATGTATATATATATATATAATACATATACTAATGTATACTAGTATATTATATATAATATTACAAATTTTGGAGAATCTCTTGCAGAAATATGGAAATTACAATCTTCCTCCTACAACATACATTAATGAAGTTCTTTGTGCCTTAGCAGAGGAATCCAATTGGATTGTTGAAGCTTACGATACTACATACAGAAATGCGATATGTATTTTTGGCATCAATTTTTTTCTCATTTCTTTTAGGTCTTTAAAGGTGGTCGGCTAAATCTTTGTATTAAATGTGCCTTTTACAAGCGTCGTAAACCCGAGCTATGTAGAAATGGAGGCTTTGAAGAATAGTTCACTGGAGGTGGATAGAGAGACTTCCTAGGGGTCATGGGGACTCACTAGGGATCCTAGTACGGACCCCTTAAGACACACTTGAGTGTTCCAATGTGTCAAACAGGGTCACAGGGACTCCCTAGGGATCCTAACACCTGATAAGGCGTACTAGGACCCCTAGTAAGTCCCTGTGACCCCTTTTGATACATTGGAATGCTCAAATGTGTCTTAAGGGGTCCTAAAACCCCTTAAGACACACTTGAGCATTCCAATTTGTCAAAAGGGGTCATGGGGACTCCCTAGGGGTACCAACATGTGATAAGATGTACTAGGACCCCTAGGGAGTCCCCGTGACCCCTTTTGACACATTGCAATGCTCAAGTGTGTCTTAAGCGGTCCTAAGAACTCTTAAAACACACTTGAGCATTCCAATATCTCAAAAGGGGTCATGGGGACTCCCTTGCGGTCTTAACACATGATAAGGCATACTAAGACCCCTAGGGAGTCCCGATGACCCGTTTTGACACATTGGAATGCTCAAGTGTGTCTTAAGGGGTCCTAAGACCCCTTAAGACACACTTCAGCATTCCAATGTGTCAAAAGGGATCATGGGGACTCCCTAGGGGTCTTAACGTGTGATAAGGCATACTAGGACCCCTAGGGAGTCCCCATGACCCCTTTTGACACATTGGAATGCTCAAGTGTGTCTTAAGGGGTCTTATGACCTCTTAAGACACACTTGAGTGTTCCAATGTGTCAAAAGGGGTCATGGGGACTCCCTAGGGGTGCTAACACATGATAAGGTGTACTAGGACCCCTAGGGAGTCCCCATGACCCCTTTTGACACATTGGAATGCTCAAGTGTGTCTTAAGGGGTCCCAAGACCCATTAAGACACACATGAGCATTTGAATGTATCAAAAGGGGTCATGGGGACTCCTTAGGGGTCATAACATGTGATAAGGCATACTAGGAGTCCTAGGGAGTTCCCATGACCCCTTTTGACACATTGGAATGTTCAAGTGTGTCTTAAAGGGTCCTAGGACCCTTTAAGACACACTTGAGCTTTCCAATGTGTCAAAAGGGGTCATGGGGACTTCCTAGCGGTCCTAACGTGTGATAAGGCCTACTAGGACCCCTAGGGAGTCCCAATGACCCATTTTGACACATTGGAATGCTCAAGTGTGTCTTAAGGGGTCTTAGGACACCTTAAGACACACTTGAGCCATCCAATGTGTCAAAAGGGGGTCATGGGGACTCTTTAGGGGTCCTACCGCATGATAAGTCATATTAGGACCCGTAGGGAGTCCCTGTGACCTCTTTTGACACATTGGAATGCTCAAGTGTGTCCGAAGGGGTCCGAAGACCCCTTAAGACACATTTGAGACCTTTTGACACATTGGAACGCTCAAGTGTGTCTTATGGGGTCCTACGACCCCTTAAGACACACTTGAGCATTCCAATGTGTCAAAAGGGGTCATGGGGAATTCCTAGGAGTCCTTAAATATGATAAGGCCTACTAGGACTCCTAGGGAGTCCCCATGACCCATTTTGACACATTGCAATGCTCAAGTGTGTCTTAAGGGGTCTTAGGACCTCTTAAGACACGCTTGAGCATTCCAATCTGTCAAAAGGGGTCATGGGGACTCCTCATGGGTCTTAACACATAATAAGGCATACTACAACCCCTACAGAAGCCTCGTGAGCTATTTCAACACATTGGAATGCTCAAGTATGTCTTAAGTGGTCGTAGGACCCATTACGACACATTTGACCATTCGAATGTGTCAAAAAGGGTCACAGGCACTCCCTAGGGGTCTTAAGGAATAATAAGACCCCTTGGGAGTCCCCGTGACCCCTTTTGACACATTGGAATGCTCAAGTGTGTCTTAAAGGGTCCTACGACCCGTTAAGACAAACTTGAGTGTTCCAATGTGTCAAAAGGGGTCATGGGAACTCCCTAGAGATTCTAACATGTGATAAGTCAGACTAAGACCCATAGGGAGTCCCCAAGACGCTTTTTGACACATTGGAATGCTCAAGTGTGTTTTAAGGGGTCTTAGGACCCCTTAAGACACACTTGAGCATTTCAATGTGTCAAAAGGGGTCATGGGGACTCCTTAGGGGTCCTAACACGTGATAAGGCATACTAAGAACCCTAGGGAGTCCCCATGACCCCTTTTGAAACATTGGAATGCTCAGGTGTGTCTTAAGGGGTCTTAGGACCTCTTAAGACACACTTGAGCATTCCAATGTGTCAAAAGGGGTCCTGGGGACACCCTAGGGGTCTTAACATGGGATAAGGCATACTAGGACCCCCAGGGAGTCCCCATGACCCTTTTTGAAATATTGGAATGCTCAAGTGTGTTTGAAGGGGTCCTAAGACTGCTTAATACACACTTGAGCCCTTTTGACACATTGGAATTCTCAAGTGTGTCTTAAGGGGTCCTACGACCCCTTAAGACACACTTGAGCATTCCATTGTGTCAAAAGGGGTCATGGGGACTCCCTAGGGGTCCTAACACATGATAAGGTGTACTAGGACCCATAGGGAGTCCCCATGACCCCTTTTGACACATTGGAATGCTCAGGTGTGTCTTAAGGGGACTTAGGACCACTTAAGACACACTTGAGCATTCCAATGTGTCAAGAGGGGTCATGGGGACTCCCTACGGGTCCTAACGTGTGATAAGGTGTACTAGGACCCCTATGGAGTCCCCATGACCCCTTTTGACATATTGGAATGCTCAAGTGTGTCTTAAAGGATCTCAGGATCCCATAAGACACACTTGAGCATTCCAATGTGTCAAAAGGGGTCATGGGGACTCCCTAGGGGTGCTAACATGTGATAAGATGTAATAGGACCCCTAAGACCCCTTAAGACACATTTGAGCATTTTGATGTGTCAAAAGTGGTCATGGGGACTCCCTAGGGGTTATAACGCTTGATAAGACATACTAGGACCCTTAGGGAGTCCCCATGATCCCTTTTGACACATTGGAATTCTCAAGTATGTCTTAAGACCCCTTTAGACATATTTGAGCATTCTAATCTATCAAAAGGAGTCATGGGGACTCCCTAGGGGTCCTTTAGCATGATAAGGCATACTCGGAGCCCTAGGGAGTCCTAATGACCCCTTTTGATACATTAGAATGCTCAAGTGTGTTCGAAGAGGTCCTAAGACCCCTTAAGACACACTTGAGCACTTTTGACACATTGCAACACTCAAGTCTGTCTTAAGGGGTCCTATGACCCCTTAAGACACACTTGAGCATTCCAATATGTTAGAAGGGGTCATGGGGACTCCCTAGGGGTCCTAACACGTGATAAGACTTACTAGGACCCCAGGGAGTCCCGATGACCCCTTTTGACACATTGGAATTCTCAAGTGTGTCTTAAGGGGCACATTGGAATGCCCAAGTGTCAAAAGGGGTCATCAGGACTCCCTAGGGGTCTTAACATGTGATAAGGTGTACTAGGACCCCTATGGAGTCCCCATGACCCCTTTTCACACATGAAAAGCTCAATTGTGTCTTAAGGTGTCCTACGACCCCTTAAGACACACTTGAGCATTCCAATGTGTCAAAAGGGGTCATGGGGATACCCTATGGGTCCTCACATGTGATAAGGCATACTAGGACCCCTAGGGAGTCCCCATGAACTGTTTTGACACATTGGAAAGCTCAAGTGTGTCTTAAGGGGTCCTAAGACCCCTTAAGACACACTTGAGCTTTCCAATGTGTCAAAACAGTTCATGGGGACTCCCTAGGGGTCCTAATGTGTGATAAGGCCTACTAGGAGTCCTAGGGAGTCCCAATGACCTCTTTTAACACACTCAAATGCTCAAGTGCATCTGAAGGGGTCCTAGGACAACTTAAGACACACTTGAGCTTTCCAATGTGTGAAAAGGGGTCATGGGGACTTCTTAGGAGTCCTAACATATGATAAGGTGTACTAGGACCCCTAGGGAGTCCCCATGACCCCTTTTGACACATTGGAACACTCAAGTGTGTCTTAAGAGGTCCTGACCCCTTTTGAGATATTGGAACACTCAAGTGTGTCTTAAGGGGTCTTAGGACCCCTTAAGACACACTTGAGCATTCCAATGTCTGAAAAGTGGTCATGGGGACTCCTTAGGGGTCCTAGCGCATGATAAGGTGTACTTGGACCCCTTGGGAGTACCCGTCACCCCTTTTCACAGATTGGAATGCTCAAGTGTGTCTAAAGGGGTCCTAAGACCCGTTAAGACACACTTGAGCCCTTTTGACACATTGGAATGTTCAAGTGTGTCTTAAGGGGTCCTACGACCCCTTAAAACACACTTGAGCATTCCAATGTGTCAAAAGGGGTCATGGGGACTCCCTAGGGGTCCTAATGCATGATAAGGCGTACAAGGACCCCTAGGGAGTTCCCATGACCCCTTTTGACACATTGGAATGCTAAGGTGTGTCTTAAGGGGTTAAGACACACTTGAGCATTCCAATGTGTTAAAAGGGGTCATGGGGACTCCCTAGGGGTCCTAACACATCATAAGGCATACTAGGACCCCTAGGGAGTCCCCGTGACCCCTTTTGACATGTTGGAATGTTGAAGTGTATCTTAAGGGGTCCTATGACCCCTTAAGACACACTTGAGCATTCCAACATGTCAAAAGGGGTCATGGGGACTCCATAGGGGTCCTAACACATTATAAGGCATACTAGGACCCATAGAGAGTCCCCGTGACCGCTTATGACATATTGGAATGCTCAAGTGTGTCTTAAGGGGTCCTAGGATGACCCCTTAAGAAACACTTGAGTGTTATAATATGTCAAAAGGTGTCACAAGGACTCCCTAGGGGTCCTAACGCGTGATAAGGCATACTAGAACACCTAGGGTGTCCCCATGACCCCTTTTGACACATTGGAATGCTCAAGTGTATCTGAAGGGGTCCTAGGACTACTTAAGACACACTTGAGCATTCCAATGTGTCAAAAGGGGTCATGGGGACTTCCTAGGGGTTCTAACACGTGATAAGGCCTACTAGGACCCCTAGGGAGTCCCCATGACCCCTTTTGACACATTGGAATGCTCAAGCGTGTCTTAAGGTCTTTTAGGACCTCTTAAGACAGACTTGAGCATTCCAATGTGTCAAAAGGGGTCATGGGGACTCCCTATGGGTCTTAACACGTGATAAGGCATACTACGACCCCTATGGAGTCCTCGTGACCCCTTTTGACACATTCAAACACTCAAGTGTGTGTTAAGGGCTCCTACGACCCCTTAAGACACACTTGAGTGTTCCAAAGTGTCAAAAGGGGTCATGGGGACTCCCTAGGGGTCCAAACTTATGATAAGTTGTGCTAGGACCCCTAGGGAGTCCCCATGACCCCATTTGACAAATTAGAATGCTCAAGTGTTTCTTAAAGGTTCCTAGGACCCCTAGGGATTCCCCATGACCCCTTTTGACACATTGGAATGCTCAAGTGTGTCTTAAGGGATCTTAAGACCCCTTAAGACACACTTGAGCATTCCAATGTTTCAAAAGGGGTCATGGGGACTCCCTAGGGGTCCTAACAGGTAATAAGGTGTTCTAGGACCCCTAGAGAGTCCCCATGACCCCTTTTGAAACATTGGAACACTCAGGTGCATCTGAAGGGGTCTTAGCACCTCTTAAGACACACTTGAGCATTCCAATGTGTCAAAAGGGGTCATGGGGACTCCCTAGGGGTCTTAACATGTGATAAAGCATACTAGGAGCCCTAGGGAGTCGCCATGACCCCTTTTGACACATTGGAACGCTAAAGTGTGTCCGAAGGGGTCCTAAGACCCTTTAATACACACTTGAGCCCTTTTGACACATTGGAATACTCAAGTGTGTCTTAAGGGGTCCTACGACCCCTTAAGAAACACTTGAGCGTTCCAATGTGTCAAAAGGGGTCATGGGGACTCCCTAGGGGTCCTAACGCATGATAAGGTGTACTAGGATCCCTAGGGAGTCCCCATGACCCTTTTTGACATATTGGAACACTCAAGTGTGTGTTAGGACCCCTTAAGACACACTTGAGCATTCCAATGTGTCAAAAGGCATCATCGGGACTCCCTAGGGGCCCTAAAGCATGATAAGGTGTACTAGGACCCCTAGGGAGTCCCCATGACCCCTTTTGACACATTGGAATGCTTAAGTGTGTCTTAAGGGGTCTTAGGATCCATTAAGACACACTTGAGCATTCCAATATCAAAAGGGGTTATGGGGACTCCCTAGGGGTCCTAACATGTTAGGACCCCTAGGGAGTCCCCATGACCCCTTTTGAAACATTAGAATGCTCAAGTGTGTCTTAAGGGTTCTTAGGACCCCTTAAGACACATTTGAGCATTCCAATGTGTCAAAAGGGATCATGGGGACTCCCTAGGGGTTATAACACGTGATAAGGCATACTAGGACCCTTGGGGAGTCCCCATGATCCCTTTTGACACATTGGAATGCTCAAGTGTGTCTTAAGAACCCTTAAGACACAATTGAGCATTCCAATGTGTCAAAAGGGGTCATGAGGACTCCCTAGTGGTCCTTAGGTATGATAAGGCATACTGGGAACCCTAGGGAGTCCCCATGACCCCTTTTGACACATTGGAATCATCAATTGTGTCCAAAGGGGTCCTAAGACCCCTTAAGACACACTTGAGCCCTTTTGACACATTAGAACGCTCAAGTCTGTCTTAAGGGGTCTTAGGACCCCTTAAGACACACTTAAGCATTCCAATGTGTCAGAAGGGGCCATGGGGTCTCCCTAGGGATCCTAACACATGATAAGGCTTACTAGGACCCCTAGGGAGTCCCCATGACCCCTTTTGACACAGTGGAATGCTCCAGTGTGTCTTAAGGGGTCTTAGGACCCCTTAAGACACACTTGAGCATTCCACTGTGTCAAAAGGGGTCATGGGGACTCCCTAGGGGTCTTAACATGTGATAAGGTGTACTAGGACCCCTAGGGAGTCTCCATGACCCCTTTTGACACATTGGAATGCTCAAGTGTGTCTTAAGGGGTCGTAGGACCCCTTAAGACACACTTGAGCATTCCAATGTGTGAAAAGGGGTCATGGGGACTCCCTAGGGGTCCTAACATGTGATAAGGCATACTTGGACCCCTAGGGAGTCCCCATGACCCCTTTTGACACATTGGAAAGCTCAAGTGTGTCTTAAGGGGTCTTAGGACCCCTTAAGACACACTTGAGCTTTCCAATGTGTCAAAAGGGGTCATGGGGACTTCCTAGGGGTCCTAATGCGTGATAAGGTGTACTAAGAGTCTTAGAGAGTCCCCATGACCCATTTTGAGACATTGGAATGCTCAAGTGCATCTGAAGGGGTCCTAGGACCCCTTAAGAGATACTTGAGCTTTCCAATGTGTCAAAATGGGTCATGGGGACTTCCTAGGGGTCTTGATGCATGATAAGGTATAATATGACCTCTAGGGAGTCCCCATCACCCCTTTTGACACATTGGAATGCTCAAGTGTGTCTTAAGGGGTCCTGACCCCTTTTGAGACATTGGAACACTCAAGTGTGTCTTAAGACCCCTTAAGATACACTTGAGCATTCCAATGTGTCAAAAGGGGTCATGGGGACTCCTTAGGGGTCCTAGCGCATGATAAGGTGTACTTAGAGCCCTAGGGAGTCTCCATGACCCCTTTTGACCTATTGAAATGCTCAAGTGTGTCTTAAGGGGTCGAAAGACCAGTTAAGACACACTTGAGCCCTTTTTACACATTGGAATGTTGAAGTGTTTCTTAAGGGGTTCTATGACCTCTTAAGACACACTTGAGCATTCCAATGTGTCAAAAGGAGTCATGGGGACTCTCTAGGGGTCCTAACGCATGATAAGGCATACTAGGACCCCTAGGGAGTCCCCATGACCCCTTTTGACACATTGGAATGTTCAAGTGTGTCTTAAGGTGTTAAGACACACTTGAGCATTCCAGTGTGTCAAAAGGGGTCATGGGGACTCCCTAGGGGTCCTAACATGTGATAAGGCATACTAGGACCCCTAGGGAGTCCTCGTGACCCCTTTTGACACATTGGAACATTGAAGTGTGTCTTAATGGGTGCTACGACCCCTTAAGACACACTAGAGCATTCCAATGTGTCAAAAGGGGTGATGGGGACTCCCTCGGGGTCCTAACGCATTATAAGGCATACTAGGACCCCTAGGGAGTCCCCATGACCTCTTTTGACACATTGAAATACTCAAGTGTGTCTTAAGTGGTCCTAGGATGACTCCTTAAGAAACACTTGAGCATTCCAATGTGTCAAAAGGGGTTACGGGGACTCCCTAGGGATCTTAACGCATGATAAGGCATACTAGGACCCCTATAGAGTCCCCATGACCCCTTTTGACACATTGGAATGCTCAAGTTTGTCCGAAGGGGTCCTAGGACACCTGAAGACATAGTTGATCATTTCAATATGTCAAAAGGGGTCATTGGGACATCCTAGGGGTCCTAACACATGATAAGGCATACTAGGACCCCTAGGGAGTCCCCATGACCCCTTTTGACACATTGGAATGCTCAAGTTTGTCTGAAGGGGTCCTAGGACCCCTTAAGACACACTTGAGCATTCCAATGTGTCAAAAGGGGTCATGGGGACTTCCTAGGGGTTGTAACATATGATAAGACCTACTAGGACCCCTAGGGAGTCCCCATGACCCCTTTTGAAACATTGGAATGCTCAAGTTTGTCTTAAGGGGTCTTAAGACCCCTTAAGACAAACTTGAGCATTCCAATATTTCAAAAGGGGTCATGTGGACTTCCTAGGGGTCTTAACACATGATAAGGCATACTAGGACCCCTAGGGAGTCCCCATGACCCAGATGAGATGTTAGTGAATGACTTCTTTCTAATACTACTCTTCCACTAGATCCAGATTTCAACCCTTTTGTGGATCTACAGGCTCAATTGCGAGCCCATAGAATTGGCCAAGAGAAAAATGTGATTGTATATCAACAAGTTACAAAATGTTCAGTTGAGGATAAAATATTGCAACGATCAAGAAGAAAATTGGCTATGGAAAATCTAGTTATGAATTCTGTTAAGAATGAAACTATTAAGGAATTGCATGAATCACAAACAATGAAAATAACCTTCTACAACAAAGAACATTCAAGCTATAGAATTTATTAACTCTGAATTTAAACATCTTATCAGCATTCATGGAAGAGATTTCATTAGCATCCATGGAAGAAATTTCATTAAAACTTCAGACAAAATCATCTAAAAAAATTCATTAACTTCAGGTGAAATCATTTAAGATAGACAAACAAAATCATATTACTCAAAAATGGCAGAGAGAGAAAATGAGATAAACCAAATTTATCAAATTCTTGCAATCTGCAGCTTCTCTTCGAGTGCAAAATGACAATCCATGGATCCAAAATTACTGCAAAAATTAAATTCTTTGAGTAAGTCATTCAGAAACGTGCAGAATACTGTAATGCATGATGATTTATAGAGAATTTATGATGGACTATGCTGTGCAAAAGCCCGCAATCCCTGCCATATCTCAAAGTATTGATAAGAAGCGATGGTGAAAGTCTGAGACAGAGGCGGCGCTGGCATTGAAGCAGCAAGACATTCTTCATAATATCGGGGCAATGCCATCGAAACGACAAGGCTTTCCTCACGATGTCACGCTGCCGTTGATCTCTTCTTTAAATTTATTAATGCAATCAGTTCTACAGCACCTACATAATTTCGAGTACAACTGCTCATTTTACCAAACCCTTCCTCGCTCTCCATAATCTTCGATCGGTTCAAGGATCCATTTGGTTGTTCTTGTTTAACCTCCCAAAGACTTTGGTGAGTTGTCGGATTATCAACAGGCGTGGTACAATTGTCTGATGACCAAAATCTATTTTGAGAACCTTTTCAATTTAGCGTTTCGGTTGAAAAAGTAGAGAAAGATACCATTTCACAGCCACAGGCGGTGGAAGCAGAGTGATTCTCTTGCCCTCTACTTCTATAATCCGCCTCTAGTGAACTATTCTTCAAAGCCTCCATTTTTGCGTAGCTAGGGTTTTCGGCGCCTGTAAAAGGCACAACTATGCCCCTTTAGGGACTCATGCTAGTGCTCATAATCATATTAAATAATATTTAAAATGTAAAATGTATATTATATAATATTTAATATATAATATTATATATAATCTAATATATAGTTTTTGATATTAATATATAATTAAATAATATTTAATGTAACATGTATATTATATAATATTTAATATATATAATATATAATCTAATATATAGTTTTTAATATTAATATATATTAAATAATATTTAATGTAAAATATATATTATATAACATTTAATATATAATTGATATTATATAATATTTAATATATCTAATATATATCTAATATATAACTAATATATAGTTTATGAAGGATGGAGAAATGGGAGGGAGAAAGTGGAGGCAAAGTGAAAATTCAAAATTCTACCGTCATATTCAGGTACCCGATTAGGCTCGGTATTGCTTTGTGCACCAAACCTACATGGTCAACTATTGGAATGTCTCAAATACATGTTTTTCCCCTGTTTCTCTGAGTTCCAAACTTTGACAATGTAGCTGATGACTTTTTTTCACCCGAATTTGATAAAACAAAAAGGGTATCTTAAGGAGATTATCAGCTTTCTATCAATATAATTGCCGTCAAATTTTGAATTCGGTAAGTAATTATTAGTTATTTTCTAATTGAGCTACCTCTAAAGTGCTGATTTATATACTGATTGAAAAATGACTATAACTTTCAAACGGTATAACATTTTTGAAATCCAAAAAATGCGTCACATTCTATGCTTTGCCTACTATAAGGAAAAATAAATAAAAATTGAATTTTGTAAAGTTTTGAATGAGTTAAGGTGGTCAGACACGAGAGTTTTTTTATTCTGAAAATGTTGTAGTAGAAAATTCATAATTAATTATTTTTTTGGAATAAAATTACAAAAAAATATGTGTCACATCTGGGCACGAGTCTACTACTTATATATAAAATTTTATAATAAAATATTATCATTTGATTATGATTAAGGTGGTCAGACATACACCTACTTCTTTTTTTTTTCCTAAAATTTTTGTACTGTTGCATTGAAATCTATACTTTTCACCAATCATACTAACTTTTTCTCAAAAAAGGCGTAGTAGTTTAGAAACTACATTCAATTTTCTACAAATTCTATTCTTACAACTTTTTGATATTAGGTTCATAGCTAGTTGAAATTTTCACGTCAAGTTGACTAACCCTGATTTTCTGATTTTTCATTGCCACTTAAGGGCATAGTTGGGCCCCTCATGATCTTGCACATACCCTTCACCTAGAACCTATGCATTTATTTTTTGGATTTTAGGATTGGCCATAATCTCTTGGAAGGCTGTAACTCTAACCACCACTCTTTATCACTCTCCCCAACATCTCGGCTAATTCCAAGATGATTTTACTACGACTAGGTTAAATTTTGGGGACTAGATAGAGTTTAACAACATAGTCCTAGGACTAGGTCAACTAAGTCGACCTTGTCCTAGGGTTTTGAGCCTAAAATTTACTAGGAGCTTGATGGTGGTATTCTCTTCCAAGGTGTGAAATTATAGTCAACTTTGACAAAATTTGAGGCCTGAAATGTGTATAAAATGATACCTCTTCCTCTTATTTTGACATATATATATCTACTACATCCATTATTGTGCAAGCTACATACACATCTACAAGAAATTCATTGTGCATTCAAGAGATCCAAGTGCAATCAATCATCCATTAGTGAAGGAATCCATTATCAAGCATTCAAGACAATAAAGTATTCAAGTGAAAGGGAGCCATCAAGAGTCATCAATCATTTCAAATATTCATTCCATCATGCATTCAACCCATTTCCTTCCATAGATCTAGATTTTTTTTCCCTATTGGAGGTCAAGCAAAGGAGTTTTCATCAAGGAAGGAGATCTATATTCATCCATCAAATCTTCTTATTTTCTTTTTTCCTCAATCTAACATTGCGCAAAACTAAAAAAATTATCATTAAAGGGTTTGGTTTCATGATTTCCTATTAGGTTTTTGTGGAGTCGAAACTATTTCATCAACACTTGTGATCACCTCCAAAGAGGCATTGCATCACTAAGGTATAAGGTAATTTATGTTTTAGATTTAGATTCCACTTCATCTTTCCTTATGCAATTTCAATCTCATTTCATAGTTGATTCCTATACAGGGGTTTAACCAAGGAAAACCACTTCCAAAACCTTTTCCGCTTATTTTCTATGTGTAGGAATAGTTTTGGGAGTTGTGGATCTTGATTTGGGAGTCTTAAAACCAATTGTAGGCCCTCACAAAAAATTATCAGATTTGGACCTAAAAGGACTAGGTCATCCAAGTTAACCTTGTCCTACACTTTTTGGCTAATAATTGCATAGAACACAGTTACAGGAATCAAAGTTCTGGATTCAGAATTACACCTTATTCTAATATTCTAATGATAGTCAAATTTAGATATGAAGGTCATTTTCCTCTTCCTTCCTCAAGGTGAGCTCATTCCTCCTATTTTCCCCTTGAACTTACTTCATAGATCATATTTACTATCATTTATATATCAAGAATTACAAATACCCCCCTTTACATAGATATTGCATTAGCACCCTTCATCTTTCAATTGTGATAACCAAATTGGTTTAAGGGTGGGTTTTTATTCTAATACATAATAGGATCTTGGTAAGTGATCCATGTCCTAGCATTGCTCATAATTTTCTATTATACAGTTATAAAAACACCAGATTTTCTGGTCCCTTCATATTCTTTTAGCATTGTACCTTTCATCATATCTTGCAACTCAACTATTCTTGTTTCCATCATGAAAGATCTAGTTCTGATCATCATTGTACCACCTATGGTTTCCTTTTGTGCTATCTATAAGAACTCCTTTTCACCTATTACCATCACACTTATCATTCTTTGTCTTCATCCTTCAAGGGTATGAGATTATAGGAGACTCCATCTCTATCTATCACATATGTATTCTTCCCACCATCATACTTGGGATTTCTATCAAATTTTCATTATATATTAAGAAAAATATGGCACACGTCTATTGGAATTAAGTCACACAAGACCTTGTCATTGTATCCACCTATTTGAAACTCAACCCAACACTTCTCAATCACTAACACTTTGTAATGTATGCTTTTCTATCCCATTAATTAATGATGTATTGTTAGCCCATTTTGATTTGGTCTCATGGGCTAACTAGGACTTTACATGGATTGGAGAGAGATTTGTCCTAGGCAATTCCACTTTTAGGCCAATTGGATTTGATTCACCAGGGTTTCCAAATATTTACTATTTATAGTAAGTTAGTAGGGTTTAGTATTTTTGGCATTTCAGTATTGGACTTGGAGTGTCTCATTGAGATCTTTCGAACAAGCTATCACACATGGTTTTTTGAGTCTGATTGATCATTTATTTTAATGCCTAAAGATTAAATAGTTTATTAATAAAGTGACTATTAAATAAAGCACATATTAATATAAGTCACTTTATCACTTTTAGGAATTTTGCTTCACTTAAGTGGTAAATTATATTTTAAAAGGAAAATTTATTTATCTCACATTCATAGGTTGATTGATAAAGTTGCTAGAAAGAAGTTATAAAATAAAGTGAAGAGCTCACTCTTTAGCATGCTTAGATACTTTATGAATTTAGAAATACTATGGAGAATTCATCTCTTGGGCTTGGAGGATGAAGCCCATTCTTTCTAGAAATCTTCTCACTGTTGCAAGATACTGTTAAGGGAATTTGTGAAGTTTAAGGAGGTAATTTCATTATGCAGCGTGGTTATTTCTTCATTTTGTGAGTTCTTAGTGCCGGAAGTAATCGATTAGAGCCATTTATAGAGTTATTTTTTGGGTTTTGTTGGATTACATTTTATTTATACTGGCTGAGGATACAAGGATCTTATACACTAAGTATTGTTGTCCATAAAAGTTGGAATAAGTGTCATACAATCTGATATTCAACTATAGACATGTCATACCAGGTTAGAAGTTGGAGGCTGAGTGTTGAAATGCATAGAAGAGGCTTGAACTATAGTGGAAGGGTATCTCTGAGGTCTAAAACTTGTGGACACAACTCACATACTCGTCCATTTGTTGTTCATACCATTTTTTTTGTTGAAGAGAGACATCTAGAGCTAAAAAATGGAAACTACAGACTTATGATTCACTATTATAAATCGGGCCCTAGATGAAAATGGGTATGTCAAAGTGATTGTAATCAAACTTATCAATCTATTTCTTTGAGTTTATTAATAAATCAGACTTTTATTAAAAAGTATCAATCCCTTGTTAGATGAAGATCTATTTGGTAGGGGTTAAAAATTTAGTTGTGTGGTTGTTTCTTAATCTTACTAGTTATTGGTTATTAGCTTATGACTTATTTGTTATAATTCATTATTATTATCTCAAAACAAAAAAATAAGTAAATCAGCATACAAATTTTCACACAAAGTATTTGACAAAATTCCTATGAGTAGAAGTGGTCAAAAGTTACTAGAACAAGGTTGTGTCTTTACAGTGATATTAGAGAAGAGTATCATGTCATCTTGGTGGGTACAATGCATATTAAACTAGAAGTGACATGACTGATTGGAATGTGAATCTATTAAATCATCACTATAACACAAGAAGAAATAGGGATTTACTGAATACATGGCAGGAATAATAGAGAAATCCAAGAGTACATATAGGCACAAGCAAAAAGGTCACATGCAATATGGGTGAAAGAAGAGATCTAGTAGATGAAAGGTTATTTAATATGCTTGAGGCTTTATAGATGAGGCAATGACATGCCAAAAAATGAATACATGAGTAGAACTAACCCATGGATTTGATGATGGATAAAAAATTAGGAATGTGTGTTAATGGTGGGAACAATGGAGGTAACAATGAAGGAAATAATGGTAGGAATAAATGTGGATAGAATGGAGGTAATGGAGGTGGAGAGATGGCTGATAATTTTTGCCATGTAACTATACTAGAGAGGAGAGTGTGTTTGAGGCCACTTATACCCACCTTTCCCCCTAGAGTTTTAGTACAACCAGAAAATGTGCAACATATTAGTACAGAGTTATAGGCATAGTTTCAAAGAGATTGGGAAGATGGAGTAGAATAATTCTGGGAAGCTATCTCTTTTAGAGAATATATGGATGTTAGGTTGAAGCATTTTCCTCCCTCGGGTGGTAGGGGACATCATAGTGATCTATAGAAGAAAGTGAGAAATCTCACCTTAACCTACTTTGATGGTTCAGGGAAGATGACTGCTAGTGCTTGGGAGCATAAGGTTGATACTTGTTTCTAGTTGAACTTACTATCGGAGGATGAAGCCATTAATTTCAAGCACTATATTTGGATGGATTAGTATATGAATGGTGGCATCACATCATGGTCACTTTGGGAAATGACTAGATTACTTCATATGTAGAGCTCACAAAGAGTTTGATTGAGATTTTCAAAAAAAGGGATCCAAAAATGCACTTTATAGATTTAACTCAGCTTAAACAGTGGGCTCAGTTGAGAATTATATATCATAAAATGGAACAATGATAAAATGAAATTTTTGTCACCCCTGAAAGCCACGAGGTTTCTTCTGGCAGTTCTATCAAACTTTAACATCCCTCAAAAGACATCAAAAGAGAGGTCAACCCTCACAGGCTTTGTGGAAGACTACTCAGCTTCATGCATCCTCTAAAATGTATGTTGTAATGACGTAATGAAGTAAGTTTCTCAAAATTTCTTGGAAGCTCTTACAAACTCTTGCAATAGCATAAGCACAAATGCTGTAAGGAAGAATGGCTCACAAAATTTGTTGGAAGCTCCTGTAAACTCTCATTGTCAGACAAATTAAGAACAACAAGGGCCTTCAAAGTTCCCAAATCCCACTGGTAACTGCTTCAATCTCTTACAACCTGTTGTGTTTTTCCTTGATGTGTGTTGGAATTTAGTTGTGCTGTTAGCATGAGTTTATTACGCCGAGAAGCGTAGCTATACAATGGTAGCGGAAATGGGAATACCAGCACGAGAATATGCCATAATAGATTTCTTGTCAATAAAAATTAATATTCTAATTAACTAATTAAAAATTAGCTGGCCGAAATAATAGGTGGCAAAAAATATACTATTCAAGAAACTATTCAAATTCCACTGCCAGCTCATTCTCTATCCACACATAGAAAAAACTGAAAATAATGGAATAATGACAGCAAAAATAATAGAATACGGAAACAACAGCATTAATGGAACAAACGTCCACCGCAGTTTCAAAATCATATATGTTACAGAAGAATTGGGCGAATGTAGAAAGTAAAGCGATTCAGCTGACCTTGTGTTACCATTGTTTAGGTTTTTCCGCAACAACTCTGGTTGTTCAATTTATCGACACCATTTCAAGACAATGCCGAATAAGTTGAAATCTATCATAATTTGGATGCTCAAAACCCAGCATAGATTTATATCCGTCCGAATTGTTTTTGTTCAAATTTTGAACTGTCCCTGGAAGCGTTTTCTTTAATGAGCATTTTCTATTTTCCATTATTCATTAAATGGAAACGATTCGAATGAAAATAAAAAAAGATTGCAATGTAACTGATATATACAAAGGCTTTATAATACCAGAGAGAGGAACAATTTTATTTCATAATCACTATCTTCATTTCAATTCGGATGCACTATACTATTTTCTAGCAGAGGTTTTTTTAAAAATTAGATTGGAGTAGATCCACATATACAGCTTTGAAGAATATTATATCCTGTAAGATAAATTTCATCTTAGAAATGAATGTTTTATTTAAATCTAATTCTGATATAGAACAATATTGTAACCTCTCTGTTTAAATGTAGGTTGAAGAGTTTTTGTTTGTCTTTCTACACTATTTTATTTCCAAGTAAGAACTCCAACCTGCAATTGATTGTACCAATGCATATTGAATTCTAACATATAATTTATAAGGTTTGATTATTGTATATTTATTTAGTTTTATATTTAGATCTGCATTTGTATTTAGATCTGACCATTAGCTTAATATGCAAAAAGTATTCACAGCGGAAGCATACAGTCTTTAGATCTTCTTACCATTTTATAAAAACCCAAGTAAAAACATATTAGCTTAGAAAATTATGAACCAAATGATGCATACTAAGACAACCATGAAATAAAAACATATTAGCTTAGAAAATTATGAACCGAATGATGCATACTAAGACAACCATGAAAATATGACAATGTAAATAATACATTGTGTTGACAAAGTCTGCAATTATTTAATACTTTCGTCAAGAGGGATCTCAAAAAATTCTGATTCAGTCTCTGAATACACATGTTTGTGTTGCAATTCTCAATTCGAACTCCCAAAATTTCCTAGCCACTGTGCATCAATTCTGCCCATTGAGAAAAGCTCATCACTGTCATAAATAAATCTTGATAGAAATTTTACAGAACTACTTAATTGAAACCTATATCATGCAATTCAATAATTTAGAAACATCTTTACCTTTTTTATATACTTTTATATTAGTTCTAATATTTTGATTGAAAAGTAAGAGATTTTTTTATTATTTTAGAAATATCTTTAATCTTAATTAGAAAAGTAAAATGTTTCTATATTCTCTTTATACTCTTCTAATAGTATGTAGAAACATCTAAATAGAAAAGTATAAAGTCAATATAGAAATATCTTTATTTTCAATTAGAAAAATAATATGTTTCTAATTTTTTTTTTACTATATTGTTATTATACATCTTTTTTCTCATTAATTACTTTTTTATATAATATTTTCAAAAAAAATCTCTTATAAAATTATTTAAAATAATAATTTTATTACTATCTTTATATTTATAAATATGTAATTTAAATAATTAAATAATAGAAAAATCATAAAATTGATAATTGAATGTAAAGACAATAAATAGATATTTTTAAAATTAAAATTTTGTTAAAAAAAGTTTAAATAGAATTGATAGAAAGAAACAATTGTCTTAAACAAACTCTTTATTTTCCATAGTTAAACAAACTGTTTATTTTCAATAGTCTTAAACAATAGTCTTAAAAAAAGAGTCAAACAAACTCTTTATTTTCCACCCATAGAACTATGTGTTGTTATATAATTAAATCTAATTTAATGATATCTTATAATATTTTGAGTTTGAACATTAATATATCTTATATAATAATAAGATATATTAATGTACTAAATTCTTGGTACAAATAATATCTCCGTACTAACGAAGTGCCCAAATCCAATTGCTCCTAACACCATTCATCTCTTATTTTACCATACCTCCTCCAACCATACGAACAACTACTATTCTATCTACTATTCTTTGGAGCCTTTGTCATGTATTTGTTGAAATCAATTTGAGCAGCCTTTGTCATGTATTAGATAGATAGATGTTAGTATTATTTTAAAAGTACTAATTTTTATAGTTCAGAGGTCATAGTAATAGTATTAGATTAACAATTTTTAATAATTTATATTTTTTACATTATTATCATAAATCATTTTTTTCATTATTGTGGAGGGCAATGTCGTCATATTAATGAAATTTGAATTCAATTATTCTTAATAGTTTTTAAAAAAATAGATTAAGCATACATTACATTTCTTAATTATTTTAATATTTGAATTATTGCTGACATTGAATATTAATAATATATTATTTTTATGTTCTCAAATTAAAAATATATTTAGAATATTTATATTTTTTCAGTAATCTTTGAAAAGTGGAAGGCAATGCCGCCATATTTCAAACATTACTATGTGAATTTTTTGTATTATTTCCATATTTAATAAATGCTTTATTTAAGGATTTTGCATTTTAGATTTAGATTTCTTTTTTAGATTATGCTTTATATATTAGATTAATTTATTCTTAAATATTACACTTTTTAAGCATACATTAGATTAACAATTTTTAATAATTTACATTTTTTACATCATTATCATAAATCATTTTTTCATTATTGTAGAGGGCAATGCCGCCATATTAATGAAATTTGAATTCAATTATTCTTAATAGTTTTTAAAAACATAGATTAAGCATACATTACATTTCTTAATTATTTTAATATTTGAATTACTGCTAACATTTGATAATAAGAATATATTCGAATAAATATCTATTTTATGTTTTGAAATTAAAAAACTCAACAAATATTTATTTTCTATTGAGGATTGTATTAAAAAAATTAAAATGTTCTTTTGTGTTGTTGTAATGCAAAAGGTATAACAAATGGATTTCGAATTTGGAATGAAAGTAGAAGTGTCTTCTGATGAAGAGGGTTTTGAGGGAGCCTAGTTCCCTGCAACAATATTAGGATATGTGAGTAATGCAGAGAGGCCCAAGTTTGCAATACAATATGATAATTTTATAACAGATGAATGGTCTCGGGAGCCTCTTGTTGAGGACATCTTCTATGAACCTATTAGACCCACACCTCCGATAATTAGTTTACCTCAATATATTCCAATCGACTTTGCTGTGGATGTATTCGATAATGACTGTTGGTGGACAGGTGTTGTTGTTGAAAAATTCCAATCTCCTATTAGTCAACAACAATTTTTTGAAATCTACTTCCCTCATACTCAAACTTTGCAAGCATATTCTCATGCCCAGTTACGCCGAGCACAAGAATGGGTTGAAGGATGATGGATGCTAAAACAATGGTTTTGAGTAGCTCATTGTTTTTTTTGTATTGAGATCCACTCCTCTTAAACAGGATCACATATTTTTTGGGGATATTATTGTAATCTTTAGTATTGGGATCCACTACCTCTTAAAGGGGATCACCTATTTTTGGGTTTTGCATAGCTCATTGTTTCTTTTTGTATTGAGAACCACTGCCTATTAAAGAAGATCACGTATTTTTTGGGTATTATTGTAATCTTTTCTATTGAGATCCATTTAATATAAAAAAGGGGATAACCTATTTTTGGGTTTTGTTATTTTCTATTGTAAAATGGGAGATCATGTATTGCCATGTTTTGTAAAAAATCCTCTTTTACACCATTTATTTGTCACATGATGTATCTAATATTCTTATAAATAAATTATTCATTTGCAACAATGTTATAATATTTTGTGTCTCCTTCTCTTCATGTTTCCATATTTCTTATAAATTTGTCACTTTAATTATTCTTCTAATCTATTTTATTTGTTGTAATTCTTCTTGTCCTTTGCCTCTTCATTATTCTAAATATTTATTAACATACTATTTAAAAGTATACATGAATTTTCATTTCAACCAAAATTTTAACACGAATACTTTATACATCAATTTTAATTTCAGCCCATTTATCAATCTAATTGTTGCTCCAATTCTTCATTCTACATGCTAATAACAATCATCATTACTAATACATTTTACATGTATATATTTATGCTACTCACTTTATTATTCTTTCCAACTAGGTATGGTGAGACCAAGATTGAATTTTGAATCTGAAGAGGCAAGAAGAGAATACCAAAGACAATATCAAAGAGAGTATCGTAGACGCCAACAACAACAAATGACAGAAACTGAAAGAGAACAACAAAGAATAAGACAAAATGAAAGTAATAGGCAGAGTTATGCTAGAAGAAGGGCATAAGTAATGATTGAACAATTGGAAAGTGAAAATCGAGGTCATAGAAACATAGAAAGAAGCATTTCTCAACGGAATTCTCGACATATCTTTCTTCAAAATGAAGAGAGGTGTGAAGAGGAACATCTTGATCCCCAACCAAGTGACAGATATAACCACCCAAAAAATGCAAACAATCAGCTGAATGTTGATAATGAATGCTCAACATCTATAGAACATGTTCCAGAAACACCACAACATGCAAGTGAAATACACACAAATGAATATTTTCAAGGTAATATACAAAATATGCACAACCCAAATGGTATGCTTCACTTTGAATTTACAAGATTCCAAATGCAGTTTAGACATCAGATAGATAGTTTGAAGACACCAAACATGTGTTATATCTGTCAAGAGTCATATATTGGAATGAAAGTAAATCGCACCTGTGAGGGTCCTATATGCAACAGGTGTCATCAAGAGAGAGGAACTCATAGGTTTTCATCTTCAAATAATATGGATCTCGGCTCTCAACCACAAGAGCTTGTAAATTTAACTCAGGTTGAAGAGATGTTGATAGCATGTGTCAGCCCTTTGTTGCAAGTTACACATGTAACTGGTGGTCAATATAAGTACAAAGGACACACTATTAGTTTTCTGCAACATGTAGAACAAGTATCCAAAGTCTTGCCACATACAATTGAACATTTACCTATCATTATTGTTCGTAGAAGGGATCAACGTGGCACATGGTATAACTTTACTGTAAATAGGGATCGTGTCTATAAAGCATTGAAATACAAAGTTGATCATGACAAGTTTTACACAGATGTCAGAATTGATGAAAATGCTCTTAAAGACTTGCCAAGAAATTATGATGAGAATGTTTTTGACAGATTAAAGACAGTGCACATGGACTTTGATTCTGATGCAAATGAAGTCATATTTTTAGGTCCTATTATGGAGACAGATGAAGGTAATATAATTGACCACACAACCTCTATGGCTTCAAGGCCACCTAATGCTCAAAGAGAAATGGAATTAATCCATGCATGGGTTAATAATCCTGATGCAGTTCCATTTGCTTTAATTGAATGGCCATCTATAGGTGCATCACCTATCAATGAATATGTCACATCTGGATTATTGGATATGGCATTTCCAACATTGTTTCTTGATGGAAGATGTGATTGGTTGGAGCCCAAAATGAAATGAGTACATCTACATGAATTTGTGAAGCATTTGTTGAGGTATAGGGATCACCGCTTTGGTAAACATCCAAGATTTAGGTATTTCATGATGAATATGATAATGAGGCATCGTGCAAAAGGTTCAGCTGATGTCTTTGCAAAAAGGAGTTTTCACGACATGCCAATTACCATTAATGAGCTACGTGAACACATGGAGAATGTGCCACATAATAATTTGGCAGATAGGTTAATGCGGTTTGGAACAAGTCTAAGAGGGACGTGATCATATTGGGCTAAATGTAAAGCAGAATTAACAGACATGCTTAACCAACTAGGCACTCCTACAATTTTCTTCACATTAAGTGCAGCAGATATGCAATGGCCTGATTTGCATGCACTAATGTTTGGTACACCACCAACTGATCCACGAGAGGCTCATAAATGGAGAAGACAAAATATCATCAACTATCCACATATAGTTGTGCATTACATGCACCTAAGGCATACAATGTTCAGAAAGGAAATACTTCAAAAAGGTATGAAAGTTAAGGACTTCTGGTGTAGATATGAGTGGCAACATCGGGGTTCACCTCATGTTCATGGCTTCCTTTGGCTAGAAGGAGCACCAAATATGGACACCATTAATTGGTCAAATGAGGGTGAATGAAAAGCTGCAGAAACATATTTTCATTCCATTATTCATGCATGGAATCCTAGACATGATCCTCATCAAAGAAATATATAGGTACATTTCATACAATTTGATATTCTATATCAAATATATTTAACTTATTACAATGTTTGCATTAACGTAAATTTATAATAATAATAAATCAACTACGATTTTTAGGCATTCCAAAATTTTGGTCAACATCCATGTCTGAAGAATACTGCACAACTAGCTCAAATGGATATCGACCATGACTAAGAACAAATTTTCAATTGTGTCGAAAGACACACAGTCTGTAAGGAAGGTGCATGTCTACGCAAAAAAAGGGGAAGGATGGTTTGCAGGTAATTATTTCATCAAATCATAGTTTTATCTGAATTTTCTATATCAACTATTTCAACAAGTTTACCTAACAAGATACATATTCTCTAATATTTCAGGTATAATGCACCTTAGCAATTGAATTTGGGAGGATCAAAGTTATATGAGGATGCAGAATCAGGTGAGAAAAAATTTGAACCCGCAAGAAATGATGATAGAGTTAATTCACACAATCAATACATATTACAGTTATGGAGGGCCAATGTAGATTGGCAACCTGTTCTTTCAAGACATGTAGTTATCAAATACATTGCAAAGTATGCAGCAAAAGCTGAGAGAAGCTTTGAAACATATCAAGAAATGCTGATGCATCTCTCAAACCTTGAAAACCCAGATGATTTAGCGACACGAGCATATAGAAAGATTTTAACAGAAATAGTTGTAGAAAGAGATATTGGAGCTCAGGAGACATGTCATATACTATTAGAGCTTCCATTGGTGGAGTGTAGTAGAAGGTTTGTTAATCTAAATGTCTCACGTGAAGTTTTCAAACCTGTAGTGATCAATAATGAGGAAAGTGAGGAAGAACTCACAAAATCTTTTGTAGATGGTTACAAAATAAGACCACTTTGTATGGAAGGTATCACATTGATTGATGTAGCAAGGTCTTGGATATACAATCCTAGAAGAAGTGGAGAAAATAAATGGGGGCCAAGACAAACATCAGCTATTGTCAGGGTTTTTCCTAGGTTTATTTCCATTCCTCCACGTGATTCAAATAAGTGGGTGGAGTTTTGTTTGTCTGAGTTTTTACTATACAAACCTTTCCATAACATTGAAAGGGACATTGGTCACAATGATGATATTATAGTACAAAATTGGGAGTTACTCAATTATAATCCTTGGCATGTCCAAAGAGCACCACATGTAGAAAATAATGACCCTTCTACTGATTCTGAAATGGAGGATAATGGAGGTATTCAGGAAAATACCATAGAACATGAGTGGGAAATCATTTCTAAGCTACATCGTGGTCAACATATGCCACTTTCTGAAATTGACATGTTGGGAAGAAGAGATATTGATAGGAATACTAATTGGTGTAGTGAATATCAAAGTGAAGAGTAGACAACCATAGCAATAAATTTCATAGCTGAAATGAAAAAATATGGATGTCTCCTATATGATGACATCCCATAGTGCATCAATTTTACAACTCTCAGTCAGAAGCAACAAAAGGCAATTGACATTATTATGACACATTGCCATAGCAATCAAGTGGGAATGCCTTTATTTATGATAATTCAAGGAACAACAGGAACGGGAAAGTCTTATCTAATTGGTGCCATCAGTCAGTCTCTCCGAATGGTAGCGATGCCAAATGCTTCTCCACTTCTATTACTTGCACCAACTGGAGTTGCAGCTTTCAATATAGGAGCCTCTACCATTCATTCAAAGCTGCGAATACCCATTACAAATTTTGCACAGCTAGAAGGGTCAAGGCTTACAAGTTTTCAACAAGAAATGGAACATATCAAATATATTTTGATTGATGAAATGAGCTTCATTGTTCAAAACTTGCTAGAAAATATTGATTCTCGACTCAGACAAGCCTTCCCACAAAGTGCTGACACTAGCTTTGCAGGTATACCTTTCCTTATTCTTAATCATGCTATAAATGTCTTTTAATACTTATATATAATATCATGTTATGATATTACTAAATGCTCTAAATTTAATTTTATCCAACTCTGTTTCAGGTGTATCCATTATTTTGGTTGGTGATCTGGGGTAGTTACCTACTGTCAATGATAAACCTGCATATGATAGCAACAGACGGGCAAAGTTACTATGGCATGAATTCAAGATAGGTTACACTAGACAAAGTATTCAGGCAAGATGGAGAAAATGTCCACCAACAAAGATTTCATCATCTTCTCACAAATTTGAGAGATGTAGATCCAAAAATAGATGATTGGAACTTGCTTATGACAAGAACTCCTATAAGGCTAGATGCTACAACCAATGATGACTTTGATAAGACAGTGCATTTGTTCTCTACAAATGAAAATGTTTGTGACCATAACATGAGAATGTTGTATTCTTTAAGGCATCCTGTTACATGTAGTCTTGCAACTAAGTCAAGGAATGGTAATGCAAATGAAGATTGGTCAACTGAAGAACTTGATATAGAGTTATTGTTCAGTACCAATTCAAGGGTAATGTTGACTACAAATCTATGGATAGAAGTTGGTCTTGTCAATGGAGCATTAGGATATATTAGAAATATTGTCTACAAACCTGGAACTGGTCCACCTGAACCACCATCATATGTGAATTTGATAATTACTCTCGAATACCATATGATGACCACCATCCAAAAATAGTACCAGTAGCACCATTACAAAGGGGTAGGACCTTCCAATTACCGTTAAGGTTAGCATGGGCATTGACAATTCACAAATCTCAAGGGCTAACTCTTTCAAAAGCCACGATTGATATAGGTCCAAGAGAAAGAGCAGGATTGACATTTGTTGTTGTATCTCATGTAAAGTCTCTAGAAGGCTTGAGAATAATGCCACCCTTCACATATGACCACTATGAAAAAATGAAAAGTGGGAAACAACTTTCAAAGAGAAAAGCAGAAGAAATCAGACTTAGATGTCTTGAAAATCAATGTACTCTTATGATGTATTTCAAACTTCCTATTATAAAATAAAGAATTATTTCTTCTCCTACGTTATGTCATAATTATCTTCAATTATTATATCATTAACCTATACAAGTTAAATCACATATGCTCAATCTAACATGACTACATCATTATTTAAACTTTCTTATGGTTCTTAAATTCATTTGTCTGACATTTTATGATAATTAATTTTTCCCTTAAATAAAGGTTACACTAGACTCTTCATTGTTCAAGATTATGTGATCATTTCTTAATCAAACTTTCAATACTATTTTTATTTCTAATCAAGACACCCTAACATAACTCTAGAATGTAACCCAAATCATAATTGCAACATTTAACCTAACACTTACCCTAACACTATCCTTAACTATAATAATAACAGTAACCATAATTGTAATAAGACCACTAATCCTAACTTTAATAATAACATAACAATAAATTACCTAAAACTAACCTTAACAAAATTGCAAGCTAACCATGACAATAACCTTAACTATAATAATAATAATACGAACTAGAACAAACTTCTTAAATGCAACCTAACAATTCCCATAACACTAAAGTTACATATAACAATATCACTAGCAATAACTATAGGTGTCACATCACCACTAAACCACATAAAAAAACCTAATAGCTACCCTAACACTAACCTTTATTGTAACAATACCACTAAACGTAATCATAATACGAGCACTTACCCTAATAATAACCTTAATCGTAATAATACCATTAACCCTAACAAACTTCTTAAATGGATCGTAATAGTTCCCCTAACACTAACTTCAGGTGTAACAATAACATTGGCACTAATTGTTGGTCACAATAACAATTATCGTAAGACTAACCCTAAGTGTAACAATACCACTAACCATAATCATAATACGTGCACTAACCCTAACAATAACATTAACCTTAAAAATATCAATAACCTTAACCGTAATAATAATAGGAAACATAACAAAAAAACTTAAATGTAACAAAAAATAAACCGAACACTAACCTTAACTATAATAATAACACTAGCCTTAATAATAACATTAACCCTAATAAACTTTTTAAATGGATCCTAATAGTTCCCCTAACACTAACTTTAGTTGTAACAATAACACTGGCACTAATCGTTGTTGTCACAATAACAACTATCGTTACACTAACAGTAAGTGTAACAATACCACTAACCTTAATCATAATACTGGCACTAACCCTAACAATAACCTTTACCTTAAAAATATCAATAACCTTAACCATAATAATAACATGAAACGTAACAAAAAAACTTAAATGTAACAAAAAATAAACCAAACACTAACCTTAACTATAATAATAACACTAACCCTAACAAACTTCTTAAATGGATCCTAACAGTTCCCCTAACACTAACTTTAGGTGTAACAATAACATTGACACTAATCCCTAATAATAACTTAAACCTTACCATAATAATAACACTATCCCTAATAATAACTTAAACCTTACCAATATGACTAACCTTAGCTCTAGCAATGGCACTAACCTTAACCATTATAATAACAGTATCTCTCATAATAACTTAAACCTTACCAATATGACTAACCCTAACTGTAATAGAAGCAATATCCCTAGCAAATTTATTAAATGTAACCTAACATTTCCCCTAGCACTAACCTTGACAATCTCACTAACCTTAATTATAATAGTTTAACATACCCTAACACTAACCTAACCATTATATTAATACTAATTGCAAATGTAATCCAACCTAACCAACTGGGTTTAATAACCCTTACAACAATTATTTTAAAAAATATAAAATATTAAATGTCTTTTGTATTGCACTACCACTGCTACTAGCTTATATATATTTACATATATAATACGCCAAGAGTAATCCTTCTCGAGGTGCCTATTTTCTTTAAATTGCAAGCTGCAATAGGCGCCTCGAGAAGGATTACTCTCAGCGTATTATATATATAAATATATATAAGCTAGTCATACACTTTTTACTTGTCTTAATAAGTTGGCGACAACATTATAAAGTGGGTTATAATGCATGTTTATAATATTAATTTGGTAAAGAACACTTGGCAGATAAGAACCCACGTGTGTAGGCATAGTGTGGCGAATTTCAAAATTATTGAAGTTTGTTTTAATGTTTTGATTGGAAACAAAGAAATGATAACGAAATGAATGTTTTTCATTTCATTTGATAAAAACTTAAGCTAAAAATGCAACCGCCATGATACATTTTCACTTGCAGAGTTTGATCATTTTTTGTCAGATTTCATTGTGCGTTTCAAATAGGTTTATCTTTTCTTTATGGTGATTCCATCGGTGGTTGCATATCTGGAGGGTGAAGTATTTTTGCAGGGAAATGGAAGGCGAAGTATTTTTGCAACAAAAGTCAGGTATTATCTCTTCATTGTCATGAAAATAGGTCACAAAGGTATGTTTCTTCGACATGGTTAAGAAAGGTTATTTTTCTATCTATTTAGTCAAGAACGAAACTAGTTATGGGTTTGTGAATTACAAGTCGCTTCTAGTTTTATTTTGAAAGCAATTAGTTGGTTTCTTTCAATTAATATCACAAATGTTTTTCTTAAAATAATAGAATAGAGATTATTGTTTGACAAAAAAGATTTAGTTGTGAAAGAACCCTTAATAGGATTTGGTGATTTCTTTGGTTACGAAGGTGTTTAAGAATAATTGTTTAATTGTTTTCTCTTGTCAAAGTTGTTGAAATTTGTGAGGATCACTGCAAATGTAATAGCACTCTTATATTGTAAATGTTTTCCAAATGCAACAATCACTTGCATTTATATTAAGAATGAGACAAGAGACATGTCCCTTTATGGGACATGTCTATTCATTAGTATGTAATTAATATAGTGACAATTATGATTACACACACACACATATAATATTTGTTGAGTATTATATTAATTTCTCTAATATTTACATATGTACACACACACACACACATATCTTTACTAGTATTAAATGTGGATTGTCTAAATCGGTGATTCTACCCACAAGTTCTATCTATTATGATTTTTTTCAACCATTACAAGAGAAGGTCAAGTTATTCTAAGATCGTCACCTTCCAATAAATTTTACAAATACAAGTGAGAATCATTTGGAAGTTGTCACTTCCTCATGATTTACATAGGGCCCAAAAAAAGCATTCATGATTCATTAGTATAATAATCAATTATATCAAGTTTATCTCAGAAGTGTTTCACCTGCAATAGTGAACTCCCTCTCAATCAATATGATCAAGATTGTCACACATTGAATAAACCATATGCTCCCTCTAAAGCTCAAGTTTATCAACTTCTTGACCTCTTTAGAAATTTCATACTCCATTTTCATCTAATCTCAATGATCATCGTTTGCAAGAATCAAGTTCTTTCTCCCTTGAATGCAATTATCTTGTGCTTTTGTCCTAAAGGTATGTCAGAGAGAGATAACAAATAGCTCACTAAACTATATCGACCAAAAATACCAATGATAGAAGAATACAACATTTTACTAACCAGTAGTGTGTCATGAATTACAAACTCAAAAATTATGTGCATTAATAAAACATGAAATACTTTTCTTTTATAAATTTCAAGTATTTCATTCTGTAAGGTGAGCCCATATAGAAAATATCATGAAAATTGACAAAAATGATGTCGTCAATCTTGAACATTACCATAATTCTTCACATGACCTATCTTGAATATCCAAAGGTTCTATACATTATGAAAACCTACAATATGATCGGATCTACCTTCAAGCGGTTAAGCTTTTAAAGAAGGAACCTTGCTCTTTTACAAAAAAAAAAATTGCATAGACCCTTACACAGTTGGTCATAACTTTTGAACCTGACATTTTCTCTCCAGTTGCTCTTCTGAGATTTTTCTAAATGTGTTTATCACCAACATATCAACAATTCAGAGAAATCCAACTGTGCATTTGTGAGATATGGTCCTAGAGTACTAAGATGTATTTTTTGAGACAATCACACCTTCACCATCAACAAACTACTCTCTTTACATTTTCAACTTGGCTTTGATGCCATGTTGAATTTTGTGAGGATCACTACAAATGTAATAGAACTCTTGTATTGTATGTGTTTTCCAAATGTAACAATCTCTTGTGTTTATATTGAGAATGAGCCAAGAAGAGACATGTCTATTCATTATTATATAATTAATATAATGATAATTATGATTATATATATATATATATATATATGAGATGTATATATATTTAGTATTATATTAATTTCTCTAATATTTACATAATAATAATATTTGTATATATATACATCTCATATATATATATATATATATATATATATATATATATATATATATATATATATATATATATATATATATATATATATATATATATATATATATATATATATATATATATATATATATATATATATATATATATATATATATATATATATATATATATATATATATATATATATATATATATATATATATATATACACACACACACACACACACACACACACACAGATATATATATATATATATATATATACACACACACACATATATATATATATGAGTATATATATATATATGAGTATATATATATATATATATATATATATATATATATATATATATATATATATATATATATATATATATATATATACACACGTATCTTTACTAGTATTGAATTATAGTGTTTATCTAGCTGAAGCTGCAAAAAATCAACAAAAGCAATAAAGGAAAATCAGTGACATTTGTGAAAGATATTTTCAACCAAAACCTAAACAGGTCTCTATGTGGTTAATTATAACAGTTTTTTAGAAAAACCCTATGTGGATTAGGTTAGTTCCTGAACACATTTTTGATATATGGTAAAGAGATTTTTTGAAAACCCTAAGATGGGTTCAATTATCCTAATAGAGGATATTTTTAAAATTGATACAGATGATTTAGTTTAAATAGTTGAATTGAATAAAATATTCATAGTTGTAATATAAATTATGTAATTCTACCTTATATATATAGAAAGATAGGCATGCATGCAAAGTTAAGTGGTGTGTGTTTGTGTCTATTTTTGTATATACATGGGCCTTATTTGTTGTTGATTCACTAAATATCATACAATCCAATTGATTTCATGAATGTAAAGGTACAAATGCACTTATGAGACCATTGGTGATTTGAATACTATATCAATTGTATTATGAAGAGGGGTTGGTGTTCCTTGCAGTAGGTCTACTAAACAAGTTTTAAGATTTGGTGCACATTTGAATCAATAAAGATATAGGTTATTGGAGTGGTTTTTCTCCCTATGATGAAACTAGTTTGGTTTTGAGGGTTTCTCACTCTGTACAAAATAATGTGTTATGGTGATCTCTTTTTGTGTCTCATTTAGTTGTATTTACATGCTCCAATACTTACTATATCTGTCATACTTGCTACACAAGTTCTTTTCATATCATTTGCATATATATGTGATTATGTTCTATGTTATTTCATTAATGTTATTTCGATGTCAAAATAATTATTTCACCATATTATGTTAAGACAAAATCTTTCATTTCATTACCAATCCAATTTGTGAATTAAAAATCTATCAAGATAAACTTGTTTGAATCACACTCTTATTCACCCCCCCTTCTCAGTGTGAAGCTTAGCCTTGTTGACAATCTAACATTCACTAGAGTTTGTGGTATTTTTTGTTGTTTTTGTTGCGGATCATTGGGAACGACTGGAACAACATCTTTTGGAGTATCATCTAGCACTACATAATCATTTTCTTTCTTCTCATGCTACTACAACTAATCTTTGTACTACACTTTCTCATTGAATATGACATCCCTTCTTCTTAGAATTTTATGAGTTTCAACATCCCAAATTCTATAGCTAAATTCATCAATGCCATATCCAACAAATATACATTTCCTTGACTTAGCTTCCATCTTGGTTCTATTTTCAAAATGTATATGTGCAAATGCTTCACAACCAAAGGTTCTAAGAAAAGAATAACTCACCTTCTTACCTGTCCATGCTTCCTATAGAATACCACAACCTGAAGGAGTAGAGGGACCTTTATTTATTAGGTAAATAATAGTGTTTATATCATTTTCCCACATGTTTAAGGGAAACTCAGCATGAAACCTCATACTACTTTCACGCTCTATTATTTTCCTATTCATGTGTTCAACCACTCCATTTTCTACCTATGAATACCATTAGAGGAACAATAATCTCCAAACTCTTTTTTGTAATACTCGTGCCACCATTATCAGATCCAAGACATTTTAGTCTTTTACCAATCTCATTCTTAACCAATATTTTCCATTTTTTAAAAGTTTATAATACATCATATTTATGTCTAAGGAAATAAATTCATACTATCCTAGTTGCATCATCAATGAATGCTATATAATATGGATATCCACCAAGGGAAGATACTTGAACTAACTTCCCCATACATCTATATGCAAAAGCTCTAATTTCTCATCTTTCTTTTCCTTCCCAATATTTAGAAAACTAACTCTCTTTTGGTTTTCATACACTGAATTTTCATGGAAATCCATATTGACACATTTTAGACTCGGTAAAACTTTCTTTGAATGAAGTAATTTCATGTCTTTTTCACTCATGTGCCCAAGTCTATTTTTCGACAGTGTTGTTTCATAATTCACATCGACTATTTCATATTCTACCTACTCAACTGTAACAATTATTCTTGAACATTGAATTTTCTTAGTAACAATTAAAGTAGAAGGAACAATGCGACCTATACAAAAATATAAGGTGCCTAATTTCATACATTTTTATACTACTAAGGAACTTTTTGACACCTTCCAATTTTTATCATTAAAAGTAACTATGCAACTTTCATCACCTAGTTTCCTGACTGAAATTGAATTCCTACTTAGCCTTGGAACATGTCTTACCTCTTGTAGTATCCAATGATTCTCATTCTAAAACTTAATCTTAATTCTTCTATTTCCAAAAATCTGATAGGGTTCATTATTTCCAAAATAAACTAGCCCAAAATCCCCTTGAACATAATCAAGAAAATAACTTCTATGGGGTGTAGCATGAAATGATGCCCTTGAATCAAGAACCCATGAATAATCTTTATTTTCAAGTGAAAGAAGAAAAAAACTCTTCAGATTTGTTACTAACCACATTTTCCTCTTTACTACCTCTTTTTTTTCTCCAAGTCTTTATTCTTTCAAGAATAGCACTCTTTCTTCTTATGACCTAGTTTTCTATAGCACTAGCAATCATTTGGTCATATGGATTGAGACCTCTTTCCCTTTGATTTTCCTCATGATTTCCCATGACTTCCAGAATTATTTCCTTTATCCCTTGATCTACCTCTTCTTTTTGCATTCAAAAAACTACCTGATGTAGATGCACTTGAGCTTTTCCTATGAATTTCCTTACTCAGAAAAACACCAACAACATCATCAAATTTTAGGGTATTTGAACTAGAAAAAGACTTACTAAATGCCATTACCAAGCCATTTCATATTTTAGGCAAAGAGCATAGAATCAAAAGAGTCATAATTTATTAATTGAAATTGAAATTAACAGAAGATAATTGACTGGTAATTGTATTAAACTCATTTAAATGATCAACAACTGACCCATCTTCTACCATTTTCATATTAAATAAAGGCTTCATAATAAATACCTTATTTGAAGCGGGAGGATTTTCATATAACTTCTCTAGGGTTTCCATCAACTCTTTAGTTATGTTTTATTGTGTAATATTGAATGCCATCAATTGTGTGGGCATAGCTAAATACTACCAAGTACCTTCCTATTGAAAATATCTCAATCCTCATCAGACATTAATGTCAGTTTCTTGGATTTTCCTCCCAATGGCCACCATAAATCCTTCTAATAGAGATAGTCCTCAATTTGCATTGTCCATAACTGAATGTACTTCCCAATAAAATTCTCAACCTTCAACTTACCCTCATATTCCATCACTCCCACTCAACCATGAGACCTTCCTGCAGAGGATAACTAAAAAACAACCCGCTCTGATATCACTTGTAAGGATTAGTAGATAGAAAGTTAATAGTTACATGCAAATATAATCAATAATGCAAAGGAATAAAGCACACATAATTATAACAAAAAGACCCAAAGATTTAACATGGTTCACTCAATCTTGGGCCATGTCCACCAAATAGAGAGTCCAATCTTATTATCCAATAATTTATTCTCATTACAAATGGAAGGTGAAGTAGTTTCACAAGGAAAGTCAGGTATTATCTCTTCATTGTCATGAAAATAGGTCACAAAGGTATGTTTCTTCTCCATGGTTAAGAAAGGTTTCTTTGTTCTCTATTTGGTCAAGAAGGAAACTAGATATGAGTTTGTGAATTGCAAGTCACTTCCAATTCTACTTTAAAAGAAATTAGTTGGTTTCTTTCAGTTAATATCACAACTATTTTTCTTAAAAGAACATAATAAAGATTACTGTTTGACAAAAAAAGATTTAGTTTTCAAAGAACCCTTAACATGATTTAGTGATTTCTTTGGTTACAAAGGTGTTTAAGAATAATTATTTAATTGTTTTCTCTTGTCAAAGTGGTAAAGGAAAATCAGTGACATTTATGAAAGATATTTTCAATCAAACCCTAAACGGATCTATATGTGGTTAGAAAAACCTTATGGGGGTTGGGTTAGTTCCTGAACACATTTTTGATGTATGATAAAGAGACTTTTTGAAAACCCTTAGACGGGTTCAGTTATCCTAATAGAGGATGTTTTAAAAATATATATAGAATGATTCAGTTTGAACAGTTAAATTGAATAAAAGATTCACAATTTTAAAACAAATTATGTAAACTACCTTATATATAGAAAGATAGGCATGCATGCAAAGTTAAGTGGTGTGTTTTTGTATCTATTTTTGTATATACAGGAGCCTTATTTTTTTTTGATTCACTTAATATCATACAATCACAATTGATCTCATGATTGTAAAGTTACAAATGCACTTATGAGACCATCGATGATTTGAATACTATATCAATTGTATTGTGATGAGGGGTTGGTGTTCCTTGTAGTAGGTGGTGCTAAACAAGTTGTAAGTGTTGGTGCTCATTTGAATCAATAAAAGATATAGGTTATTGGAGTAGTTTATATCCCTATGATGAAACCAGTTTGGTTTTGAGGGTTTCCCACTTGGTACAAAATAATGTGTTATGATGATCTCTTTTTGTGTCTCATTTAGTTTTCTTTACATGCTCTGATATGTAGTATATTTTCCATACTTGCTACACAGGTTCTTTTCATATCATTTTCATATATGTGTGATTATGTTCTATGTTATTTCATTAATGTTGTTTTGATGTCAAAAAAATTGTTTCACCATATTATGTTAAGACAAAATATTGCATTGCATTACCAATACAAATTGTGAATTAAAAATCTTTCAAGATAAACTTTTTTTGAGTCACACTCTGATTCCCCCGCCCCCGCCTCCTCCCCTCCCCCCTCTCAGAGTGTAAATTAGCCTTGTTGACCGTCTAACATTCACTGGAGTTTCTAGTATTTATTTTTGTTGTTGTTGTGGAGCATGAGGAACCACTGAAAAAACATCTTTTGGAGTATCATTTAGTAGTACATAATCATTTTCTTTCTTCTAATGTTGTTACAATTGCTCTTTGTACAAAACTTTCTCATTGAACATGACATCCCTTCTTCTTACAATTTTATGAGTTTCAACATCCCAAAGTCTAGAGTCAAATTCATCAATGCCATATTTGAAAAATATATATTTCTTTGACTTAGCTTCCATCTTGGTTCTATTTTCAAAATCTATATGTGCAATTGTTTCACAACCAAAGGTTTGGAGAAAAGAATAACTCATTTTCTTACATATTCATGCTTCCTTTGGAATACCACAACCCAAAGGAGTATAGGGACCTCTATTTATTAAATAAATAATAGTGTTTATAGCCTCTTCCCACATGTTTAAGGGCAGCCCAGCATGCAACCTCATACTCCTTGCACGCTCCATTATTGTCCTATTCATGTGTTTAGCCACTCCATTTTCTTGTGGAGTCCTTAGAACCATTTTCTACCTACGAATACTATTAGAGGAACAATAATTTTCAAACTCTTAACTGCAATACTCACCATTATCAGATCTAAGACATTTTAGTCTTTTACCAGTCTCGTGCTCAACCAAGCGTTTCCATTTTTTAAAAGTTTCAAATACATCATATTTCTACCAAAGGAAACACATCCATACTTTCCTAGTTGAATCATCAATGAAAATAACATAATACATAGATCCACCAAGGGAACATACCTGAGCTGGTCCCCATACGTATGTATGCACAAGCTTTAAATTCTCATCTTTCTTTTCCTTCCCAATCTTTAGAAAACTAACTCTTTTGTTTTCCATACACACAACTTTCATGAAAATCCATATTGACACATTTTAGACTTAGTAAAACTTTCTTTGAATGAAGTAATTTCATACCATTTTCACTCATGTGCCCAAGTTTATTGTGTCATAGTATTTCTTCATAATTCACATTAACTATTTTAGATTCTACCTGCTCAACTACATCAACTATTCCTAAAAATGTGTACATTACAAAGATGAGAGATTAGATCTATAAGTTCAAAGAAAGGCATGAGAAAGTCAGTGAAGAATTGAAGGATTCAAAAGAAAAAGTTTTGGATCTCGAAAAGGAACTAAATGTATCAAAGGAAAAGGTAGCGGCCTTAGAAAAATAATTGAATGTCAAGATGCATTCTAAGGAATTTATCAGATATGGATTGAAGCATAAGATGGGGAGTGCTTGGATAACCAAAGAAAAATCAGAAGTTGTAATGGAAGAATGGGAAGAATCTGAAGAAACATTCAAGGATATTATCATGAAGAAGGGTTTAGAACAAAATGAGAAGTTGGAAATGGAATTAAAGAAGCTAAAATCAGAAGTAAAATTGGGTGAAAGAAATAGTATTTTGGATTATTTATTAGACATGTAGAAAGGTCACAAAGATAAAGAAGGTTTAGGGTTTACCAGTGAATGATCAAATTAGAAGGACAAAGGAAAATATAAGATAATTGAAGATGATGGAAAGATTGAAATGACAAGAAAAATAAAACTAGAATACATCTAACAGAAGGCCCTAACTCTTCTGACATCTAAGTCGAATGCTTTGGCTCAAGGGGAGCATTAACATGTTGAATTAAATACCTCCCCTACTCCGAAGTGATACCAATTGCAAGTAGCTTATTTTTAGAAGGAAGATATGAATATTAATGATGACAAGATTTTTTAGTGTATAATACAACTAGATTGCATCAATGGTATTCAAATTTTGGTGGGAAAAGAGTAATCAGTTGTTTCATGGCCATAAAGCTGAAATTTTTGAATATTTTGGTATTGTAGCATGAAGAGAAAAATTGCAAATTTGTAGAGAGCTTGAGAAAGAAGACTTGTGAAGAGATTATGGGACCTAAATTTTATATTTGAAGTGTCAGTGTGTCCAAAACAAAGAAAATGGAGAAGGTTGAACTGAAGGAATTTGATCACAATTGTATCAAACAATTGGAATTTAGGTTACCTATGGAGTATTTATAGAGAATCAGAAATCTTCAACTTGACATTTGGGGAGAGTTTCCATGGTATGAGGATAGAGAATTCATCTTGTTTGTGTTGATTTGTTTTCATTGTGAAACCCTTGTACTGGACAAACTATATGTTGTATCAAAGGAGGTATTTGAAGTAGTTATTGGATTATGCAACATTGTTGAGTTTCTTGGGAAGAAATTAACTAGATACCAAGAGGTAGAAGCTCTTAATGAGATTAGTGAAGATCGACATACATTTCTTATCAATACTCTTGAGGATCCGATAGTAAGGTATGTTGCCTATGGTGTTTCTTAGAAGATTCATGATTTTAAAATCATGATGGTTCTACTTTTGCATTAGCTATATATATTTCATGTAAGATTGTAAAAAAGAATGTGCAAATTGATCTGTGTAAAATTTTGTTAGACAATTTTCTTGAGAATGTAAAGATTATAGTCTAAAGTGGTTATGATTTTGAATTTGGGTCACTAGATATATGTTCGGTATTTTACTTCATGGGGATATTACTTGGAAAAAAAATGTTGAATGGAGGATTGACATTCCTTTTGGTAAGAAAATTTTTAGGTATTTGGATATGTTGGAGAATAGGGTAGATGCATGTAAGGCATGTTTTTTATTTTTATAGGATGGTGTTGGTTCTAGATTATCTATTGTTAGTGCTATATCAGCAAGTCATGGTGAGGAGGGTTCCTCCTTCCATTACAAGAGTGTAGAAGAAGTTTTTGATGGTTCATCTCCTAAACCAAAGAAGAGAAATCCATGTGATATAAAGGAAAAGCAATTGTTCCCATTTCAAACGATGAAGAAGAAGAAAATGAGGGAGAAATTTTGGTAGAAGAGTTGGAAGCTCTAGAAGAGGAAGAGGATTGGGAGAAAATGGTACTTTCTTTGACAAAATATGAGCATGTGGATTATAATATGGTGAAAAAAAATTGGAAGATGATGAGTATAAAAGAATTGGTAGTTTGTGGACTGACTATTCATCAGTGGATAAGAAATTGGTAATGGAATTGTTGACTAATCACTTGATCAGTAAAAGAATCACAATATATAGTGTGTCTCCTATGCTACCAACTAAATTATTGATGAATGTTGAGATTGAGCTGCTACATTTTGGTGCAGGTTAGCATGCAGTGGAGAAATCTATAATGCAAAAATGTGAGGATGCAAAATAGAGACTTTCCAGAATTATTGGTGAGACAATATTGTTTGAAGGAGATTGCAAGTATATACTAGCATTATCTTCAGTGACCTACTATTGTAGACAATTTTAAAGATCAAAGTGAAGTGATTGAGAAAGATTTGAATGAGCATGGAAAAACATATGATATCTTCAAGGACAAGTTTGGAAAGAAGAGAATCAGGGTTAGTGAACTTCAAGCAGAGCTATTTTTGCTAAAAAGACATAGGGAAGATCTAATAAAAACCTTTTCGTTGGTGAAGGACATGGAAGAGGTATGGTTGTCCAGTATGTTGTTGGCATCCTAGGTGATGCAGAAGATTACGAGTGATAGTTTCAGTCTTTGGACTAGAGGAAATTAGTTGACAAACTAGTGGAGTGTGATGTTCTATGTGCTCGAATGGGGGGTGTCATTGCTGAGTGTAAGAAAGAGCTTTTAATTCTGAAGGAGAGGTACAAGAAAGTATTTAATGTTAAATTTGTTGTATTTTTTTACTTTCCTTCATGTCTTTTTTGGCCCTTTGTCATTGTGGCAAAAAGTGGGAGAGAAAGAGGAAAAAAAAATGATGTATCTACTCAGGGGGAGTTTTGGTAGAATTTTTTGGTTGCAAGTTTTTTGGTTATGAAATCAGGAGTTCATTTTTAGTGATTTTCCATCAATGCCAAAGGGGGATAATGTTACACTTATTGAGTTTTTATTGGCATTGGTTTTCATTGATATTAAAACCTTCATACCAAAATCTTGGTGGTATCAGTTGATTGTTGGAAAATTTTAGTTCTATTGGTTATCATTTATTTAATAGAAGTTTTAGTTATGGATAATATAGGTTCAATATAGATAGTTTTGATATTTTATAGAAGGTGTACTTGGTTTTACTCATGACATATATTTTATATACTTGTATGACTTTGGTAATCAAAATTGCATAAAGTTGTTTGTCAGTTCCTGGTGATTGCTATTCTTGTAGTGTTCTTCTAGATGTGTAGTACCTCGCCAAGGAACCCAACATAAATTAACCTAAAATATGTAACTAAGTCTATAGAATAATTTTTTTCTTAAGAGTTTACAAACAATAATGAATAACAAAATGGAAGCAATAACAGAAAGTCAATACATATTCATATACAAAATTTCATATACAAATTACAAATATCAAGGGTTCTTTGATGTAGAAATATGTAAATATAATTTAATCTATTAAGTACAATAACCATATAAATCTTCCACATAATGAAACTGGATCGTCTTAAAATGGAAGCACTTCCATGTTAAAAGCATTTAACCCTCTGAGTGAGTGGTCTGGGGTCATGTCAAGTGCCTTGATTAGGTCTTTTCTTGAATCTAACTTTATCCCCCCATTCTACTTCTCTCTCCTCCTGATTTCACCTTATTTCTACATTTCCTAGCATTCTGGGCCAGGATACTGAGGTTTTTGACCAAAAGGTCAAAGTCAACCTTAATCCTAACCTAGTCAGGATCAACCTTGATCCTGACCTGGTTAGTTACAACCTCGATCCTGACTTGGTCAATTACAACCTCAATTTTGACCCCCCTTGTTCAAATTTCAATTTTCCTTGAATTCTGGGTGTCGGGTTTCGGGGATGTTTGTTTTCATGCCTTCAGATCAGCCATTTCGAGTTTCAGAATGGTAAATCCTTAAATTGCATTTAATCTAGGTATATTTTCTAAAGGTTAGGACCTAATTGGGATTTAATTCTCCAAGGTGGCCCTTCTAGAGGATTGTGCCCTAGTTCACTATAAAAGGAGGCCTTCCTCTCTCATTTTCTCCATCAAGTTTTGTGAGAACACATCTCTTAATCAAGTTTTCATGTTCAAGTAGTCTCAAGCAAGGTGATCAAGCAAGCATTCCATTCAAGCATTCAAGTCTTCTTCTCCATCCAAGTTCTCCATTGGAGATCAAGGATTCAAGCATTTAAACCATTGAAGGGATTTGGTTCAAGCATTCAAGATTCATCATTCGAAACCCTAGATCTAGCCATCATGATTGTGTGATCTTCCTTCAAGATCCTTTTGTTCATCTTTGAGATCCATTTCATTCTTCCCTCAAGGTGGATTCCAAGCATACAATCATGGAGGTTTGATTTACATGTTCAAGCTTTCATATCAACATACTTGATTACATTTCAAATACAATTGCATATATATTGAATTGCATAGCTTCATTGTTAGATCTACTTCTACTACTTGCTAGCATTCTCCATTTCAATTTCAATATTAAGGTTGATTCCAAACCGGGGTTTGACCAAGGCAAACACCCCAAACAAACAAAAAAAACTATTTTTCTTGTAGGTACAGGTGCGAGATTTTGGATCTGAGAGCATATTTGGATACCCTTTTTGGCAAACTTCTGGGATCTGCGAACAAAATCAGAATCAACCTTCAAATAAAAAATGTAGCCTTTGACCTTTTTATGAGGGTCAAAGATGACCTCCCTTAGAATTGGAAAAGATTTTTGGGTTTTGTAGATCTCACAGTTTCGATTCTGGAATCGGAAAATCAATAGTTTTTGAGATCATTTGATAGGGTTTTCAACCAATTCTTTTTTGGAGTTAAGTACCTTTATCTCTTCATTTCAACATTATTCATCTACCTTTACTTTCCATATCAATACAATTCAAATGTAAGTGTAAAATATTGGTTTTAGGGTCTCTTTTATGTGCAAACCATTGTTCTAGGACCCCATCCATATTTTATCCTTTACATTTTGGTGAACCCGACATACTTACTCTCTTTTTGGTGTTAGATCATTTGTCTTCTTGCCTTAAGATTAGATTTATTTTATGCTATTGCATTTATATTTCAAAAATAAATAAAAAATTGCAAAAATTCTTTAAAAATACAAAAACATTTACATTTTCATGCTTTTAGTATTCAACATGTATGATTCTTGTTTTGAGTACTTTGATGAGGCTTTTGTTGTTCAAGATGATAGATCCCTTAATGAGGTACATGGAAGTGAGGATGAAAATTGTTTGAATGAGATCTCCATTGATCCTATTCCTATTTCACCCTCCTCCTCAACCTCTTCAATTGACCACAAAGATGAGTTAGGGATTGATGTTAATTCTTCTCCTAATATATGTCTTTTCTATGAGCCTATTTTACAATACAATTTACCTTCTTTCCCCTTTAGGGATCAAGCTTCAATGACTTATGACACTCCTACAATGTGCTTTATGGATAGGGATGTTAGTCCTCCTATATGGGATGAATCTTTGGATTTGGAAGTTGATTACTCTCTTCCTCATGAAACCATTATGAATAATCCTCCTATTTGGGATGAACCTTTGGATTTTGATGTTGATTACTCTCTTCCTCATGAAACCATTGTGGATAATCCTCCTATTTGGGATGAACCTTTGGATTTGGATATTGATTACTCTCTTCCTCATGAAGCCATTGTGGATAATTCTACTTTTTGGGATAAACCCTTGGATAAATACATTGATTTATCCCCTCCTTGTGAAGAATTTTTGATACAAACGGATGACATATTCTCTAAAACACACTTCCCTTATGCAAAAGAAGATGACATTATAGATTCTCCACCTCCATTTAGGATTCCTTCTAGTGATGAGGCATTAGTGGAGAAAGATATGCATTCCCTTAACGCTCTTCCTCTTAGTGGTGATATTATGGGAAATCACGATCCTACCTCACATCATTTTTACCATAATATTACTTATATCTATTCAAACCCTTTTCCAATGGTGGTTCCAAGTGTTCCTCCGGTTGTGTCTTCCATACATATCACTTCCTACAATTTTCTTAGTATTCCTAAACTTCCTAATCCTAATTGTATCCTTCCTAATATAGTTCCTAAACTTTCTAATCCTAATCCTATCTTTCCTAATCCGATTCCTAAATCTCCATCTGCTATTCCTAGCTATTCCCACACTTATGTTGAGGTTCAAACTATGGTTCATGATGTAGATGTGCAAAGATTCTTCAAAATACCTTCTCCTTATTATCCGATCCATAAATATAAGAAAAAAGAAACTTCTCCTTTGAGATTTCTTCATAATTTTACCCCTCATTCTGATATAACATATATCTTTTCTCCTCTAGAATGGGGGGCAAGAGATATATTTCTTCCTGTCTTTTAGAATCCATTATATTCATGCTTTGAGCTTAATTGGTTATGTTTTCATAGCTTTTCATCCATTGCTCTCTTCTATTATTCAAGATATCTTTTCTAGAACATGTGTTTTGTAAAGGTATCCCTTTCCTTTCATCCCTGGGGGGCAAGGTTCTCCCTTCTTTCTTTTTATCTAGGGAACTGCTTTCCTTAGCTTAGTGGTATTTGCTTATATTCCAATATTATTTCATCATATTGACAGATGTTTTGACTATGGATAACCTTCTTATATGAGAAGTTTTTGTCCTAAGTCGACACTTCTTCTCTATGTTCCAAATTATGTTCTTTATAAACTCTCACCCTTGCTTTGGTGTTAGAGTTGTTTCCCTCATTTTAAAGATTCCTCTTCCTCCTGATTGCAGGGGGCTTGATAGTTGAATCTTTGTTCCCACTATTGAAAGATGATATTTTATCTAAAGCACTCCTCTTTGGTGGGGGTCTTGTTGATAAGATCTCTTTCTTTGAGGATCCTTTTCCATGAGTGACATATCCTTTCCATGATTATTGATACTGTTGGATGTAGTGGTCAATATCCCTTGCTAAGAATATGGTATACATTGTTGCTAGACAGGATATCTCCTTGAATTGTGAAGTAGGTATCCTCTTCCATCTTTTTTCCTACACTTGGGGGCCAAGGATGCCATCTCCTGTTGTCTTTCTAGGATTCACCTCTTTCCTTGGGTAAGCAGTATCTATCTATTATGTGATATCCAATCATACATAAAATTTTGGTTTGCATTGAGGATCTATGTCCTTAATCACAACCTATTTCATTGTTTGACATTGGGTTTCCATAGTTGATATATCTCTCACCTTGGAAACTGAGTAGTGTGCTATCCCTCATAAGGGTTACTTTCTTTTCACTTCTTGCATGATATCTCTTTACATTTGTCCCTTCCATGGCCTCATAGGAGCTGTGACCTTCTTGGCTTGGACTGGGTGTTGTTTGTGGATATTGTCTTGATGCTGAAGAAGGCTTTATCCTTGTTCTTTTCTTTCCTTAACATGTCAAAATAGTATGTTTTTGCCATATTAAGGAGGGGGGCATATATAGGGTCTCCCTTGTACTATAGTTTTTTATGTTTATATGCTAAATCTCAGAAGGTAATGCACTAAGTTGCTAAATCCCGAGGAGACATGCATTTTTCAAAAAAATTCAATATGCTAAATCTTGGAAGGTAACACACATAAGTTTCTAAATCTTGAAAAGACATACATTTATATGCTAAATCTTTTGAAGGTAATGCACATAAGTTGCTAAATCCTAAGGAGACACACATTTCATATTCATAATGATACAAGAAGGTGGATCTATGAGTATTCCAGAAGCTGGTAGAAGACGCATTACAATTGCAAGCACAATTTATGGGTGAACCTATTGGGCTCTCCCTCCAGGGTGATTCATAGTAAGGTGGGCATCTTACTAGGCAAGGTAATCACTCTTTTCCCTTTCTCTCTTTTTTGCTTTCATGCTAGTAGGACAAGATCATGAAGCTATGTTATTTATAGTGTTCCTCTTGTCTTTCTTATGTAATCATTTATGCTTTTATGATAGCTTTCCAAATATGATATTAGTATGAGAAATATTTCTTAGCAAGGTTTCTTATGCTAATTGATTTGGGTTGTTTAGTACTAACCTTTGTTTTGTTGACACTTTCATGCATGTATGTTGAGTTAGAATCCTTAGTCTGGGGGCTTGTGTCCCTAACTAAGTGTCATTCTATCTCATTTTGAATCCACTGGGATCTTTTCTTCCTTCTCCTTCACCAAGAGTTTGCATCGAGTCCATACTCTTGCTAAAGTGGGGGCTTAATGTATCATCTTAAAATGGAAGCACTTCCATGTTAAGAGCATTTAGCCCTTTGAGTGAGTGGTCTGGGGTCATGTCAAGCACCTTGATAAGGTCTTTTCTTGAATTTGACTTTATCCCCCCATTCTGCTTCTCTCTCCTCCTGATTTCACCTTATTTCTACATTTCCTAGCATTCTGGGCCAGGATACTGAGGTTTTTGACCAAAAGGTCAAAGTCAACCTTAATCCTAACCTAGTCAGGATCAACCTTGATCCTGACCTGGTTAGTTACAACCTCGATCCTGACTTGGTCAATTACAACCTCAATTTTGACCCCCCTTGTTCAAATTTCAATTTTCCTTGAATTCTGGGTGTCGGGTTTCGGGGATGTTTGTTTTCCTGCCTTCAGATCAGCCATTTCGAGTTTCAGAATGGTAAATCCTTAAATTGCATTTAATCTAGGTATATTTTCTAAAGGTTAGGACCTAATTGGGATTTAATTCTCCAAGGTGGCCCTTCTAGAGGATTGTGCCCTAGTTCACTATAAAAGGAGGCCTTCCTCTCTCATTTTCTCCATCAAGTTTTGTGAGAACACATCTCTTAATCAAGTTTTCATGTTCAAGCAGTCTCAAGCAAGGTGATCAAGCAAGCATTCCATTCAAGCATTCAAGTCTTCTTCTCCATCCAAGTTCTCCATTGGAGATCAAGGATTCAAGCATTTAAACCATTGAAGGGATTTGGTTCAAGCATTCAAGATTCATCATTCGAAACCCTAGATCTAGCCATCATGATTGTGTGATCTTCCTTCAAGATCCTTTTGTTCATCTTTGAGATCCATTTCATTCTTCCCTCAAGGTGGATTCCAAGCATACAATCATGGAGGTTTGATTTACATGTTCAAGCTTTCATATCAACATACTTGATTACATTTCAAATACAATTGCATATATATTGAATTGCATAGCTTCATTGTTAGATCTACTTCTACTACTTGCTAGCATTCTCCATTTCAATTTCAATATTAAGGTTGATTCCAAACTGGGGTTTGACCAAGGCAAACCCCCCAAACAAACAACAAAACCATTTTTCTTGTAGGTACAGGTACGGGATTTTAGATCTGAGAGTAGATTTGGATACCCTTTTTGGCGAACTTCTGGGATCTGCGAACAAAGTCAGAATCAACCTTCAAATAAAAAATGTAGCCTTTGACCTTTTATGAGGGTCAAAGATGACCTCCCTTAGAATTGGAAAAGATTTCTGGGTTTTGTAGATCTCGCAGTTTCAGTTTAAGAGTGTAGAAATCAATAGTTTTTGAGATCGTTTGATAGGATTTTCAGCCGATTCTTTTTCGGAGGTAAGTACCTCTATCTCTTCATTTCAACATTAGTCATCTACCTTTACTTTCCATATCAATAAAATTCAAATGTAAGTGTAAAATATTGGTTTTGGGGTCTCTTTTATGTGCAAACCATTGTTCTAGGACCCCATCCATATTTTATCCTTTACAAAAATGAAAGTACATATCATCTCATAATGAATAAAAAATACATCTGAACCATAAGGTATACATTATAATCCCACATCCACTGCACAAGTCGTAGGGTATGTAAATAAAATTTAAGTACAAAGTACAAATAAAATAAAAAGGAAGAATATGAACAAATCTCCAAGGATGAAATAATAAGGAGAAATCACAACAATGATCATCTAGAATTGGTACAAGAACATCAAAGTCTCAAATGGTAAAAGAATCACTACTTGCCGACCTTGTGGAAACCTATGGTTCCACTCCCACCATGCTAAGGAGATAACATCAAACCCGACTTGAATAACAATACCAAAACCAATCATCATGTACAACTAAGAAATGGATCCTGAAAGCTTTCTATCTAAAAGGGACAACTCAAAATACAAAGGTACACATATTAATTTAGAGGAAACCAACACACGTAGGAAACCTAAGATGAAATCAGGGAAGTGTCATCGCATATGTCAACCCCTTAAAACAATCTCACTAGACTCTAACTCCCAAGTGTGAACATTTGTGGAACCATAAATCTTCTCATGTAGACAAAGATAATCGATTGAATGTTAGACCTCTATGTTACTACTAGATGGGAAATCATCTTCCCTTCCTTAGCCTATACTAGCACTCAAGGCATGGGCGAGGAACAAATTATCTTATTAATTCATTTTTAAACCCTATTTAATGTATTATATTGTCACTTATTAAATAACTTACTAAGGATACCCATGTAGCCACTTTTGGGCTCTAGCGCCTCCAAAGCAAGTCACTTCCCCTCTAGCACCTAGATAACCTACCCTAAGCTCATAAGTCTCAATAACATCTTATAGATCATCATAAATCATAAAAGTCAAGATCTGGTTCCATAATGCCATAAGAACATACATAACCAACTTCCATCACATATACATCATAAAACTCTCACATAATAAAAAAACATAATCAAGAGCTTCCATAAGGTTGGGTTATAACAAAATTGAATGTCATACAGTATGCAAGACAAACAAACATAACACAATTTCCCTAACCTCGCCTCTGGTAACAATCCTAAAAAGGATGACGTAAAAATATTCCCTCTCATACCCACAATCAAAGAAGGAAAAACAGTTATAAGAATTTATCAATAATAAATTAATTTGTAAAACACTATCACATAAATTAATCCATTAAAATAATCACTAGAAAACAACTATAATTATATTCCTAAATTAAATTATTCTTTATACATTTAAATCAATTTATATAAAGAATTAAATAACTTGATTTCAAATCAATAATTACCAAGTCCATATAATTACAATAATATTGATAAAAATTATTAAACAAACTAAAACTAAAATAATAATTAATAAATAAATATTAATATTAATTTAATTAATATTAGCATTCATTATTAATAATTATTAACAAATTAATAAAGTAAAAATTAATTTTATTAAACTTTACAAAATAGAAAATCTTATAAAATAAGATTTGTTATTACTTTTTTAACACACACACACACACACAGAGATATATATATATATATATATATATATATATATATGTTTGATAATAGGTATTTTTGTTAAATATTAAAGAGAAATTACATCACAATTACAAAATTTCATCATCCAACCTTATGCTTTTCTATCTTCTATCATGGGAGTTTTTATCCTTTACAATCTATGCATGTAATTTCATTCTTTAGTGTATATTTTCCTATCTTTACAAGTATTTAAACCCTACTATAAGCATACAAACTTTACAATAATAATCATCTAGCTTAACAACTTTGCATATTTGTAAAAACTTCGACAATGCCTGCTATTGGTTGTGAGAACCTTTTTCCCTGCTAGCTCCAAAATTTGTAGTTGTTTTCGCTATCAACTATTCATGAAACTTCAAAAAACCTCAAAAAACCCTTGCAACATTATAGCTTTACCAAACCTGCTTCCTTCCTTTTCCCCAGCTGCGTTGGTTATGACATTTCCTCGACACAATTACTAGAATGTCTACATCCCTTTCATTTACCCTTTGATCATGCTTAGCCAATTCATCTTTCACCCGCGTCCACCCCTCCATGTCATTCATAAACATTATAGATTTGTCCACTTTTGCTTCCCATCGCAGAAAAGGAATTAGCGCAAACCTACTAGCATCTTCATCTTCTTCAAAACATTCAATTAGGTTCTACTTATTCTAGGAATTGACCATTCCAAGATCAAATCTAGCCCTCCTAGCACATCTTCTTTGAAAAATGCCCTAGTAATTCAGCCAACCTCTTTCCCGCTCTCTCAAATTTCCAAACCCCAAGCAATGAAGACTGAGATTACATCCAGGTTTGTCCTTCTTTTAATTCTACGCTCTTGAAATTGCATTCCAATCACCTTTAGAACACCCTCCACCATTCACTCTATTTTCAACTTCAAAAGACCTTTAATCCTCTCATTATTAGTCGGTCCCTTGAAGGATTTCATTTGTTTCTTAGAGTCAACACTGAATGTAGCCTCAATTAACTTTACACACCAGCTCATGTCCATTCGTCTCCTATTGCTTTCAACTAATATGGTTCAAAAGGTCTAGCATTTTGGCTCTGCTTTATTGCATTCCAAAAATGAATGCCTAAAATTGTGTGAGCCATTGCATCACACCGCCATCTCCCGTAATCATAGAAAAAGCCTATAGGGTATTAAATGCATCATTCTTCTCAACCACATTAATTAATCATTCCCACTACTTCACGCAATGGCTCCTCTATCACCTATCCTATCCACTAATGAACTAAATTCTCCACACTTATATAGATTTCATTAATACAAAAAAGCTATCGCTACACAGTTATAGATACATCATTACCATTACATATAGTTTATAGTCATTTAAAACACCCCCCATTTAGTAAAATCTTCACACTTAGTAAACTCAATTCTATCTAAGGTTGTAGTCCAATTTTCTATAATATTAGCTTCTATATTATCTTCTCTTAGAGTGTGGCTTATTTTAAATTCTTTGAAATTTTGAAGATGCATTCCAACTTCCCTTATAATTTTGTTGACAAACCACGTTTGTGACTGTCCATTTTTTATAGCTTCAATTATAATTCTCAAATCTCCTTCCATATGAAATTTCTCCGCCCCCATCATATATCCCAATTGAACTGCTAACAAAGTTTCATGTGCTTCAACCACATTATCTATCCCTACTTGAATCCTTTTGGCTGCAAATGCCAACACCTCTCCTTTGGTATCTCTAGCAATCACCTAGGTATTCTTGATACTCCTAGGTTACCTTTTGACGATCCATCAAAGTTAAAATTTTTCTACCTTGTATGCGGGGGATTCCACATTACACCTTCTTGAAAAGATTTTATAATGCCTATTTGATTTCCATCATTCCTATAATGAATATTTATCCCATGTCATTTTTTATGAATGGTTTTATCTCATGAAGAAAAAATAGTATTTCCATTTAGCCTGCTAACTGTTGAGCTCATTACTTCTTCTAAATAGATATATTGATCCTATGCAAAATATTGTCCACATTCTTTGAGACATCATGGAAAATTCTTCTATTCCTTTCCTTCCACACCTCCCATATTATCAATGAGGGGAAAATAGTCCACACTTTAGATAGCATTGATTTCAAAGGATAAATCATCCACCCTTTAAATAAATCAATTAGAGCATAAGGCATAGGTCAACTAAAATTTAATTTTAATCTTACCATCTCCTAGCACCTTTGAGCAAATTTACAATGGACGAAAAAGTGATCCACATCTTCCCTTTCACTCATGCACATCGGGCACATTGTAGGTCCTACAAAACCATATTTTTTCTTGTGTTCCCCTATTAAGATTCTATGTTGAATGGCTAACCATGCAAATGCTCCAGCCTTAGGTAAATTATCCTTGTCTCGACACAACTTGTATGGCCACTCATTGTTTTCATCCTCATTGATAAGTAGCTTATAACCTAGTTTTGATGAATAGTTTCCACTTTTTGCAACACTCCAAATAATGTTATCCTTTACATCAACTAGAGATAAAGGTCTTTCATCCAAGATACTTTACATAGTACTGCATATTTCATCACTAAGACCTGCAGTGTTCACCTCTTTCCAGCTTCAATACTGTCCCAATGGCCTTGATTGTTGTTCCATATATTCTCTAACCTTATCACCCCAAACATGATTAAAGTTGTCAATAATGGCTCTTGAATTTAATCTTTCTAATAATGATGGCTTTCCATCCCAAGACTCATCCCAGAATAAGGCATCCCTACCATCCTCAATTTTCCATGACAAGTGATCACATATTATAGGCCTCAATTCTAAAATAGAATTCCATATCATTGACTCTTTTGGGGGGTTTTGAATTGTAAGAATTTTCTTGTCCTTCATTGAATCTAGATATTTTACCTTAAGGATTCTCACCCATAACTGAGAGGGTTTAGTGTATATTTCCCATATCAGCTTTGCCCCCAAGGCTTTATTAGTCAAGTGCCACTTATGAAGACCTTTACCCCCATTCTTACAAGAATGACAAATAGTGTCCCATGCCACTAGTGGTATCTTATCCTCCTCCTATCCACCTTTCCAAAAAAACTTTCTCATACGTTGTTCAATATATTTCAGCACTTTGATTGGAATCTTTAGGCAACTCATTGAGAAAATGGGAATTGCAGATATGATAGATTGAAGCATTAAAATGTGCCCAGCATAAGTGAGCCATTTCCCTTTCCAACTGTCCATCCTTTTCACACAACTGTCAATAATATATTTCCATAAAGTTGCCTTAGAAGTGCCTCCAAAGAGTGGAATACCCAAATATTTATTGGGAAGACTCCCAACTTTCATTCCCAGAATCCTAATAATATGTTGTTGAGTAGGTAAAGAGGTGTTGAAGAAGAAAATTTCAGACTTCTCCCAATTAATGAATTGCCCTAAAACTCTACTATATGTATCCAGGGTTGATTTTATAACTGGCTTCATGAGCAAACGCTTCTCCCATGAGATGTGTATCATAAAAAAACTATTATATATATATATATATATAACAATAAATAAAATGTGGAGTGGAACCGTTGCTCCCACCCTAAGGCTGCTACGACAACGTTGGTTGTCGTGCAACTGTTGCATGCGAGGGAAGGGTATGGAGAAATAACCCCCGTCCCCCTTTAAAAAAATTATTTATTTTTATTTACTTTTATATTTTTATCATAGAATATTTTTTGAGACAAAAAAATGACAAGCTATTTTTTTTAAAAAAAATAATTCAAAGAGAAAACGAGGGTTTCATATATATCTATTTTTTTAAAGGATTTCAATGAGGATTATAAAACAAAAACTAATTCCTATCAGGAAGAAAAAAATTAATTAGATTTATAAAGTAATACATCCATGTGCAAAAATTAAAAAATATATTTTAATTAGATTCAATTCGTAGGGTTTCAACAATAATTGCAAACAAACCCTAACTAATTCAAAACAAGATCTTTCTTCAATGTCTTTCAAACAAAAATTACTAGGTATTCACAATATTAGATTTGTCCAAGCAAAAGCTTTCAAAACATAAATTTAAGCAAGAGAAGAATTTCAAAACAATTATCGACAAAATCTAGCAAGCACGAAGCAAACAAATTTTCTTTAAAAAGAATCAGATCTATGAGGGTTTCAAACCCTACCTCAAAACACCAATTGACAAAAACCATAAAGAACAATCAAAACCCTTAAAAATTCTAAGATTTTACAATTTTCCTCCAATTCAATCTCAGAGCCAAAACCTGCAAATCTGTGTACTGTAAAGAATAATGGTCATAATCCTCCTAATAAAGGAAAAGAAACTTGAAATTAGAACTCAACCATGCAAACCTAGAACTGAACTCAGCTCCAAAACTTTGTTATTATCAATTTTCCTTTTGCATGATTATTCTATTTTTTAATTTAATAATTTAATGCACTTTTCACTTAATTCTAATTTAATTAATATTTCTATTTTTATCAATTCACACAATTTGAAAAATTACTTTATTCTTATATTTGTTTTAATTGATTGTGCAACTAATTGCATATTAATTATAACTAAAAGAAAAAAAATTTAATCGTATTATTATTTATCCAATTGATAATTTATTATCAATTAATAAATTTTATCTTTAATTAAAATTTTAAATTTAATAATTAATTAAGTCTTTAAATTTCATAATTACCAAATCCAATATAATTACAATAATATTGATAACGATTCTTAAACAAACTTACGCTAAAATAATAATTAATAAATATTAATATTGATTTAATTAATATTAACATTCATTATTAATAATTATTAGTAAATTTTTAACAGAAGATACACGAGATGGACTCCTTCGAGCTTCTAAATATACTTTAAGATAATATGAGCATTCTAACCTATTTCCTTGCCAGCTAGGGCTCCAATCAAAGTGGAAAATAGATGGTTTGCTAAAATATAAAATGCTTTATGGGATAGATTTTAGATTCAGAAGGTAATAACCAACATTCGTATGTACTAATAAAGTGTTTAGTGTAGGGAAGGGGGCAAGTGATGAAGTTCTCAATCTAGGTAGATATAGTCAATTCTTGATACCCTAGAGGTAATAATAGTCATGTTACTATTAAGGAGACTACACTAACATGTGAATTTAGTACATGCATAGCATCTTGTACAGGACATAATCATACAGGAATTTTGACTAAAGATCATTAGGCTTATTAGAGTAACAACTAATTTTTTACGGATTGCTATGAGAACTGGTTTAGATAATATATTGTACCACGCAAAAGGCTACGGGCCTGTATTATGTAATCATTAAGAGTAATCTTTGGAAGTCCTCAATTGGTGGGCGACGTCTAGATTGAAATTTTGTAAATAGGGGAATACCGAGCTATCCTTCCTATTTTGTAAATAGGGGAATGCCTCTATCTATCTAGCTATGTAAATAGGGAAATTCCCTTTCTATTGATGTATTGGACAATAGTCCCAATCAAGACTGGAGGTTTTCTTCTCCGTTCTTTCCTACTAGTGCTCACACTAAATGAAGACTCGTGTATATTACTTTTAATAATTATTTAAATGAATATGGCTTTGACCTTTTATTGATAAAAAAATTTATTATTATTAGAAAATTAATAAAGTAAAAATTAATTTTAATAAACTTTACAAAATAACAACTCTTATAAAATAAAATTTGTGATTACTTTTTTTTTAACAAATATACTTTTAAAATAAAATAAAAATAAACATGACACTAAAGTCAATGTGGGGGAGAACCATCGATCCCACCCCTTGACTATCATGCAACCCACTGTGATGACAATGTAGGTTGTCGTGCAACCATTGCACGCAGGGAAAGGTTAGGGATAAATAACCCTTGCCCCCCCTCCCCCCCTCCCTTTAAAATATTTATTTATTTTTAAAAAACATATATATTTTAAATTTTTTGTCTCAAAATATTTTCTAAGATAGAAAAATAACAAGCTATTATTTATTTATTGTTAAAAAAATATTTAAAAAATAAGGGTTTCACATATATCTTTAAAATAAATAAAAATTCGAAGAGGGTGTTGGGATGGAGAGATAGGGTACTGAGAAGGGAGGGGTGAATCAGTGCCCACAAAAACTTTCACTTCTTAAACCTTAAATAGTAAATAGTAGTAACCTTGTAAATAACTTGTATCCAATGCATGTGTCATTCATTCATTCAACTTGTAAAAGTAAATAACATGAAATCAACAAGATAACCATCACATAACACAAGTATTTTGGTAATGCATAAACCCTTGTTAGAAGGTAAAAACTGCGGTGGGGATGACACCCACAAATTCTTTACTACTGCAGATAGAAAAGGTTTGCATGTTAGGGCTACAAGTGGTGATCACTTCTGGTGATCTTACCCTGTTAGGAGTAACATATTAGATCAATTAGATCTACCTAGTGATAGAATTTTAACAACACTACTTGAGTGTGCACTCAGTTAAGAGATTTACAAAAAGACTGTTAGGTCTACTTTGTTAAGAGATTTTACCGAACTCTATTACAATGATTAGAAAATAATGGGATATATCTGCAAATTGACAACTCTATCTTGTCTGATACAGATTTATGAAATACTTAAATATATATCACCTTTTCATGTGAAGTTCTCAACTCTGAACTGCTCAGTAGCTTGATCTGGTTCTGCTTAATCTGAATATCCCTGTATTCTATTCTGCTCTATCTGATAACTGATAATCTTGAAGTTGGCTAATGCTTCAAGAACTTCTTCACTCCTTCTTCACACTTTTATCAAAATGATGCAAAATATAATTATATAGCATACTGCTTATGCCGATTACAAAATTAGGTTTACAATATCTTAGAGGAAAAAACCCTAAGATCCACGGTGTACAAAAATGTTGGAAATATTAAGACTAGCCAAGTTATTGAAAGGGGAGGGGTGAATCAGTAACTTCAAAACTTTTACAAATTTAAGATCTTAACCATATTCCAAATAACATTTAGATCAATAAGCTAATTGCATGCATGAGTAACAAAAAGAATAAAACATTCATAACACTTTGAACACAAAGATTTGGTGACCCAAAAACCTTCCAAATAGAAAGTAAAACTGGGGTGGGGATGATACCCACAAAACTTCAATACTGCAGTATAAATTTTACCATTTAAGGCTTACAATGATCACTTTTGATGATCTACCCTATTAGGAGCAATTAGGACTACTAGGTCCACCTTGTTAGAGGATTTACAAACATACAATGAAGTATGCACTCGGTTAAGAGATTTTACAAAAGACTGTTAAGTCTACCCTGTTAAAGGATTTCAAGCTGATTCACCTATTAGGATGAAACAATAGATCTCTTACTTAGATCTCTTACTTGCAACTGTACTTGCTAATTGAGATTCTTTGATGTACTGATCACCTTCTATGATAGATATGTCTCTGCTACTCCTTATACTGTTGTAGCCCTTTGTAATTCACCTATCTCTGCCTTTCTTCTCTTTTTCACACTTCTCGCTTATTCACACCTTGGATATGATACAAAAAATTGCTTATATATCAATCCAAAATAATTAAAAATTTGGCTGCTAAAATACAAGTCAACACAAGTATTACTGAGTCAGCCCAAATATAGTTACAAAGTTCCTGCAAACTAACTCGGTGACTTTTTGATACTCGGCATCCACTGCATTACTCGGCATCGTCATGCTCTCGGTAGAAGTGGAGGCTCAGTCCATAATAAGCACTCGGTTGTAGTTTCAAACTTAGTATATACTGGAGACTCGGTAGATATAGTGTCACTCGATAGAAATTGAATTCCTTGTTTACCATGCTGGCACTTAGTAAACACTTCTCATCTCATCACTCGATAATGATAACTCGGTAAGCACTGCGAAGCTCAGTCTGCTCGGTAAACACACAGAGTCTGAATAAGTGTTGTCACTAATGACAAACATAATTAATGCCAACAATCTCCCCCTTTGGCATTAGTGACAAAAATACTTATTGCCCAAAACTTATATACAAAAATCATGCTAAATCTATTTTTGATTTTTCAAAATTTGTCTTTGTCAATCTGTTGTATATACATTTCATGACTCCCCATACAATATACAAATATACAAATATCTTATTTCACCTCATACTCATATTTCCTATTTCTCATATATTTTCTCCCCCTTTCATATCTCTCATATCTTTCCATATATCTCCCCCTATCTTATATACTTTCTCCCCCTTTTTGACAATAATGCCAAAGGTGTATATACAAATATTTTACATAGAGATGCCAAAATGTGAAAGAAAATCAGAATGTACCTTGCCAATCAGTGCCAAAGTTCTATCCCAATTCTCTTTCTGAATCTTGCATGTATGGAGTGCAACTTCGACTTCTACAGAGAGTTCAATCATGTGATCTGCAATTGAAAACTGATTGTCATGGATCAATGTTTTTGAGTGTGCAATATGCTTCTGCATTGTATCCATGATGGGAAGGATCATGTTCTGAATATCTATTAATGTTGACCTGATCCTTGCATCTTCTCTCAATAACTCTGACTACTTATCAGATAGGAATCTGACTGTCAAATGATGTGCAGAGCTTGAACTAGGTTCAAGTTGCAACTTTTGTGCACTGACCTTCAGATCCTCATCAATCTTATTTATTTTGTCCTTAATCTCCTTTGAGAACTTGGCAACATTACATACTTTGACAAAAAATGATGTTACCTTGGAATAGGAGGACTCAATGCTAGTCAAAACTGAAGATAACCCTGCCTGATTGATAGCTATTCGTTGAGCAATACACTCAAGTACTTTATTGTCAAAATTCTTCTCAGCCTTCTCAAGCAACTTATCTGATCCAGAAGAATCCTCATTGAACTTGTTTACTACCTCTACCAACTACAACAAAATGTGTTGAGAGGAATCGACCTCAACACCTATTGCTTCTGTCAAAATGTTCTTGGCATCAACTGTCTTAAGGTTTGAGCATATATGTCCTTGACAGTTTTTTTTGCATTGGACCATCTCATCTTAACTTTATCCAATAGAACACCTAGAATTTGAGAAGCCATATCATCAGGTGAGTACTTCCATTTTCCCATTTTCTCAATAACAGCATCTTCAATTTTCTGTTGCTCTGCCTTTGATCTAATTTCATATTTGAGAGATTTGAAATTTGAAATTCTAGATCCTTCTCTCAAATCCTTAATCTTTTCTTCTAATGAGGGAGGAGGACTTTTGAGTACTATATCATCACTGACTTTACCTACCTTGCCCCTTGTTTTTCTTGTGAAGACTGTAGTAGATTGTTTTGGTGCCTTAGTGATTGTCACCTTCCCTTTCTTCTTCACAGGTACTTGTTCTTCTTCACTCTCATTCTTTTCTTCTTCTTCAATGTCCTCTCCTTTTCCCTTGGTTAACATTAGAGGTGTGCTAGATTGCATCTTGGCCATCCTCTTTTTGCCTTTGTTAACCGCCTGTGGAAGCTTTATACTTAGCTCAATTCTTACCTTAGCTTCATCATATGTTCAAAAGTATGGGGCCTTTGGATCAACGGGTTGATTTACTAGGGCTTCAATTATATCCTTTGTCTCATCAATTTTTACCTCATAAGGAAGAGGTTTCACCCATACAATCCTAGGCCTTACTGCCTGAATGTATACTCTATCACAATCAACCATGAAACAAATATCATCTTTATAATCTTCCGCCAACTTTTGTGGAATCCAGAATCTGTTATTCATCTTTTCTTTAAAAGATTCAAAATAGTTATCCATTATGTTTACAAAATTCTCACCCATTTCTACAATGTACTCATTTATCTGATAAAGAACAGGCACATCTTTTCTCCATTTTACCGTGCCTTTTGATGGGAAAAACTTTTGAGCATAGAAAAATAAACAAACCAACAGCGAGCCAAACTTACATGGATTGTTCTTTGAGGTTTGAATGCTCTCCATATTCTTATTGAACTACTTCAACAACAAATCTGCTAGGTCAAATGACAAGTTGTTCTTCACAATTTTGTAAGCTAGGTCAACTGCTTCACACGGAACACTATTCTATCGACTTGAACTGTATATCTTGTGAGCTATGACATATGTGCCAAATTTTAGTTCTGCATTGGTAATACTATTTATTCTCATACCTCTACCATCCTATTTGGCTAGGGTTTTCTTTTCCAGCTCTACCCGACCTAGGGTTTTTGTAGATTTTGCCTTAGCAAGCATGGGAAGACCAGTGATTCGATGAATCATCTTCTTTGTTATTTCCACTAGTTGCTCAAGCCAAATTTTACCTTCATGCACTCGCCTTAGGATATATCTAATCCATTTTACTCGGAAAATCTGAGGCAAGTGGGTGATATGTGTCAAACCCTTATCTTCCAAATGTTTATGTTCTAGTTTGAGAACACCATCAACACACAGTTCATCATGAACAACATCTATCTCTAGGGTTCCAAGCTCTTGAATTGTACACTTGAAATGACTGTGAATGTCATTTACAAGAAGTACCTTTGGAGGAATCTGTGATTGAGCTCCACTTGGGTCTAAGGTTTCTGCAATTGCTGGCACGAGTTTGAAATCTGGTGCTTTCCATTCTTCTTGAACTAACATTTTCAAACCTTTCTTCACTTTAGTGCTGGATGATGCCATGGTAGCTCGGTAGAAAATTCTTCAAAAAATTTCTGCTGCAAATTTGCTTTGAATTACTTAATCGCACTAGGAAATTTCTCTTCTCAATATGCTAATATTCGCGGTGAAGAATGAACTCAATTTCATGCTTTTTGTTAAAATTTTTGTCATTAATGCTCCGTAGGAATTAGGGCATTGAACTAGACAAACTATCATCCACTATGCATTAATTGCTCGGTGAAGATTCTGCAACTCGGTGAACATACGAATTCATACTACTCTGACCTTACTCGGTAACCATATGAAATTAGGTTACTCCCGACCTTGCTTGGTGGTAACTGATACCGACCTTCCTGTGATCCTGTTGTATCTTGCATACTGATTTGGATCTTTCTTTCTTTCAATTCTGGAACTATTTTGGAATATGTCTATGAAGATACAGTTCCAGTGCTTTCTTGGAGACTTAGTTAGAATTGATAGAGCCACCCTCTTCATGAGTGACTTCATTACTTTGACTGGTTTTCTCAGTAGGTTTAGGAATCCACTGTTGTCTCATCTGCTTCCTGATGCTATTTGCTTTTTCTTTCTTTTCATCTGCAACTCTGCTTGTATTCATGCAGTTTTTAGCTATATGACCAAGTTCAGTGCATGTATAACATCTTATGGTAGTATCCCTTTTTCTCAAGTGATGCCTTACATAATTCATGCCAATGTGTCCATATTCTCCAGAGTAATGACACCTACACCAAGTGTTGTAATCCCAACCAAATATTGCTTTCACAATTTGTTCTACTGGATTGGGTGTTTTAGTTCTGTATTCTGATGCCTTGTGACCTTGTTTGTTACATTTGTGACATTTGCCTTTAAATCTTGGTTTCTCCTTGCATTCATTTGCTTTATGACCATGCTGATTGCAATTGTAGCATTTTCCATTGAATTTTTCTTTTCCATTGCTCCAACATTTGTTTGAAGTATGACCAATTTTGCCACAGTAATTACAAGTGGGTTTCTGATTCTTTTGAGTACCTTGTTTGGAGGATTCATCTTCCTCTTTGTATCCAAGTCCTACTTTTCCTTTTTTCTTATGAAGGTTTTGTTCATACACCTAATTCATATCTTCTTGAGATTTCAACATTCTCTCATTGATTTTCCTTTCAGTGTCTAGGTCATTCACCAATCTTAAATTGATTTGCTTTTCAGATCTCAGCTCCTCTATTATATTTTCATTTTCGGATCTCAGAGTCAGGATTTCTTCATTTGCATTGGAGACTTGACCAATAAGGTTTTCTAGCTGAAGAGTTTGATTCTGGATTTCATTGTTCTTTCCATCTATTTCATCTTTCATCTTGTTTCTTTGTTCCAAGATTTCACAAAATCTCGTTGACTGAATTTCTTGTTCTCTTTTCAATTTTCTTACTTCTTCTTGTAGAGATCCATTATTTTCTAGGAGTTCTTTGATTGCATTGTTTGCTTCATCTAAGCTGTTTGAAGGAAAAAAATATTCAATCTTTTCTTCAACATACTGGTGGTCATTCATCTGATTTGCAAGTTCCTTCCTTCTTTTTAGAGATTGGGAAAGATGCTCTTTTGCTTCCTTGAGTTGAGCTATGGCCATTTCCAGATCTAGCTTTTCATTTTCAATTACTTTGTTAAGTCTGAATATCTCCATTGTCCTGGATCTTTTCTCAAGCTGTCAAACTTTATCCTGAGAACCACAAAGCTCTGATACCAATTTTTGGAAATATTAAGACTAGCCAAGTTACTGAGAGGGGAGGGGTGAATCAGTAACTTCAAAACTTTTACAAATTTCAGATCTTAACCATATTCCAAATAACATTTAGATCAATAAGATAACTGCATGCATGAGTAATAGAAAGAATAAAACATTCATAACACTTTGAACACAAATATTTGGTGACCCAGAAACCTTCCAAATAGAAAGTAAAATTGGGGTGGGGATGATACCCACAAAACTTCAATACTGCAATATAAATTTTGCCGGTTAAGGCTTACAATGATCACTTCTGATGATCTACCCTATTAGGAGCAATTAGGACTACTAGGTCCACCTTGTTAGAGGATTTACAAACATACAATGAAGTATGCACTCGATTAAGAGATTTTACAAAAGACTGTTAAGTCTACCCTGTTAAAGGATTTCAAGCTGATTCACCTGTTAGGATGAAACAGTAGATCTCTTACTTAGATCTCTTACTTGCAACTGTACTTGCTAATTGAGATTCTTTGATGTACTGATCACCTTCTATGATAGATATGTCTCTATTGCTCCTTATACTATTGTAGCCCTTTGTAATTCACCTATCGCTGCCTTTCTTCTCTTTTTCACACTTCTCGCTTATTCACACCTTGGATATGATACAAAACATTGCTTATATATCAATCCAAAATAATTACAAAGTCGGCTGCTAAAATACAAGTCAACACAAGTATTACTAAGTCGGCCCAAATATAGTTACAAAGTTCCTGCAAACTAACTTAGTGACTTTTTGATACTCGGCATCCACTGCATTACTCGGCATCATCATGCTCTCGGTAGAAGTGGAGGCTCGGTCCATACTAACCAATCGGTTGTAGTTTTAAACTCAGTATATATTGGAGACTCGGTAGATATAGTGTCACTCAGTAGAAACTAAATTCCCTGTCTACCGTGCTGGCATTCAATAAACATTGCTCATCTCATCACTCGGTAATGATAACTCGATAAGCACTACGAAGCTCGGTCTGCTTGGTAAACACTATCTTGCTCAGTAAACACACAGAGTCTGAATAAGTGTTGTCACTAATGACAAACATACTTAATGCCAACACAAAAATAGCCTAGATCTATCAATTACATAAGATCTTCATCGCAATTAATGAATATCCTAATAATAAATGTTCCTCGATCTTGGTAAAACATTTTGTGATTCTATTGTAACTGTTTGCATAGATAAATGTGTCATTCCTAATTCCTATGCCATTTTCTTTGATGCTCGGTAAACACTGTCTATACTACTCGATAATTACACTGGTGCTCGATGTCCAATCTGCTCGATGTTTATTGTGCTCGGTATTGGTGTACATTGATGCTCGATAAAACTACTTGTTACTCGATATAAGGACTTAACCGACTAGAGTAACATAGGTAATCGACCGATGTATTTGATACTAATGACAATCATTAATGCTCAAATAGAGATAAAAGAGGGTTTTAAAACAAAAATTGATTCCTATTAAAAAGATTTAAAAAAATAATATTTTAATTAGATTCAATTCCTAGGGTTTAAACAATAATTGCAAACAAACCCTAATTGATTCAAAACAAGATCTTTATTTAATGTCTTTCAAATAGAAATTATCAGGTATTCACAATATCAGATTCATCCACACAAAAGCTTTCTAAGCAAGAGAAGAATTTCAAAACAATTATCAACAAAATCTAGCAAGCACAAAGAAAATAAACTTTCTTTAAAAAGAATTAGATCTACGAGGGTTTCAAACTCTACCTCAAACCACCAATTGACAGAATCCACAAAGAATAGTCAAAACCGTAAAAAATTCCAAGCTTTCACAATTTTCCTCCAATTCAACCTCAAAGCCAAAACCTACAAATCTGTGTGTAAACAATAATGGTCAAAATCCTCCAAATAAAGGAAAAGAAACCTGTAACTTGAACTCAACTATGCAAACCCGAAACTCAACTCAACTCCAAAACTTTGTTATTATCAATTTTTCTTTTGCATGATTATTCTATTTTTTATTTAATAACTTAATGCACTTTTCACTTAATTCTAATTTAATTAATATTTCTTATTTTTTTAATCAATTCACTCAACTTGAAAAATTACTTTATTCTTTTATTCATTTTAATCGATTGTGCAACTAATTGCTTATCAATTAAAACTAAAAGAAATATTATTTTAATCGTATTATTATTTATTCAATTAATTATTTTTTTATTTGTAATAGGTAGTATATATTTATTAAAAAGTAAAGGAATTTACATAGAGGCATATCCTTTTGCCTTGACCATCATAAATACAACCATGTCCATCAGCATAACCATACCCACCCTTACAAAAAATACCATAGCAGCACTCGACTGCTCCTAAAAATTGACCCAAAAAATAGTAGTGAATTAAATCCATATCTCTTGCAATACAAAAAAATTCAAAAAACCAACAAAAACAACTAACAATTTTTCCCAAGATGCATACCAAACACCACAGGTGCCCATTTACATAATGGTAGACACGCCACTACAGGTTCCAAAACCAGTCAAAAAAAGTTTGACAAAACAAGTTAAGATTTCACAATCCTCACCACTCAGCCTCGACACCATGGAATTGTTGAGTGTCTCCTTCATGGATGTGAGAGTAGGAAACCTAGTACTCGTCATGCCCCTGACTGCTCAAACACATGGATTTCCCTCTTTAGATTTTCCCATTCCTCTACAATTACATCCTTATGGGCCTCTTTGTCTACATGTGAAGGCCACCATAAAAAAGAAAAGCAACCCTTACTCTGCCCCTCCTCATCTTCAAAGCACTCACTGTAATTAAAACCAAACCCTATAAATGCCCAATCTAGCAGCGAGTCTAAACCCACCACCAAATCCTTTGGGAACAAATATTCAACCACCCATTTCACCATGTCCTCACTATCATTTAGCTCAAAACCCCACACAATTATCATTGCAGCTATATCTGCATTCACCTTCCAATGGTGTTGAGCCTCCTAAAATAAAGACCCCGAAGTTTGTTGCACTGCTTTAATAAGCCCCAAAGTAGGGCAATTTAAAAGCCACTTCAGCCATTGGTCTATAATTTGTCTAAAAAGTGCCTTTTGTTGTTTCCTTGTATTTAAATTAAAGGTCGTCTCCATGCTTGAGACCTTTCACTTTCGAAACGCAAGCTTTTGTAGAAATAACATCACATCGCTCACCTTTTTTAAAAAAATTGCATAGATGAAACATAAATTTATGTCTCGAAAATGAAACCAACACACCACCTCAATCGCCACCAATTTCATTAGTCCTACAAGATTTCACATCAATCTAATGATATCATCTCCACCCCACGTCATCCAATCATCACAACTTTCCCTTGTAACCAGAACAAAAGGTAACTAAAAAAGTTACTTATGCACGAGATACTGGTTCCTTCAACAGAGAATTTCCATTGAAAAAATCCCAACAGTCAAAATTTTTTAACGCATAATCCCCAACCGTTTAAAAATTCATTTCCCACTTTGACAACATATCAACCTCACCATTCCCTTCTCTTCTAACATGGCTTACCATTAAATGTTCAAACTCAGCAAGCAGAGAATTTATCTTCTTAATAAAGTTATTTAAATGCCAGGCATTCATCCTACCCTGATGAATAGCTTCCACAATCACTAAAGAGTCACCCTCTAAATGTAAATTGGAGATACCCAAAAAATTCGCACATTCAACTACCCATAAAGTAGCTTTGGCCTCCGCCATATTATTAGTTCCATCAGCCAAACATTTTTCCCCAAAGGCAATAATCGATCCTTCATGATTTCTAAGGATGACCCTAGCACCAAAGGGACCTAGATTTCCTTTTGCTACATGATCAAAATTTTATTTAACCCATCCCAATTGGGGGACCTTCCATCAGGTTAGCTCTTTTTCCATCACTCTAACTGCATCCTCCTTGCTACTTTGGGCATACCTTAACTTAATGTCTGGCCAATTATCAAGCAACTGACTATCATCTTTAGTAAATAGAAGCTTTATAGAGGTTTTCCTCATAAGATTTGCATTCATCACTTCCGTTATAGCATGATCAATCCTCCATAATAACCTTTCCAAGGGATCTTCTTGTTCTTGAAAATTCCTTCTATTCCTTTCTTTCCAAATCTCCCAAACTATAATTGAAGGACTTATTACCCATAGACTGGATAAGATAGATTTCATTTTAACCTGAGGCCAACTACCAAAGAAATCTTTAACATTTGGCATCCAAGGTCCATACCAGTTTAGTTTCCTTTTCACCATTCTCCAACACTCCTCAATAATCAAACAATTCAAAAGGAGATGATCTACTGATTCCCCATGGATACCAACATAAGACACATTTAGTTGGGCCACAGAAACCCAACCTCTTCCATCTTTCAGCTATAATAATTCTTCCTTAAAACATCCAGCCAAGTAAAGGAACCATATTTGGGAAGGCATTCCTTACTCCAGCATAAATTAGCTACTTCAAAACCATCCCCACCCTCATTTGAGATCATCTTAAACCCCACTTTAATTGAATAATCCCCTGAAGAGGATCTACACCAAAAGACTAAATCCTTGCAATCAACTTTACACAATTCCCTACTGTTTAAAATCTCACTGAGCAAGAGTTACTGAGCTAAGCCATTACATCCTCCACAAGAGCACATCTCCAATGCCATGAACCTCCTATAGGAGTCTCTCACCATTCCAAATAGTCTACAACTCTCTAGCCCTATTTTTCATCTAAAGTCCTCTCTAAGGAATAGGTAGCCATTCCAAGAATCCACCCAAAAGTGGGCCTTTATGCCATTACCAACATTCCAAGAAATATGGTTGGTGATGACCAGCCTACATGAAATTAAAAAGTTCCAAATTGTCAATCCTGCAGGGGGGTTTCTGACTGTAAAAATCTGCTCATAACTCCCTAAATCCAAATATTTAGCTCTAAGGATCCTAACCTAGAACTGTTCTAAGTATTTGTACACCTTCTAGACTAACTTCTCCCCTAGCACAATGTTCATCAAATTCCAATCCCTAACACCGGCGCCCCCAAACTCCTTTGGCCTAAAAATCTTCTTCCACGCAAGCAAGGGTAGCTTATTTGTTTTTGCTAACCCATTCCATAAAAAAATCCTCATCTTTTGTTCAATCATATTGATCACTTTCTTAGGAATGTTTAAACACATCATAGAAAAAATAGGAATAGTTGTCACCGCATATTTTAACATAAGAATACGCCCAGTTGAAGTTATCCATTGACCTTTCCAACCTTCCAACTGCCTCAGACAATTCAACATAAGATCTTTCTAGAATTCAACCTTATTTATTCCTTGGAATAGAGGGATACCAAGATACTTACTTGGAAAAGAGCCCTTCTTTATGTTCAAAATCCTACAAATAGATCTTTGAACACAAAGAGGGGTGTTAAAGAAAAAGATCTCAGATTCATTCCAATTTATAGCCTGTCTTGAGACCTTACCATAAACATCAATAGTTTTTTCATGATTCTTGTTTCTCATTCAAAGGTATCCCCTGCTAGAAAGGTATCATCAACAAACTAGAGGTGAGTGATAGCATCAATCCCTTCAACCACCTTAACCCTATACCAAGATCTATCTTCCTACCTACAATAAATAAGTCTTCCCAAAACTTCCACCATTATAATAAATAGAAAAGGTGAAAGGGGTTCACCTTGCCTAATGCCTTTTGTTAATTCAAAAAAACCTTGGGGACTTCCATTAACCAAAATAGAAAACCATGGGGTATTTATACAATTGCTCACCCATATTACCCAATGTGAGTCAAACCCAAACCTTCTCAACACCTTTAACAAGAACTCTCTATCCACCTCATCATAGGCCCTTTTAATATCTAGTTTAACCATCATTTTTTCAAGTTTCCTTAATTTGATTGAATGAATTATTTCATGAGCAATAATAACACCTTCATAAATGGAGCAGCCCTGGGAGAAACCACTCTGCTTCGTTGATATAACATCATTCAAGACCTTCTTCATCCTATTAACCCTAACTTTTGAAATAATTTTGTATACTGTGTTGTAGAGGGAAATCAGTTTGAGATCATCAAAGGATGCAGCCTCATCTTTTTTTGGAATAAGAGCAATAAAGGTGTTGTTGAAATCTTTTAAAACAAACCCACCTTTTTGAGACTCCTCTACCACCTCCCATAAATCTTTCACCAATAAATCCCAAAAGACCTGAAAGAACAGAACAGAAAATCCATCTGGCCCTGGCACCTTATCTCTACCCAAGCCCCACAATGCCAACTTTACTTCCTCTAAGGAAAATTTTTTAGTTAACATTATATTCTGTAGTTCGGAGATAGTCTTTGGAATACAACCTAACACTTCCTCCACCACAAAGACACTATTAAGACTTTTATGTCTCTCATTAGTAAAATACTCAATGGTTGCCTTATTGATCTCGAAAGGGTTCTGTAACAAGATGCCCTCCTTATTCTTAATTGAGAATATTTTATTACGAGCTCTTCGTACTTTTATTGAGTTATGAAAAAACTTTGTGTTACAATCCCCTTCATTCAACCGCGTCTCCCTAGACTTATGTCACCAAAAGGTTTCCTCCTTTGCTAAAACCTCAGCATACTCCTGACTTAGAGATTTTTCCTATTAAAAGTCCTCTGCCTCCATACCTCTAGCAATGATTTTATCATTTATCTCTTTCAGAGATTCCTCCAATTTTAATTTTTGAGTAAAAATGCTTTAAATGGATCCTATTCCAAATCTTAAGCTTCTGTTTCAAGAATTGTAATTTTTTGAAGGAGGAAGCTTTGTTACCTTCAACCATAGGGGAAGCCTACCACCACTCTTTCACCAGCTCTGAAACCATTCGCCTATAACCACATAGCTTCAAATTTGAAAGGGTGTTTATCTAGCATCGAATCTTCATATAAGTGTAGACCAATTGGGAAATGGTCTGAGCCATGAATTGGAAGAAATGTCAGCTTCAAAGGTCCAATTGAAATTAGACCAATCCCCATCCATTAGATAGTGATCAAATTTCTCTGCTATATGAACAAACCCCTCCCTACGATTTGTCCAAGTGAATTCCCCTTTCTTGAAAGGGATGTCAAACAAACCATTTTCCATGATGAACTTATTAAAATCCACTTGACTCAGCAGTATCCAACCTTTGCCCCCCCTTTTTTATGTTGGATTGAGGATTGCATTGAAATCTCCTCCCAACAAAACTAGCTCATTTGATAGAACTAACAACAAATTAGAGAGCCTTTTCTAGATTGATCTTTTCTTGCGATCTTGAGCAGGTCAATAAACATTGACAAAATTAAATCTTGCCAAAATTTGTTTAGACTTAACCTTACACCACTGCCAATGCTGATCTTGTTGCATAACTAGTACCTCCACAGAGTCTTCTTTCCACAACACCCCCAACCCACCCAAAGCAATAATGACCGGCTCTCACAAACACTGCCATCGACTGAAAAATCTACTAATAAAAACTAAACCATCTTGCTTAATCTTAGTCTCTTAGAGTAACACTAGATCATGTCTCACTTGATCAAAACCCCTCTTGATCAAGTGAATCTTGTCAAAGGCATTGCAGCCTCTGACATTCCACGAAAGTATCCTCATTTCTTTTGAGAAGATACATAAGTTCTTCTCGATCTCAATTTTCTTTGACCAAACACGCTACCCACAGCTTGAATCAAAGACTTGTTTGATTTGTGACCCCTCTTCTTTTTCTCTCCCACTTTGACTTTGCAACTTAAAGCATCAGTTTGAGAGAGGGTGCATCTTTCAACTATACTCTGATCAACGCCTAAGCCCAAAAAATCCTCCTCTTCTCTATGCTCCAAATCTTCCTCTGAATCTGAATCCAAAAGTCCATCACTTGAATCTTACTCTGAATTGAAAGAAGACTCTAAATTCTGAATGGGAGAAATTTGGATACCCTTAAAGATGTTATCTAAAGAATACCCATTCCTAGTTTCCTCCTCTAATGCAGCTAGATTTTCATTTGAGGGCAAACCTGAAGCTACCATTGTTTCCTTAACTGGTTTGTCCATATGATTTTCCTGACTCAGATCCTCAACCTCTACAGAAGGTAGCGATAAAGGCATAATCAAGGAGTCATCAATAGATAAACTTTCCATAATTTTCTTGGTTGTCATCCTCCCTTGTTCTACACAAGAGATACCCACCATGGGATTAAAACCCACTAAGTTGTGATCCATATTAACTTTAGAATCAACAGTAAGGGATCTTTGGATCTTTCACAGGGTTCTAAGTCAAATTGTTGGTGTAATTAAGTATTTACTAATTACACTTTACTTAAGTTTACTTAGGATAATGCATTTTCATATTAGTTGTCATTGTGACACTTAGGAGTTTGCATTTCATTTTAGCACATGGTTAGGAGAACTTCCACTTTAGATGTGATAGTTGTCATCACATACCTCTTTGTGTGTGAGATCCACCTTTAGTCCTCTTATCACATTATCATCCTCTCATTGTTGCACATGTTTCACATACTTTCATGTACAATGGAGGATGATCCACTTTTGGTGGACATGTGATTCCACCTTGTGTGGGTGATATCTTATCATCTCCTTATCATGTAGTCTTATTGCATTGCCTATATATTTAGGCACTCCTACTTTGTATTCAATTCAATTAGCTATAATCAATTATTTGATTATTTTTCCTTATCTCTCTTATGCTATCTCTTGAGCTTCTAGATCTTGGCTTTGATTCTTTTCCTTTGGCAAATTCTTACACGGTATCAGAGCCATAGGAGTTTCATTGCATAGCCTATTTTGAGAGATTTTTATTGCAGGTCAAAGTACGAGCTTGCTGGTGCAAATTAGAGGTTGGCATCACATTGAGGAGGTCCAACTACCCCTAAATCAAATTTTGTTTCATCCAAATCAGACATTTGAAGCCAAATCTAGAGCCATTTGAATTTTCAAGGTTCGACAGTGGTGATTCAGAAAAAATAATTTCAGAGGTGATTTTCAAACAATGATATCTCAGTCATCCAGACTCTTTTTTTCGAGAAATTTTTTTTTTTGGGGGGTAGAATTTCACGATCTATACAATGGTGCAGATGATTTCTGATCTCTATTTTTTATGTTTTCTGAAAATAAAAAATCTTAATTTTTACAACTTTAGAGGCTTCGTTTGGGCTCATATGGACACATTTTCAGTGCTTTTTTTTTTTGAAAGTTCATGATTTTTTGTCTACTTTCTAGATCTAGTATCAGTTTGGAAAAATTTTGAGTAGACCTAGTACTTTCAGAATTTGATCTATTTTGGCCTATTTTTGGCACTTGTAATTTGTTAGATCCTTGAGAGATCTTGTGTCTTATTTGTTTGAGTCTACTATAGCTTCATATTTTATGTTGTAATCATCAAAATCAAAAGTCCACTTTGGTTCATTTTAGCAAGTGGCAATTGTACATGCACTATTTATAAAGTGCCAAAATCATCTATTTTGGGGGGGTTCTTTGGCTCATTGCATTTTGGGGGGTGCATTAATTTTTTTATTTCATTATTTTATGTGAGAATTACATCATGGATGGTTTAATTAAGTTGACAAGAGGAAAATATAAGCAATGGAGTGAATTAGTTCTTGCTCATCTTAGTGAGCATAACCTACTGCCCTATTTGTATGAGTTGAGACCAAAAAGTTCTTCTTTCGATTGGGACTCTTACTCAGAAGTTATTAAGGTTATCTATTGGAATATGGATATGGACGTAATGGATTCCCTTGATGACTATGATGATGAGATAGAGAATGTTCCTGATCTTTGGACTTTTCTTTGGGAAATGTATAGAGATCCACATATTCCTCCACTTCCAAAAGGTCCAGAACCTCCAGTTACAACTCCTTCTCCTCCTATTGATATCATATCTAGTGTTTCTCCTAATGATTCTTATCTTCCTATAGCCATTGGATCTTGTGATTCAGTGCATTAGGATATTCATTATCTTCCAAACTTGGTTCCATGGGATGCCTACTTGACAGAAATTGCAGGTTTGTTTGTGGAGTCCTACGTTTCAGATTTGGGAGACTTCATTGATGACATTCATCTTCTCTTTGTTGAGGATGATCCTTCTTCAGTTGTTGTGAGGGAGCATGTTGACCCTCATCTTCATTCTCCACTTGATCCTTCTTTCGAGATTGACATGATTGTGGATACTTTGATACAAAATTTGGAGGAGACTTTAGAGAAGACATTTGAGTCTTTGGAGATTGGTTTTCATGAGTCTCAAACTTCACTTGAGATGTCACATTGCATGGTTCAGGTTGACCATACTCATGTGTTGGAGATTCCTATTTAGTTTCCTAAGACATCATATATTTTGAGTATTCTTCCTAGAGATTGGGGAGGATTCATTGATACACCCATGGACTTGTTTCTTCCTAAGGGGAGGAGCATTTTTCAGTTTTCTTGGTGCAGTTTCTACATTGATCCAGGTGCATCTATCATGGGTGTACATTCTATATTGAGGGGGGGATTCCTTTCTTCTCTTCCTACTTCTTCATTTGAGGAGGCATATTTTTCTTTGGAGTTTGATCCAAATTCTTACATGGATCAATTACCATTGGTTCCTTGTTTGTCACCTTCTATTGAGCTTATTCCTGATTGGTTCATGGCATCTTCATCAACCAAGGACATGGTAACACATGGGCATACTTCAGAGACATCATACTTCATTTGGATTCTTCTTCCTACTTCCTATCCACAATGGGAAGCCTTCTTACATCTATACTTGGTGTATCTTCTTCCTAAGAGGAGAAATGTTGTTTTTAGGCATTGGACTATGTTTTGTCTTCAAGCACTTACAATCCTTGGAGGAGATTACTCATTATGAGGGGATATCATGTCTCCTTATTTCCTTCCTTTGGGGGGATTTTTTATTGTATATGCATGATGTATGTCATAATTGGGAGGTCTTGATTTCTCCATCCATGCATGCATCTTGTATTCATCTCTCTTTTTGGAGGAGGTTTTTTTCCATGAGGTTTTCCCTCTTTCTCCACTTTATGAGAGATTGCATTGTTCTTTCATTTTGTACATGGGTACCTAACATGGCCTAGTAGCCGAGACCCATCTTGCATTGTGAGCTTAAGTGTATTCCCATAAGTTGCACTTAAGGGGGGCTGTTGGTGTAATTAAGTATTTACTAATTACACTTTACTTAAGTTTACTTAGGATAATGCATTTTCATATTAGTTGTCATTGTGACACTTAGGAGTTTGCATTTCATTTTAGCACATGGTTAGGAGAACTTCCACTTTAGGTTAGATAGTTGTCATCACATACCTCTTTGTGTGTGAGATCCACCTTTAGTCCTCTTATCACATTATCATCCTCTCATTGTTGCACATGTTTCACATACTTTCATGTACAATGGAGGATGATCCACCTTTGGTGGACATGTGATTCTACCTTGTGTGGGTGATATCTTATCATCTCCTTATCATGTAGTCTTATTGCATTGCCTATATATTTAGGCACTCCTACTTTGTATTCAATTCAATTAGCTATAATCAATTATTTGATTATTTTTCCCTATCTCTCTTGTGCTATCTCTTGAGCTTCTAGATCTTGGCTTTTATTCTTTGCCTTAGGAAAATTCTTACACAAACCTAGTGGGCTTCTCAAAGATCCTTTGAACTGAGGCCTCCATATCCCTTGAAGACCATCCTGAGATTCTAGATATGACCTCATTATGGTTACCTAAAATGATTTCACATTCCCAAGTCATAGCCATCATGAGACATTCACTACAAGACCTTTCCTTCTTACCATCTATCACCTCAAAAAGTAGCATTGCCCAATGTAATAATAAATCTTCCCCCAGCTCTTTTCATTTACCCTTCTCCATTAAAAAACACTCCTTGGATTCATGATCCTCACTCAAGCAAGCTTCACGAACCATAAGATCATCTTCATAAGATAAATATTGTCATCATCTTCCCTCCATAGAGATTAGTTCAAGAATTTCTGATAAAGGGTGACTAGCATTCCATTGAATACATATCCTTGGAAACATTTGTAGGGAAACCTTATCAACCATCTCCACTGCCTTTACAAATTTACCAATCTTTTTCCCTATACACTTATAAGATTATTCATTCCAATATTCTTGTGGAAGGCTTCTCAGACCTACGCAAATGGGATAGGTGTGGATATTTTCCTTAGATGGGTCATAATTTGGTTCCCACTGCTTGAGAAAAAACATTTCCCTTCTAAAAAGTAGGGGCCACTATTTAAAATCCAATTCCAATCCTAAGCACTATCCACCATTATCATGAGAAACCCATTTTCTAGAATCCTAAAACTTTTAATAGATCCCCATTGTTTATCACACCAAGATTTGACCTTTCTAACAGTTGGCCATTGTCCACCCCATTTCAGAAAAAGGCATGATCTTTTAAAAAACTTACCAATTCCATCATAGAAGCATTGGAAACATCCAAGCCTATCACGATGCACTATAACTTTGAAGGTTATGTGATCCGATCCTGTTCCTATTTATCCACAATCTTTGGTCTCCAAAATTTTTGAGCAACTTGACCAAAATCCACCTTACCACCTAGGATTGTTGAAGTGAAGCATTTTACTGGATGGTTAAGATTCCCTTTCTCATTTCCTTTACTCCTATGCCATAACCACCCCTCCTGATTGTCTACAAAATCATAACGGTTCCTTGTAGGACCATTGCTAGCCGAGACCCAAGGAAAACACCTTTGATTAAAGGGCCGTGATGGCCATTTTATGTCCCCATAATCAAAACCCTTATGCCTCCTGAAGGGAGCTCGTCCATTCTGAGACCCTTGACTCTAGGTCCTATGCTGAAAACATCCACCATTACCATGTCCAAACCCTAGACTCAACCACTATTGCTTCTGCTCCATTGTTACTTCCATGATGATGTTGTGTGAATTCAAGTAATAATTTATTATCAAGTAATATATTTTATCTTTAATTAAAATTTTAAATTTAATAATTAGTTAAATCTTTAAATTTCATAATTAGACTTTTAATTAAGTCTTTTAATTAATAAATTTATTTAATTAATTTATATTATTTAAATGCCCTCGCATTTAATTTTTTATATATTAATAAGATTTAATTATTAAACCACATAATTAATCTGAGTAAATCTCTTAATCATTTCACAACAACCACATAACCAGACAATGAATAGAAAAAACAACTGAACCTAATAAAATGATAATCATGCTCTAGAAAAAGGCTCATGAATTCACATTACCTAGATGAATTCAGAGAGGTAATAAATCAAAAACTTGTCCACTATTTAAGGACAATAAAATGTCTTAGGTTGGGATTCAAACTTGAATGTTATCTCCCCTCTCTTACCATTGAGACATTGCAATAGGGTACAATCTTCCTGACAATTCAGGGAAGTTGATGCCCGATACTTGTAAATGTACATAAAAGACAAGCATGTACATCCATATATATATATATATATATATATATAACAAGAAATGGTAGGGATCGAGACATCTTGTGGATCCCACAAGCAAGTAACTACAAATTCATCCCTCGACCACATCAAATAGAAAGGTAAAACATACATGATGTTCATACACATGCAAGTATGGAGTAAGTAAAATCATGAGTATAAATGATATTTTAATTATATAAATAATTATCATCAAAGTAACTAAAATCATCTAATTATGATATCTCATGACTATCCAATATCAAATCATCATGCAATGTCATACATCCATAACCTCGTAATAAATTTGAAATAATCAACGCACACATGAAAGTGGCCTAAAAGAGTTTGGCAATATAAAACTAAAAAAGTAAACTATGGGTGGGCACTACATCCACCTCCCCTAGAATTAGGCTTACTTATAGAAGCCTACAAATAAATAGGAATATAAATCTTGTAATCTCACTACATCCTCCCAAGTCATTGATGACTCATCAATAGGGTCCCATTAGATCCTTACCTTCTCGATGGTGTGATCCATGAGGGTCAAGTCCCATGCTGAAGCATATGAATGGTTTCCAAAGCCATTTGCTCATCCTCTACCTATAATGCATTCTATTCAAGAACATGTGTAACATCTAGAATATAATGTCTAAGTACTGAGACATGGAAAACATCATGAAAGTGAGATAAGTTGGGCAGAAAAGCAAGATGGTAAGAAACTAGTCCTACCCTCTCAAGAATCTCAAATGGGCCAACAAAAAGAGGCACCAACTTTGAACCCTTTCTATAATGGATCAGACTCTTCCATGGATGCACTCTTAGAAACACCTTAACACTAACTTTAAACATTCTATCAACCCTATGAGGATCTACATACTTCCTTTATCTATCCTAAGTTGTGGTCACATGTTCATAAATACACTCTACCTGCTGCTCCATATCTTGAAGCATTTAAGGACCTAACAAAATACAATCCTCTAGCCTATCCCAACTCAAAGGTGTATGACAAGGATGACCATATAGAGGTTGGAAAGGTGACATACCAATTGAACTATGATAACCATTGTTGTAAGAAAAATTGATCAAATATAAATAGTCCTCTCAATGAGTCTATCTATCCATGACATACATACTTAACATATCCTTTAATACTTGATTAACTTGCTCTATCTATCCATTATTCTCAGGGTCATTTGCTGAACTAAAATTCAATTGTGTTCCAAGATCATGCTGCAAAGAAGTCAAAAATTCAAAAGTGAATATTGGATCCCTATCTGATATAGTCTTGCAGGGAATACCATGTAGTCTTATAATATCCTGCATAAAGACTCTAGCTACTGAAGTTGTTGTATAGGATGGTCTCATAGGAGAAAAGTTTAACACTTTTCTCAAATGGTCAACAGTGACCATGATGGTATCATGTCTGCGAGGAGTCATAGGAAAACCCACAATGAAATCCATTGAGATGATATCCCCTTTCCATGATGGAACAAGATTAGGTTATAAAAGCCCTACTATATGTTAATGGTCTACCTTAACCCTCTGACACTCTAGACATCTTACCAAAAAATTAGCAATGTCATGTTTCATACCAAACTGGCAATATAGTTGTTGAAGGTTTGCATGCATCTTCTTGGCACCTAGATATGCCAAGTAAGGTGCATGATGAGCCTTAGATAAAATCAAGGTACAAAGATCATCTAATGGTAGTACATATATTTGGTTCATGTAATGAAAAATACTATATGACTCCAAAAAAATAATCTAAAAGCCTACCTTCCAAAGGTCTCCTTGAATCAATCTCAACACTCAATTTTTGGTACCAAGTATCTGTAGGAAGTGCCTTAAGTATATGACTCCACAAATCTAGACCAAGAGTCAATGCTGATATCTTATGCCTCCTATGACAAAAAGTGTTAGCTACCATATTCTCCTTACCCTCAATGTACTTGACCTCAAATTCATACTCACAAAGAATCTCCATCCATCACCTCTGTTTGGCATTCAAATTAGGATGGGTAAAGATATACTGTAAACTATTGTGATCACTATGAAGCTCAAATTGATGTCCCAATAGAAAATGTCTCCATTGAACTAATGCATTAACTACTGTTGCTAACTCAAGATCATGTGTAGGATAGTTTAATTTGTGGTCCTTGAGTTTGTGAGATTCATAAGTAATCGCATGTCCTTCCTATATAATGACTGCTCTAAGACCTTCTAAAGAAGCATCAACACACACCATGAAATTGTTAATATGATTTAGAATAATAGAGAGGGGGGGTGAATTAGTTGTTCTCAAGTCTAAATGTATAAAACAAACTTTAAAACTCTTCAACAAATCAGATCTAATAACTAATAGTTGCTAGCTTGGTCATTACTGATTTCATAACAGAAACATATAACAGTGTTCTCCACTTATCCAATAGCTTCTAACTTGTAAAACATTGAAATTTTCAAACAAAAACATTCACACAAGTACCAACACCAGGATTTATAGTGGAAACCCAATTTGGGAGAAACCACTTTGTAACATGTTACTCTTATGTTCACTCTTCTGAAGTGAGCTCGGTGAAAAGCCAACTATGTCAAAGGTTACAAACACACTGTCAGGTGTGACCTGATTAAAGGATTTAAACCACTCTGTTAAAAGTGTGCCTTGTTATAGTACTTACATACACTCCATTAGAATGCAACCTTGTTTAAAGGATTTATACATATGACTGTTAGGTCAACCTCTGTTAAAAGGATTTTGACTGATACAATGGTTAGAAAGTAGCAGTAGTATTGATCTAAAAAACATACAACTCACTTTGAAAATATTAGATCCAATTCCATACACATATGCTAGCTTACTAACTGTGAACCTTTACCATCACCATCATTGATCTGCTTGGAACTCTCCTCAAGCAATCACAACTCTTCTCCTTCAACCTTCTCTGCTTGTACAGTCAATAACATCAACAACACTTCCAACATCCTCTCTTCTATTAATCTCATGCTTAGGTTTCCTTAATACTTCCTCAATTAGGTCAATACATCTTTTTCTGCTTAATCTCCTTCATAGATCTTAGGGTTAGGTCAGATTCATTGAATCCTTCCTACTTTATGTTCTTCGGCTATCCTTCTAGAAATATCTCAAATCTCTTAATAGATTTACAATAAAACATTTTTCAATGCATTAAATGCTTTTGTATAATCAATAAATAAAATCAACATGTTTTACATAATCCAAGAATTCAATGATGTTGTCTAGAAATCTAAATTCTCCCTCAAATGTAAAATACTGACGCTCGGTCAATACAGTGTTCAACTCCTTGATCTTTATTAGAAAGCTTGGTCACCTCAAAAATTGTTTGTTCGGCTAATACTGTCTTCCTCGATAATTAACTGGTGTTCATTCAACACTAAATTCACTCAGCATATACTAGCTCGGTCGACACTAACATCACTCGGCTTAAACTAGATTTCTTCACTTTTTCTCAGTTAAGCCTGCCAATTTAGTCTTCATTCATCCTAAGATAAACAATACATTATCTTATCATTGTGCCACATAATCAAGTACTCATTGAAATATCAAGATAACTCAACCTTTCCTTAGGTGCTATTGTTACCAACCTTGCCTTTCCCCTTCACAATAATCAAATAGATATAGTAATTTCCTAAGTAGAAATAGTCTTACCAATTAAGGTTTGACATCAACGACAATACAACAATTGCTTCAATTGTAGTTTCCAACAATCTCCCTCTTTGGCATTGATGGCAAGACCATATGAATATCACATGAATTACCAACCAATCCAAAACTTATCTATCCATCAAAAATATTTATAATATCCTTAGCTTCATTCTAATATAGAATCTATTAGCCATGCTTTTATGACCATCCACTGAATGTCTCCCTCTTACTTGATCTTCCATGAAAATTTCAATTTGTGTATTCATCTATGATCATCTCTCTCTTTGACAAAAATGCCAAAGTAGCAACTAAAACATACATCCTACAATGTAGATGTCATCTTTTCAGTTCAGTAACAATATTTCTCCCTTTGTCATCTTTTCTTATGACTGATTCTTGGCTTTGCTATACTTTTCACAACTCTAGGCTGCTCCTAAAGTATGACCTGTCTCTGCATCAACTTATCAGATACTCTTTGTAGCACATTTGATGCAGTGCTCGTAGCTTGACTAGGTAGCCTCAGTTAGGGGAAGGACCCCTAATTGACTTCTCAGATATTCATGAGCTTCTTTAGGTAAAGCTTTAGTGAATATGTCTGCTAGATGTTCCTTTGTATTCACATATTCCATTCGGACCTCTTTATCTTGTACCAATTCTCTCAAGTAATGATACTTGATTGCAATGTGTTTGGTCTTTTTGTGCATCAGTGGATTCTTAGAGATGTTAATAGCACTTGTGTTGTCACAGAAAATGACAACTGGTTTGATGATTTCTTCTTTTATACCTACCAACAATTGCTTTATCCATACCAAGTTTGAACAGTTCACAGCTACAGCCACATACTCGGCTTTAGCAATAGATTGGGAAATGCAATTTTGTTTCTTGCTTATCTAGGAGACTAATCTCTATCCAAGAAAGAAAGCTCCACCACTAGTACTCTTTTTTTCATCCACATTTCTTTCCCAATCAGCATCATTATACACTCTCAGTTCAAACTTTTCATGCTTCTTGTAGTACAATCCATAGTCAGCAATCCCTTTCAAATATCTCTTTATTCTTTTGACAGCCATCATGTGTGTTTCCTTGGGATTGGAAAAGAATCTTGCCACAATCCTGATAGCTAAAGCAATATCTGGTCTACTATGTACAACATACTATAGCTTTCTAATCATAGATCTATACAAAGTCTAGTTTACTTCTATAGCATCATCATTTTTAGACAACTTTTGTCTAGTGGCCATGGGAGTACTTACTGGCCTTGAATCTTCCATACCAAAAGTTTTCAGTATCTCATGAACATATTTAGATTGGGTGATGAAAATTCTTTTCTCCATCTGATATACTTGTAAACCAATAAAAAACTTGATCTCCCCAAACATACTCATTTCAAATTTAGTTTGCATTTCATTTGAAAATTTCTTACAAAAGGCATCTTGTCCACCAAATATAATATCATCTACAAAGATCTTAGCTAACAAGATTCCTTTACCTTCTTCATCTTTCATGTACAAATTGTTTGTATCATTTGTCCTTGAGAATCCAGTCTATATTAGGTAGTTGTGCAGTCTCTCATACCATGCTCTAGGAGCTTGCTTTAGTCCATACAGTGCTTTGTTCAGTTTGCAAACCATGTGTCTTTTGTTTGGATCAACAAATCCTTCTGGCTATTCAATATACACTTATTCTTCTAATATACCATTTAAAAATGCAGACTTAACATCCATTTGGTATACCTTGAAATCTTTATAGGCAGCATATGCAAGTAAGGTTCTAGCTCCTTCCAATCTAGCTATAGGGGTAAATGTCTCCCCATAATCTATTCCTTCTTCTTGTGTGTAGCCTTTGCATACTAGCCTAGATTTGTTTCTTGTGATTTGACCATGCTCATTCAGCTTATTTCAGAATACCCACTTTTTCCCAATGACATTTTTATTTTCTGGTCTTGGCCCCAGAGTCCAGGTATCATTCTTCTCTATCCGGTCTATCTCTTCATTCATTGCTTTTATCCAATCTTCATTTTCTAATGCCTTATTTGTTGTCTTAGGCTTGAATTCACATAGTAAACATGTTGGATCTCTTGTCTTGCTTCTAGTCAAAACTCCAATATCTTTGTCTCCAATTATCTATTCAAGTTTGTGATGTCTCCTTACATATTGTGCTAGAACAAGTTATGCTCTCCTTTCATTTTTCTCTTCAGGTTCACCAACAAGATTGTCAAATTCAGCTTCTAAATGCTCAGCAACCTCTTCCTAATACTAGACAGCTTCTTCCTGTCGCTTGGCACATTCTTCTTCTCTCTCAGCATTGTTTTCCTGATGCTCACCATTGCTTACCCGAGACTCAGCATCAGGTGCAAGTCTGTCACTTGCCTCTCCTTCCTTTATATACACAAAAGATCTGTAATCTTCTAGTTCTCTTTTACTGTCAACTTCATTTTTCTCTACTAACTTATCAACTTTGACATTCACACTTTCCACAATTTTGTTAGTGTTAGAGTTCAAACACTTATAAGCTTTACTTTTTGTGGAATAGTCTAGGAATATACCTTCATCGCTTTTAGCATCAAATTTCCCATTCCTATTGTCCTTTAGTATGTAGCATTTACTTCCAAAAATTCTAAAGTACTTTACATTAGGTGCATACCCATGCCATAACTCATAAGGTGTCAAATTTGTACCTTTTTTGATCTGTACTCAGTTAAGAGTATAAACATCTGTACTTACAACTTCTTTCTATTACTTTTGTGCAACATTCTTTTCAATCATTAATGTCCTTGCACAATCCAAGATAGATCTATTCCTTCTCTCTGCTATATCATTTTGTGGAGGAGTTCTAGGTGCAGACATCTATCTTTTGATCCCTCTATCATTGCAAAATAGATTAAATTCATTGGATATAAATTTTCCACCTCGGTCAGATCTAAGACACTTCAGATTTCTACCTATCTCCTTTTCAACCTTAGCCAAATACCACTTAAAAAATTGAAAAGAATCAGATTTTTCCTTTAAGAACATTACATGCATCATTCTAGTATAATCCTCAACAAATAGGATAAAATATCTAGCACCACAATAGCTTTGTACACCCATTGGTCCACAAAGGTTAGTATGAACCAAATCTAAGGTATTCTTAGAAGTAAAATTTTTCCTCTTGAAACAAGACTTAGTCATCTTACCCAACTGACATTCTTTGCACATTACATTCTTAGGTTTCTTCAATCTAGGTAGACCTCTCACTTTCTTTTTCTTACTAATTTCTACCAGATTATCAAAGTTAACATGACATAGCTTCTTATGCCATAACCAAATATCATCAAGTTGTGTAATCATACATGTTTCTTTAGATAGGTCTAGATAGAACAAATTACCTCTTGTCTGTTCTCCACTTCCGATCAGTTCACCAGTGGGATCAAATATTTTGGCCTTCCTATGATGAAATTCCACTCGGTTTAAGTTGTGCAACACTCAACAGATTATAGTTAAGACCCTCAACCCAATAAGCATTTTCACAAGTGATCTTATCAATCATCTTAATCAATCCTTTTCCTCTAACGGGACATGGTGCATCATTACCAAATTTCACACTTCTACCTTTATAATGTTCTAAGGTATCAAACTTTCTCTTGTCACTGGTCATGTGATGTGAACAACCACTGTCAATAATCCATTTATCATTTTTGTTCACATAAGATATCAATGCAGTTTTCTCATCCTCATCAGATTCATCTTTCATTGCAACATAGGCAACCTCAATTTCAAAATCGTCACTATCAGTGTCAATCTCTTCTTTGACAATATAGCAGGATTTCTTACCTTTTCCTTTGTAGTCCTTGTATCTTTGGTAACCTCTATCTTCTATTTTTTCTTTATTCCTATTGTCTCTTTCTTCATCCTTATCATCCCTATTAGGACATCTAGCAGTTATATGACCAACTTTATTGTATGAAAAATATATAATAGGTATTTTACCTTTATACTTTCCTTTGCCCCTTTTCAATCTTCTCGCCATAAGAGCTTCTAGATCCTCAAGTTCTTCATCAGATGTGTCATTGTCACTTTCACTTTCACTTTCACTTATGCATCTTTATTTTTCCTTCTTTGACTTACTCAGAACCAATTGTGACTTAAAAGAAGATTCAACATTACCAACAGTGAATTTATCATAGTTAGAAAGTTCAAAAGCAGTAAGCTTACCAACCAAACTTTCCAAAGTAGAATTGTTAGGGTTACATCTAGATTCCTGAATTGCTAAAATTTTGATGGCATACATAGGACGCATAGTTCTCAATACTCTTCCAATTACAGTTTCATCATCAATAGTTCCATTTTCTCCACTAATAGCATTTACAATTTCTTTTATTCTACCACAGTATTGTGCAATATTCTCACCTTCTTGCATCCTCATTTCATCAAATTTACCTATTAGGCTCTCAGCTTTTGCTCTCAATACATTGATGTCACCACCATAGATGTTTGCAAGGGTGTCCCACATTTTCTTTGCATTACTACATTCTTTGATGTCTTCAAATTCTAGATAACTTAAGGTAGACACAATCTCCAACATTGCTTGGTTGTTCTCTTGTTTAGCTTTCTTTTCCTTGATAGTTAGAGGTGTAACAGGTGTGGCATAGTCATGCTCAATGTAATACTTTTCAAAATCACCAATACCAGCCAGATGCAACTTCATCAGGCTTTTCCATGCAGGGAAGTTCTCCTTATTCAGCTTTGGTACCTCCTTCTTATACATCCTGATCATTTGCTTCAAGTACCTTCAAACTTGTTCTTTGTAAGCACCAACAGCTCTAATTCAAATTATTAATATGATTTAGAACAATAGAGAGGGGGGGTGAATCATTTTTTCTCAGGTCCAGATGTATAAAACAAACTTTAAAACTCTTCAACAAATCGGATCTAATAACCAACAGTTACTTGATCCTTACTAATTTCATAATAGAAACATATAATAGTGTAGTCCACTTATCCAATAGATTCTAACTTGTAAAACATAGAAATTTTCAAACCAAAACATTCACAAAATTATCAACACCAGGATTTATAGTGAAAACCTGATGCAAAGTGGGCAGTTGGAAGCCTCTAAATAGTGAGGAATTGGCAAGAGTTGACACCAAGTACACCAAAGTATGAAGGTCAAGTGTCCTAAACTTATCCCAAGTGTAGAATGAATAAGGAATGAGGTTATCACAACCCCAAAATCCAAGGATAACCTAATCACTAGGTTCCACAAGGTTCTAGACACCAATGACCAAGGGCTACTAGGGAGTTTCCTTAACCCTATAAGCAACCAAACCCCATGAAATGACTCACAAGACTAGGGGTGGCCTACAATAATTTTTCTAGCCTATTTAGGTCCTATTTGTTTAGTTCCAATGGTTCTTTCACTTACAAGAAACCCGTACATACTAGTTGCTTCACAAACCAAAGACTAGGCTTGTAGCCTTTCCTAGAGGTAATTTTGATCATAAATCAAAATACTTCCACATGAGAGATGAATTAGGTTGGATATTCTGACACCCTTTTGGGCTTTACAAAACATATCCATGCACCAAGATGTGAAGTCCAATGGGGGATACTAAAACAACTAAACTAGACCGGGTTAATAGGCCTAATTAGGACTCCAATTACACTATGGGTGCTCCTTCCCCCAAGCCAATGCCTAAAAAAATTGTGGAAGCATGTGAGGACACATAAAATAACTTATAATCCAGATTTTGGAGTCTTTATGAATCCCCAACGAAGAGTTATGGTGACTGTTCTAAGTCACAGACTGGTGCACACATAGAGATGTACACCTAGGGCATAACGGAAAATCCACTCCCCTAAAAATCTTCACTCCCCACTTGTAGAATATGAAAATACATTGGAAAATTTTTAATTCCACCAAGGGGCATCAATTTCCCATGGTGGAATTGGTCCAAAAAACCAAGCCCTATTGGAATCCCTGGTTTTAAGCCTTCAATCTAGGCAGTCCCACTAAAAACTAGATAACTCACAAAATAGGAAGGATTAGAACATGAGACCAATTGAAAATGGAAGTAGGTTGAGAGATCCAAATTTTGGTTTCACAATTTCATACCCTCCTATCCTTACCCATCCATACACTTCAGTTCTCCTCAGAATTTGCAGAGAAATGTTGATCTTTTTATTGATTTGAATTGCCAAAATTACATATCTTACCTTCCACCTTCCTGAAAGGGCTTGTGAAGGTTTCCCCCATTGGTTACAACTGAATTTAAAACCATATGACCATTTGGGGCTTTGGTTACAAATTTTGGCAAAAGTTATCAAAGTTGCAAAGCAACTTTTACAACATTTTTGCAATTTTTTGCACTCTAGGTGACCAAACTTGGTCTAGACGTAATCTACTGATCCAACATGGATCTAAAGCATTAAAAACATGAAAATAAAAAAAATCCTAATATTCTAGGCCTATTGACAACTTTAGACCATAGTTGACCAAGGGCTTGTAGTTATGCCAATCTTGGAACTAGGTCTCACAACTTGGTCTAGACGCCTAGATAGAAAATCTAACCTAACTAGATGTTCTTAGAACTTTGATGAACTTTATTTGTTGAGTTTATTGTGGGTGCTCCTACACCATACTCCCCTTGAGTTATAAAACTCAAGTTCCTACTTGAGGTTAATTGTTCCACCAAAGTCCCATGTTGTTTGATTTGGTCTTCGGTCAGCCAAGTTGCATCTATGTTGGGGAGCCCTATCCATTTGACTAAGTACTGCATATACTTCTTGGTTCTGGTTTGCTTCAGCAACTTGGTGTCCAATATTTCTTCCAACTCTACTAGTTTTCTTTGAGGAAGATTTGTGACATAGTCTTCATCATTGGTATTTGGTTCCTCACCTTGCTCACTTGTTGAACCTATTATGGCTTTGTAGGGGGTGAGGTTTGCAACATTGAATATTGGAGAGATTTGCAAGGTTGGGGGGAGAGAAATCTCATAGGCATTCTCACCCATTTTATTGAGTATACTGTAGGGTCCTACTTTCTTCATATTAAGTTTAGAGTATCTACCCTTAGGTAGTCTCTCTTTCCTCAGAAATGCCCAAACCTTGTCTCTCACTTTGAAGTGGATCTCCCTTCATCTCTTATCAACATATTCCTTGTACTTTAAACTAGATCTTTACAATGCTTCTTTGACCTCATGCTGCACCTTTGTGATGAGTTCTTTTAGTTCTTGGCCTTGAGCACTAACTTTGAAGTCAGATGGTAGTTCTATTAGGTCTAATGGTCCTTTGGGATGAAGATCATATACTACTTGGAATGGATTTTTGTCAGTTGACCTGTTCATGGAATCATTAAATCCAAACTTTGCCTGGGGTAGGAGTGTATCTCAACTTTGATCATGTTGCTTGGTTAGGCATCTTAGGAGATTTCCTGAGGATCTATTTACTACCTCAATCTACCCATCTATTTGTGGGTGATAGGCAGAGTTGTAGGTGAGATTTGTTCCTAATTTCTTGAGGAGTGTCCTCCAAAAATGGCCTTGGAACTTCACATCCCTGTCAAATACAATTGTCTGAGGTAGACCATGGATCCTAACTACCTCTTTGAAGAAAAGATGTGCAATTTGGGAAGCATCATTTGTGCTTTTACATGGTACAAAATGGACCATTTTTATAAACCTATCCACTATTACAAAAACATTGTCAAAGCCTTGCTTTGTTTTAGGCAATCCCACTACGAAATCCATTGAGATGGACTCCCATGGTCTAGAAGGAATTGGTAAGGGTTGATATAGTCCTTGATTGGTTGACACACCTTTAGCTTGCTAACATATTGTGTAAGTTTCTATGAACTTCTTAACATCATTGTTCATTTTAGGCCAAAAATAACTTCTCCTCACCATGTATGTTGTCTTATCAATGCCAAAGTGACCTCCTAGGTCACCACAGTGCTTTTCCCTTATTATGTTTGTCCTCATTGAACATTTTGGTATACATAGTTGAGCTCCTTTGAATAGGAGTCCATTTTGAATCAGATATTCAGAAAATTCAGTATGGTATCTTCCAACCATCTTTGTGCAAATTTGATATATCTTTGCAAATTTAGGGTCATTAGGGTATAGATGTTTGAGGGACTCAATCCCCACACTTTGTAGTTGTATTTATTCAATCAGACCAAACCTCCTGATAAGGGCATCAATAACTTTGTTTTTTACACCCTTTTTATGCTTGATGTTGAAGGTGTAGGCCTGCAACTGTTCTACCCATTTCAAATGTCTTACAGAGAGTTTTTCTTGTGAATTAAGGAAGCTTAATGCATGGTTATCAGTATATACCACAAACTCCTTTGGGATCAAATAGTGCCTCCATTTCTTAAGGGCTTGGAGCATGGCATAGATCTCTAGGTCATATGTAGAGTATTTCCTTTTGGCCTCATTTAGTGTCTCTGAGAAAAAGGCAACTGCCTTGCCTTCCTGACTTAGGACTGCACCTATAGCCAAGTTGCTTGCATCTGTCTCCATATTGAAGACTTTGTTGAAATCGGGGAGGACCAAGATAGGATATTGGGAAACCCTATTATTCAAGTATTGGAATGCATCATTTTCTTTTTTTGTCCATATAAACTTAGTCTTCTTTCCTCCTTTAATGGTTTCAAGCATTGGTGCACACACATGACTAAAATTTTTGATAAAATTTCTATAGAAAGTTGCAAGTCCATGGAAGCTTCTTACATCACCTTGGTTCTTTGGTGGAGGCCAGTTGATGATTGCTTCTATCTTCTCAAGATCCATCTTGAGGGTACCTTGTGAGATCACAAATCCTAGGAACACAAGTTCCTTCCTCATAAATATGCACTTCTCCAAGTTGATTACCAACTTGTGTTGATGAAGTCTTCTTAATACCTGTTCCACATGATCAAGATGGTCTTCCTTGCTATGACTGAATATTAGTATGTCATCAAGGTAAACAACAACAAATTTTCCAATAAAATCAATGAATATCTCATTCATAAGCCTCATAAAAGTGCTAGGGGCATTGCTTAAGCCAAAGGGCATTACTAACCATTCAAACAAACCTTTAGTAGTCTTGAATGTTGTTTTCCATTAATCTCCTAGTTTGATTCTGATTTGATGATATCCAAACTTTAAGTCTATCTTGGTGAAGTAGCAAGCACCTCCTAGTTGATCCAATAGATCCTCAATCCTTGGCATGGGGAATCTATACCTTATGGTGATCTTGTTGAGGGCCCTGATGTCAGTACATAACCTCCATTTTCCATCCTTTTTAGGGGCTAGAACTAATGGCACTACACATGGACTAAAACTCTTTTGAATGACTCCTCTTTCCAATAATTCTCCAACTTTCTTTGCAATCTCTGCATGTTGTAATGGTGTCATTTTATATGGGGCCTTGTTAGGCAGAGATGAACAAGGTATCAAGTCAATTTGGTGAGTGATATCTCTTAAGGGAGGGAGGCTTGTGGGAAGGTCACTAGTAGTGACATCTCTATACTTTTCCAATAGTTCCTTAGCTTCTTTTGGCATAGGTTCTTTTTTATCAAACTTCATGTTGTCTTTGGGTTTGGAGATTAGGAAAAAGGCTTCAGTATTAGGTTCCTTCAATGTTTTTAACATTTCTTTCTCTCCCATGATGATGACAGTAGGTTCTTTTTCAAACTTTCTATTAGGCAGGGGCTTCATGGTAAAAGTTTTTCCATCCTTGGTGATGGAGTAGGTGTTCTTCCTACAATGGTGTATGGCATCTTCATCAAATTGCCAACACCTGCCTAGAAGGATATGTGAGGCATCCATTTCAACCACATCACAAAGAACTTTGTCCTTAAAGTTTGCAATTGAGAACTCTATCCATGCTTGTTTTGTTACTAGATTTTGTTGGCCTTTTGTTAGCAAAGAGACATGATAGGGGCAAGGGTGTGGCTTCTTAGGGAGGTTTAACTTTTGAACCATTTCACAAGATACAATATTTTTAGTTGAACTAGAATCTATAAGTAGATTACATACCTTTCCATGACATTTGATCTTTGTCCTAAAGAGGTTCTTCCTTTGTGGAGGCTCTTGGTTTTGTGGCACTTGAAGGAAGACTTGCCTCATCATCAAACATACTCCTTCTGGTTCCAAGTCTCTAGTATTGGCATTGTCTTCTTGCTTGTCTTCTTGGATAAGTTGTGCTCTCCTCTAACCTTGATTGTATTCCTCTTCTCAGGGCACCTTCCTGCATGATGTCCCATCTGATTGCAATAGTAACATTTTAATGGTACATTACCTCTTCCATAGTTTTTTCTTCCTCTATTGAAGGGCCTCCTTCCTCTATAGTTTCCTCTTGAATTTGAGTCACTATTTTCTTTGTCTCCTTGGTTAGGGGTCCTGCTGGTGCTGCCACTATTATGTCCCTTGTTCCAAGAGTTTCATTTCCCCCTAAAGTTCTTCCCATTGTCATTACTCTTCCCTTTTCCAAACGCTTGTTTTCTTTTCCATTTCTCCTCTACCTTGAGTTCCATTTGATAGCACTTATTGACTATGGTAGGGCAGTGTAGGCTTAGTTCCTCTTGAATGGATACCTTCAAACCATTCATGTATCTTGCTAGTTTTTCTTCCTCATCTTTTGCCACATTTGTCTTCATACATAATTTTAGGAACTCCTCGGTGTATGAGCCTACATCCATGTCTTTTTTCTTCAAGATTTTCTTCCTCCTATGGAGTTGTACCCCATAGTCTTCTGGCACATATGTCTCCTTGATCAATGCTATCATCTTGTTCCATGAATTGATCATGCTCTTTCCATTCTTCACCCTTTCTGTTTAGATGAAGTTCCACCAAGCTAGGGCTGCTTCCTTCAACTTGGATCTTGCTATCTTTACCCTTTTCTTTTTAGGGATGTCCTCACATTAAAAGGATGTTGTCAAAGCCTCTACCCAATCCAAGGCTAAATCTGCATTCATCTTGCCGTTGAAGACCAACAAGTCTATCTTTTCCTGCATGGTTCTTCTCCCCATGGACTTTAAGGCATCAATTAAAGGCCTTTGGTCTTCAGGAATGCTCTAATCAGGATCATCTTCCTCCTCTTCACTCCCTTCTTCATTTTTAGACCCATCTTCCTTATCCTTGTCTAGCTTCTTTTCAAGTTCTTGAAGCCTCTTAGTTAAGGTTGTGTTTACAACCCTTTTTTCTCTCACCATCTTTGCTAACTCACTATTTTTTACCCTTGTAGGGATCTCTCCATCCTTAGGAGAAGACATAGCTCTGATACCACTTGATGCAAAGTGGGTAGTTGGAAGCCTCTAAATAGTGAGGAATTGGCAAGAGTTGACACCAAGTACACCAAAGTATGAAGGTCAAGTGTCCTATGCTTATCCCAAGTGTAGAATTAACAAGGAATGAGGTTATCAAAACCCCAAAATCCAAGGATAACCTAATCACTAGGTTCCACAAGGTTCTAGACACCAATGACCAAGGGCTACTAGGGAGTTTCCTTAACCCTATAAGCAACCAAACCCCATGAAATGACTCACAAGACTAGGGGTGGTCTAAAATCATTGTTCTAGCCTATTTAGATCCTATTTGTTTAGTTCCAATGGTTCTTTCACTTACAAGCAACCCATACATACTAGTTGCTTCACAAACCAAAGACTAGGCTTGTAGCCTTTCCTGGAGGGAATTTTGATCATAAATCAAAATACTCCCACATGAGAGATGAATTAGGTTGGATATTTTGACACCCTTTTGGGCTTTACAAAACATATCCAAGCACCAAGATGTGAAGTCTAATGGGGGATACTGAAACAACTAAACTAAACTGGGCTAATAGGCCTAATTAGGACTCTAATTGCACTATGGGTGCTCCTTCTCCCAAGCCAATGCCTAAAAAAATTCTAAGAGCATGTGAAGACACATAAAAGAACTCAAAATCCAGATTTTGGAGTCTTGATGAATCCCCAACCAAGATTTATGGTGATTGTTCTAAGTCACAGACTGGTGCACACATAGAGATGTACACCTAGGGCATAATGACAAATCCACTCCCCTACAAATCTCCACTCCCCACTTGCAGAATATGAAAATAAACTAGAAAATGTTGAATTACACCAAGGGGCATCAATTTCCCATGGTGGAATTGGTCCAAACAACCAAGCCCTATTGGAATCCCTGGTTTTAAGCCTTCAATCTAGGCAGTCCCACTAAAAACTAGATAACTCAAAAAATAAGAAGGATTAGAACATGAGACCAATTGAAAATGGAAGTAGGTTCAGAGATCCAACTTTTGGTTTCACAATGTCATACCCTCCTATCCGTACCCATCCATACACTTCAGTTCTCCTTGAAATTTGCAGAGAAATGTTGATCTTTTTATTGATTTAAATTGCCAAAATTACATATCTTACCTTCCACCCACCTGAAAGGTATTATGAAGGTGTCCCCCATTGGTTACAATTGAATTTCAAACCATATGACCATTGGGGGCTTTGGTTACAACTTTTGGCAAAAGTTGTCAAAGTTGCAAAGCAACTTTTACAACATTTTTGCAATTTTTGCACTCTAGGTGACCAAACTTGGTCTAGACCTAATCTACTGATCCAACATGGATCTAAAGAATTAAAAACATGAAAATAAAATAATCCTAAGATTCTAGGCCTATTTTCCACTTTTGACCATAGTTGACCAAGGGCTTATAGTTATGCCAATCTTGGAACTAGGTCTCACAACTTGGTCTAGATGCCTAGATAGAAGATCTAACCTAACTAGATGTTCTTAGGACTTTGATGAAATTTTTTTGTTGAGTTTATTGTGGGTGCTCTTGCACCAAAACCCAATTTGGGAAAAACTACTTTTTAACATGTTACTATTATGTTCACTCTTCTAAAGTGAGCTCGGTGAAAAGCCAACCTTGTCAAAGGTTACAAACACACTGTCAGGTGTGACCCGGTTAAAGGATTTAAACCACTTTATTAAAAGTGTGCCTTGTTATAGGACTTACATACACTCCATTAGAATGCAACCTTGTTCAAAGGATTTATACATATGATTGTTAGGTCAACCTCTGTTAAAAGGATTTTGACTGAGACAATGGTTAGAAAGTAGAAGTAGTATTGATCTGAAAAAAATACAACTCACTTTGCAAATATAAGATCTAATTACATACACATATGCTGGCTTACTGACTGTGAACCTTTACCATCACCATCACTAATCTACTTGGAACTCTCCTCAAGCAATCAGAACTCTTCTCCTTCAGCATTCTCTACTTATACAGTCAATAACATCAACAAAACTTCTAGCATCCTCTCTCCTATTAACCTCATGCTTAGGTTTCCTTAATACTTCCTGAATTAGGTCAATACATCTTTTTCTTCTTAATCTCCTTCGTAGATCTTAGGGTTAGGTCAGATTTATCAAATCATTCCTACTTTATGTTCTTCGGCTATCCTTCTAGAAATATCTCAAATCTCTTAATATATTTACAATAAAATGTTTTACAGTGCATTAAATTCTTTCATACAATCAATAAATAAAGTCAACACATTTTACATAATCCAAGAATTCAATGATGTCGGCTGGAAATCTGAATTCTCCCTCAAATGTAAAATATTGGCGCTCAATCAATACAGTGTTCAACTCCTCGGTCTTCATTAGAAAGCTTGGTCACGTCAAAAATTGTTTCCTTGGCTAATACTATCTTCCTCGTCAATTAACTAGTGTTTGGTCAACACTGAATTCACTTGGCATATACTAGCTCGGTCGACACTAACATCACTCAACTTAAACTAGATTTCTTCACTTTTTCTTTGTTAAGCCTACCAATTTAGTCTTCATTCATACTAAGATAAATAATACATTATCTTATCATTGTGCCACATAATCAAGTACTCATTGAAATATCAAGATAACTCAACCTTTCCTTAGGTGCTATTGTTACCAACCTTGCCTTTCCCCTTCACAACAATCAAATAGATATAGTACTTTCCTAAGTAGCAACAGTCTTACCAATTAAGGTTTGACATCAATGACAATACAAAAATTGATTCCATTGTAGTTTCCAACAGAAATCACCCAATGGGTCAGGTATTTCTAGAATAGGTGGACTAGTCAAATTCTCCTTGAGGAGACGTAATATGATATACAACTCTAGAGAAGTCTTGAACAAACCAGCAATAATATTTAGTCAAGCCCATGATACTACATACATTGGATATGCTGGTGGGGTTGTCTAATCTACTACAGCTTCAATATTTGAGGAATTTACTGAAATACCCTCACCCATAATCACATATCCCAAGTATTAAACCTCAGATTAAAATAAGTCACATTTTATCACATTGGAATACAACTGATTGTCTTGAAGACATTGCAAAACTAGTCATAGATGCTCCTCATGCTCTTTTGTGGATTTAAAATATATCAATATGTCATCCAAGAAGAGAAGAATAAAACAGTCAAGGTAAGAATGAAATAATCCATTCATCAGACACATGAAAATAGATGGAGGATTTGTGAAACTAAAAGGGACTATTGTAAACTCATAATGTCCATAGCGAGTCTGAAATGTAGTCTTTTGAATATCTGCATCCTGGATATGTAACTGATGGTATCCTAATTTGAGATCAATCTTTGAGAATACCTTGGCCCCTTTTTTCTAATCAAAGAGAGCATCAATCCTTAGCAAAGGATACATTTTCTTGATTGTTACCTTGTTCAACTGTCTATACTCAATGCACAAGTGTAAATATCCATCTTTCTTCTTGATGAAGAGTACATGTGCTCCCCATGGAGAAACACTTGGTTGAATACTACCCTTTTCCAAAAGATCCTCTAACTGGAGCTTAAACTCACTCAACTCTTGTGTGGTCATCTGGTAAGGAGCTCTAGATATAGGTTGTGCTCCTAGAACAAGATCGATACAAAAAATCTATGTCACACTTTGGTGACATACCTAGAATCTCACTAGGAAAGACATCAATAAATTCCTAAAGAATAGGATGATCAAGGGTCTTCTCCTTAGTCTCAACTTCATCAAACTCATTCATAGTTATAAAAAATACCTAAAAACCCTTTTACATCCTTTGCTTGAGTTTTATAATGGAAATCATATGAAGAGATATAGGACATTGAACTCCCATAATCTCAAAATCCTTGCCAACATCATCCTTTCATTTGATAATCTTTTGTCTACAACCAATGTTGACTCCATGAGAACCTAACTAATCCATACCGAGGACAATATCATATGATCCCAAAGGAATCACATGAAGATCAAACAAGGTAGTGAATTTACCCAAGTGCAACTCACATTTATGCAATATAGAGTCTGGTTGTACCCTTTCCCCAAAGGATAACTCTACTTATCAACCTATGTCTTTCTTTACTATCATTATCTGACATTTCTCTACCACAAAAGGAGATATAAAAGAATTTGTAGCTCCTGAATCAAATAATATATAAAGAGAAATATCTTTAGTAGTGCCTGATGATAGTCTAAAACTAATTGAATAACTTGATGAACTGAATGGACAAGTGAAAGACAGTGATTGGAGGTCACCGAGATACTAAAGTGACATGTAAGATGATTAAATTAGTCAATATATTGTCATTGATGTCAACTAGTTTTGACTATACTTATCATGATAGTTACAAACATCTGAAGAAGACAAATGATGAAGGAGAGAGAGATATCTACAGGAAGAAAGAGATGGATATGAAGATATGCCTTTGACATACATTGGGTAACTTATTGATGAGTCTATAGAATCATGTTGTTGACTTTATTATATTACATGACTTTTTTATGTATTTAAGATCAAAATTGAACAAGTTAATGTGGTCGGTAATTGAAATTTTTGTATACACTGAGCCAGTGCAATGTATACTGAGTGACAGTAATAATTGAGTTAGTACTCACCAACACATTCTATATTAACTGAATGGATGAAACAATTAAATGCTATAATAGCCGACTAAATTAATGAGTTGGAAAATTATGTATGATTATGAGGTAAAAGATAAAATTAGTTATGAGGATCTAACAACTGATGAAATTCAAGATTGATCGAATGGGAGAGATTGAAACGTGTTAGAGACACATCTATCGAGGAAGCTTGAAGTGGAAAAATGAATGATGGAGATTAAGAGGCAAAATCTAATGGATGAGAAGAAAATGGTTTATGATGTTTATTTAAAGATACATGAGATTCATTGTTGAGTCTGGGATAATTGCATCTACAGGATAAATCATGTGAAATAAATTCTTTTATACACCACTGATCAAACTAGTTACAGATAAAACCGAGTAGGACTATAGACATTACTGAGCATCAAAGTATTATTGACCGAGATGAATAAGTTGAAGGATATGAATGATTGAATTGTTTATTGATTAGAAGAGGTATTTTGAGCTTAGCATAGATATAAAAATTTGCAAATATTAGTTGTATTTGAATCATATCGCTACTGTATCTGTTTAACCATTGTTACAGCTAAATCTCTTAACCGAGTAGACTTAATAGTTTTATTTGTATTTTAATATGATATTCCATGAATGTTAATGGTTTTCTTTTTGACCTCATAGTGAATGTTGGTCAAGAGTAAACTAGTAGTGATAAATCCTTTAACCAGGTCACACCTTACAGTGTGCATTGTAACCTTTAATAGGGTTAGCTCCTAACCGAGCTCACTTCAGAAGAGTGAAATATTTTGGGTTATCGGTCCCAGGTGGTTTTTTCCTTAGTAGGGTTTCCATGTTAAAATCCTTGTGTTATGTGTTATTTGGTGTGATTAGATTGTTAGTTTACTCTACACATTTCATATCTGGATTAATTGATAGACATAGTATTTAATTTACTAGTATTTGGTAAATGAACTGAAAGATTAATATTGTTATCTTACCGAGTTGGTTATTTGGCTAAAAAATTTGGAATATATACATCTGAATGTTTTGGGACTGTAGGATAACTGGATCTAATTGATTCACCCCCCCCCCGTCTTAGTTATCTAATAATTGGTATCAAAGCTTGTTTTCTTGAAAGGGAAGTTTGAAGGAATTGAGCTGAAGATCATAAGATGTATAAGAGAGAGGTGTCAAAGCTAAACAAAGATAACTTCTACACATGGAAAAGAAGAATGAGATTGCATATATCTAGAATTGGAGAATCTGTAGTATTCTACCTGACTAATGAGTACATACAACCGACAACTGGACCTTTGACTGTTGATCAGCTGAGAGATAGACATGAACACAACATGACAATGATAGAGATTGTTGATTCCCTATCTAATGTAGAATTTAAAGATATCAAAACATGTACTTCAGAAAAAGTAATGTGGGAAAAACTTACACTAGTCTATAGAGGAGATGTGAATGTGATGAGAGCAAGAGCTGAAAGCCTTAGAGGAAGATTTGATGATATGAAAATGAAAGAAGGTGAAAATATTTCTCAGTGTAGTAACTGAATCAAGGAGGTTCTCAATGCTATCCAAGGAGCAAGAGGTGTTATTGATGAAGATAATGTTGTGAGTAAAATTCTTATAACCTTGTTTCCAATTTATGCTATTATCATCTCTGTAATTCATGAAATAAGATCTGCACTGGGTAATGTTCTTACACTTGATATTTAGATCGGTAAATTGACTAATTTTGAGTTGAATAACTTTGATAACAGTATTGTACCGAGTGTTGAGTCTGCATTTATGTCATCTTTGAAAATTGGAAAGTCAAGTAGTAAACATATGATAAGGAATGAAAGTGATAGTGACAGTGATGAAGATGGACTTGATGAACTTGAAGCACTTATTTTTAGAAGGCTATAGAAAGTTAAAGAAAGGTTCAAAGGAAAATTACCTTTAGCATATTTTAACTGTAAATAAATTGGTCATATTGCAGCTAAATAACCTAACAGAAAAGATGATGACAAATACAATGATAGAGTTGGTGAAATAAAGTTTGATAGAAGAGATAACCGAGATCGTAGAGGCAATCGACACTATGATAGAAGGAACAACTGAGACTACAAATACAAAAGCAAGAAGGTATGTTTTTTATTAGGGTAAAAACAAGTTTTGAAGAGGCCCTGAAATCTTGTACAAGTAGATTTAGGCAAGAATCTAAAACCTGAACAAGATGAAACACTACAAAAGAGTAAATATTTTAAAACCAGCAACCCAAAGATAAAAAACTACCAGTAACTAAAGATAAAGCATTAAATTCCCTAGCTGCTAAGAAAATAGGCCTAATCCTTACATCATTAAGTTATCTTGAGTTTTAAAACTCCCCAAAGGAGATCCAGGGTTTTGACATGGGACCTAGAACTAGCAATACCAACATCAAAGAGAAATGTGGCCATAAAGCCAACCTTAAACCCTAACCAAAAATACCCAGCATTCAGAATGGGCCCTTAAAAATTGTCAACATCCACCTGAAGGCTCCAACTAGCCACCAATAACAAACAAAACCAAAAAAATAAAAGAGGGAGGAAACCAATGAAACCCTCTTCCCCAACTATTAAAATAGACCTGAAACCCATCGAGCCCAAAGGATCACATCTAACTCTGAAGAGACACTTCTCTATAGACCAAACTTCCCAAAAGATAGAATTTCTAGCCCCCATCAAATTCCAACTTGCCATATCATGACTAAGAGAGGGAAGAGATCTCACTCCACCATCAGCAAACTCCTCCCAAAAGTCATAGACCACCTCAATAGGCTGAGCCTCCACCTCGATAGGATCTTCCACCTCAAAAGGAAGCAATAGAAAAGAGAGCTTAGGTGGAGAAAGATTCCACCACCAGGAATCCATGCAAGAAACACTCACCTTGATAGGGGAATGCCCCGCCTCAATAGGGGTATTGCAAAGAGGAAAACAGACAAGGGGGGATCCATCCCTACAACAAAAATTTTTTGAGTCCAAGGGATATGCAAAAACAACCACTCTTCCCACTACCAAGAGCACCAAACTTGCAAAAAAAATAGTTCTCTCCATACCCACAAAGAAAGGAAGGGAAAACACATTTAAGCCCTGGGAAAACCACATTCTAGGAGACCTAAAACCACAAACAACACCCCAAGCAAGATCCAACAGGAAAGAACAAGGGTCAACAATGTTGAGAGATGCATGCCAGATCCCAACACCAAAGTAGTAGAGAACATACATAGTACCCCTCCCAGCAAGTAGCATAAAGGGTTTGATAAAATAGGGCGCTACATGATCAAAGAGCTTTCCAAAAAATACATACAACATTTTGGGGGCCTCCGGAAACCCTTCCCCATCATCTTCTTCATCATAAGAGTCATCCCCTTCTCCATTTGTTGTAGACTTCTTCAGACACACCATTTTTTTCCACTCCTACTCGTATTAGCTCTCCTGCTCCTGCTCCTGCTCCCACTCATGTTTGCCCTCCTACCCATGACTACCTATAGGTTCAGATATTGCAATATTTCCTCTAGGTTTAGAATATTGTTAGCATGTGTTGCTTCTAGGTAAGCAAGAAGGTATGTTACCTTGTTGGAGATAATGATAATGACACCAACACTGACACTGATGAGGAAATTGAGGTAGTATTCATAGCTTTGAAAGAAGAAGAAAGGTATGTAGAAACAACAATTATTTCTAAAGTTAGTAAGAATGATACATGGATTAGTGATAGTGATTGTACACATCATATGACTGGTGATGAGGACAAATTTAAATACCTTGAACACTATAATGGAGGATCTATTCAAATGGGTAATAATACACCTTGTCAAGTAAAAGGAAAAGGATCTATCATGTTGAATAATAAGATCAAATGTGAGAATGCATATTGGGTGAAGGGACTTAATTATAACTTGTTAAGTGTAGCATAGTTGAATGACTCAAGTCACCAAGTTGCATTTGAAAGAAGGAAGGTAAAGATATATGATCAAACAGGAAATCTGGTTGGTATTGGTGAACAATCTAAAGGTAATCTATTATATCTTGACAATGCTGAAACTTCTTGTTTGATGGCTAGAACTGAAGATGTGTGGTTATGGCATATAAGGTTATGTCATATGAATTTTGACAACATGGTTAAGATCAATAAGAAAATAAAAGTTAGAGGATTACTGAGCTTATCTAAACCTAACCATGTCATGTGTAAATAATGTCAAATGAGAAAAATGTCAAAATCTAGTTTTAAGAGCAAGACCTACTCATCTAAAGCTATTTTGGAGTTGGTTCATACCGACTTATGTGGTGATATGAGAACATAGATTTATTATGAGGATAGATACTTTATTCTATTTTTTGATGACTATTCTAGGATGATGACAATAATATTTTTGAAAGAGAAATTTAAAGCTTCCAAGACATTCAAATGGTATAAAGCTAAAGTGGAAAAGGAAACTGGAAAGGAATTAAAACTCTTAAGATTTGATAGAGGAGGTGAGTTTATTTCTGATGAATTCACTAACTTTTGTAATGAGCATGGAATTAAAAGACAAGTTTCTACACCAAGAACACCACAATAGAATAGGATTGTTGAAAGAAGGAATACATCTATAGTTGATTGTGCTAGAACACTGATGATTGAGAAAGATGTTGCACAACTATATTGGAGAGAAGCTATTAGCACTATTGTATACACATTGAACTGAGTATAACTAAACAAAGATTCAAACAAGACACCTTATGAGTTATGGTTTGGGTACACACCTAATGTAAGTTATTTCAAAAATTTTGGAAATAGATGTTATATTTTGAAAGATGATAGAAATGGGAAATTTGATTCTAAAGGTGATGAAGGAATATTCTTAGGAATTCTACTAAGAGAAAAGCTTACAAATGTTTGAATAAGGTTTTTAACAAAATGATTGAGAGTGCTAATGTGAAAGTTGATGAGTTTGCTGAGAAAAAAGATGAAGAAAGTAGGAAGAACCAGATGACTGTGATAGATATACATTCATTGAGATACCTGATGGTCTACCTAAGAAATAGATTGAAGCTACCAAGCAACAGGATAAGGATACCAAGAGACAGGATAAAGACACTGAGCATTGGCCTATAGAGATTGAGAATCAAGAAATTTCTATCGAGGAATAAATTGAGGCTACACTGACTGAGGAACAAAGAAGAGAACAAGTATTAGCTAAATTTGTGAGAAGACACCATCCATAAAACCAAATTATTGGAGACAAGCAAGATGGCATGATGACACAAAGTAGGTTGAGATAGGAACACATGTTTAGTTTGTGAATTTGAACCTAAAAATGTTAGAGATGCACTTGAGAATGAGGAATGGATTAAAGCCATGAATGAAGAAATCGAGCAGATAGAGAAAAACAAGACATGGAAGAACTAGATGGCTACGATAGATATACATTCATTGAGATACCTAATGGTATACCTAAGAAACAAATTGAAGCTACTGAGCAAGAGGTTGAGAATACCAAGAGATGGGATAAAGACACTGAGCATTGGCCTATAGAGACCGAGAATCAGGAAATTTCTACCAAGGAAGAAATTGAGCCTACACCAACTGAGGAATAGAGAAGAGAACAAGTATTAGCTAAATTTGTGAGAAGACACCATCCATAGAACCAAATTATTGGAGACAAGCAAGATGGCATGATGACACAAAGTAGGTTGAGATAGAGCACATGTTTAGTTTATAAATTTGAACCTAAAAATGTTAGAGATGCACTTGAGAATGAGGAATGGATTAAAGCCATGAATGAAGAAATTGAGCAGATAGAGAAAAACAAGACATGGACATTGATATCGAGACTGGGTGATAAAAATGTAGTTAGAACCAAATGGATATTCAGAAACAAACTGAATGAGAATGGTGAAGTCACTAGGAACAAAGCAAGACTTGTATGCAAAGGATATGCACAAGATGAAGGAATTGATTATGGTGATACTTTTGCACCAGTTTCTAGACTTGAAGGAGATAGAATACTACTTGCATATGCTTCACACAAAGGATTTAAAGTATATCAAATGGATGTTAAATCTACATTTTTGAATGGAATACTTGAGGAAGAGGTTTACATATAATAACCTAAAGGATTTGTTGATCCAAATAAGTAGAACATGGTATGTAAATTGCACAAAGTACTGTATGGACTGAAACAAGCACTGAGAGCATGGTATGAAAGATTGCATGATTATCTTATTAGTATTGGATTTGTGAGGACAAGTGATAATAGCAATTTATATTTGAAAGGTGAAACTAATGATAATATTTTGATTGATAAAATTTATGCTGATAATATTATTGAATAGAGGTAAAATGGAATCACCTCTATTGAATGTAATGTATGGGGGAAACATGAGATCCACCTCCAAATCAAAATTCCCAAAGGAGAGATCCGATTTGATCAACCAAAAGGCTAATGCACAATCGAATCAATTTATGAAGAATATGAAAGAGAGAGAGAGAGAGAGAGAAACCTTATATTTCCCTATAAAGGAATAGTGTTTGAAATCTGAAATAATTGAAATGAAAATACTAACCTCTAATTAGGGAAAATCTAGAAAATGCCTATTTCTGATGTCTGTGTGTACTTTTGGGCAATTCTACAACCTATTCTACACTGGAAATGCCGAGATGAAGAAAACCCAAAAATATTTTCCCAAGATGAGCTCAGGTTGACTTTGACCCTCATAAAAGGTCAAAGGCTAGATTCTTTATTTGAATGTTGATTCTGAATTTGTTCACTGAAAAGGGTATCCAAATCCGATCTCAGATCCGAAGTTCCATAGCTGCACCTACAAGAAAAAGAGGGTTTTTGTTATTTGTTTGGGGGGTTTTCCTTGGTCAAACCCCAGTTTGGAATCAACCTTAATATTGAAATTGAAATGGATAATGCTAGCAAGTAGTAGAAGTAGATCTAACAATGAAGCTATGACATTGAATAGATATGCAATTGTATTTGAAATGTAATCAAGTATGTTGATATGAAAGCTTGAACATAACATCAAACCTCCATGATTGTATGCTTGTAATCCACCTTGAGGGAAGAGTGAAATGGATCTTGAAGATGAACAAAGGATCTTGAAGGAAGATCAAACCATCATGATGGCTAGATCTAGGGTTTGAATCATAAATCTTAAATGCTTGAACCAAATCCCTTCAATGGCTTGAATACTTAAAATCCTTGATCTTCAACAGAGAACTTGGATGAAGAAGAGGACTTGAATGCTTCCTTGAAAATTCTTAATGAAATGCTTGCTTGAATCACCTTGAGAGCTTGAGAGAAATTCCTTGATATGAGATGTGAATAATGGATGAGAAAACGAGAGAGGAAGGCCTCCTTTTATAGTGAACTAGGGCACAATCCTCTAGAGGGGCCACCTTGGAGAATTAAATCCCAATTAGGTCCTAACCTTTAGAAAATATACCTAAATTAAGTGAAATTAGAGGATTTACCATCCTGAAACCTAAAATGGCTAACCCAAAGCTGGGAAAACAAATATCCCTGAAATCCGATACCTGAAAATCAAGGAATTTGGAAATTTGAAAGAGGGGGGCAAAATTGAGGTTGGGACTGACCTAGTCAAGTTTGAGCTTGATCCTGACCTAGTCAGGTTTGAGCTTGATCCTAACCTAGTCAGGTTCAAGCTCAATCCTAACCTAGTCAGGATCAACCTTGAATTTGACCCTAGGACCAGATCCATTCAGAATCAGGACAGGAGGTCTTGGGGATGCTCGGAGACCTAGAAATTATACCAGAATAGGATAGAATGCCAGGGATAGGCATAAAATCCTATGATGACTATGATGAAGGGTAGGAGGACCTATTTCTAAGTCCTACCTAGAAAATAGAGCCATGGAAGAGGGAAATTAAGGAGAATCCTTGGGATCCTAACCCTAATTTCACCTAGAATGAAGCAGAAAAGAAGTGAAAAGCGGGGAGAAAGCCAAATCAAAGAAAAGATCAATTCAAGGCATTCGAGATGACCCAAAACCACTTACTCGGAGGGCTAAACACTCTTAACATGGAAGTGCTTCCATTTTAAGATGATACAATTATATCTGGAGGAAATGATAATATTTGCAAATCATTTGTTGATGAAATAAGAAAGAAATTTGAGATGTCAATGTTTGGAGAGATTAAATTCTTTCTAAGTTTTCAAATTCTACAACAAGGTGATGGGATATTCATAACACAATCAAAGTACATAAAAGAAGTGTTGAAGACTTTTGGTATGGAAGATTGAAAACTTGTAGGCACAGTGATGGTCACAAGATGAAAATTGACAAAGGATGATCAGTCAACCAAGGTAAATCAGACATTATATAGATCAATGATTAGAAAACTGATGTATGTTGTGCATAGTAAATTGGATATTGCACATGTTGTTGGGATTGTAGCAATATTTTCTGCCAATCCTAAGGAATCACATATGACTATTGTTAAAAGGATTCTGAGATATTTGAAGAAAATAGAGAATTGTGGTTTATGGCATAAGAAACAAGGAAAGTTTGAACTACAAGTTTACACCGACATGGACTGGGCTGGAAATATAGATGACCAAAAGAGCATAATTGGTGGAGCATTCTTTTTGGGAGAAAGGTTAGTTACTTGGATAAGTAAGAAAAAGACATGTATTTCTCAGTCTAATGTTGAAGCAGAATATGTTGTTGTTGCTGCTAATTGTTCAAATATTACATGGATAAAACAACTGTTGAAAGGCATGAATGAGGAGATCACTGATACAGTGATTATGTATTGTGACAACACAAGTTCTATAAACATTTCCAACAATATGGTGATGCATTCAAAGATAAAGCACATATCTATTAAGTATCACTATTTGAGGGAACAAGTACAAGAAAAGCAAGTGAAACTGGAGTTTACAAAATCTAAAGAACAACTTGCAGACATATTCACTAAACCCTTACCGAATGATACATTTGAGTACTTGAGGACTAGAGTATGGGTCCATCCCCTGTCTATCAGTCACTAAGGTGATCAGGAAGTTGCATCAACCTATACTTTATAAGAAAATCAATAATGTTGATTCATATTGTTCACACTTTAGGTTTTTCTAAGGTTGTGAAATCTGGAACAGGAAAATTGTATATTTGTACATTAAGGTACATGATCTAAACTGAAAAAATAGAGATAATTTTTATTTATTCTTTTTGGAATTGTTTTCAAAGGGAGAGAATGAATTCATATGAAATACCATCAAAGGGAGAGAAGAATCAATGAAATATCAGTTAGAGAGAACACAAGAAAGAATCATAGAAGTATCAAGAAGAAAGAAGAAGATCAAATCCGTAGGGAGAGTCTGCTGAAATGTTGAAATGCTATGTAGTGTTTAAAAATATTAAAATGTTCAAGCTAGGGAGAGCTTACCGAGCTATATCATTTACTAACAGAGTTTTAGTACAGATGGTTGGAATTCTATGGCATATTTAATATTTATGTTGTCATCAATGCCAAAGGGAGAGATTGGTAGCCTACAACTGATTGAATAACTTGATGAACTAAATGGACAAGTGAAAGATAGTGATTGGAGGTCACTAAACTACTAAAGTGACATGTAAGATGATTAAATCAGTCAATATATTGTCATTGATTTTAGCTAGTTTTGACTATACTTATCATGATAGTTACAAACATCTAAAGAAGATAAATGATGAAGGAGAGAGAGATATCTACATGAAGAAAGAGATGGATATGAAGATATGGCTAAGATATACATTGGGTAACTTATTGATGAGTCTATGGTATCATGTTTTTGACTTGACTGTATTACATGAATTTTTTATGTATTTAAGATCAGAATTGAACAAGTTGATGTGGTCAGTAATTGAAGATTTATGTATACATAGAGCCAGTATAGTGTATACTGAGTCAGATCACTATTGTATTAGTTTAACCATTGTTACAACTAAATCTCTTAACCAAGTGGACTTAACAGTCTTATTTGTATTTCAATATGACATTCCATGAATTTTGATGGTTTTCTTTTTGACCACATAGTGAATGTTGGTCAAGACTTAATTAGTAGTGATAAATCCTTTAACCAGGTCACACCCTACATTGTGCATTGTAACCTTAGATAGGGTTGGCTCCTAACCGAGCTCACTTTAGAAGAATGAAATATTTTTGGTTACTGGTCCCAGGTGGTTTTTCCCTTAGTAGGGTTTCCACATTAAAATCCTTTTTTTATGTGTTATTTGATGTGATTGGATTGTTAGTTTACTCTACAAATTTCATATTTGGATTAATCGGTAGACACAGTATTGAATTTATTGGTATTCAATAAATGAACTAAAATATTAATATTGCTATCTTACCAAGTTGGTTATTTAGTTGAAATTTTTGGAATATATACATCTGAATGTTTTGGAACTGTAGGATAACTAGATCTAACTGATTCACCCCCTTGTTAGTTATCTAACACCTGAAGTCTCTACCATTTTTCCCTAGTGCTTTGCCTAGCAATGATCTACTATTGTAAATACTCTTGAGATCTGCCAGAATATCCTATTGTTGGCTCAGAAGCTGTAGGCCTTTTTCCTAAAAATTGTGATGGACACTGAGGGAAATTCACTACAATGTGACCATACTATCCATGTGAGAAATAATCACTACCTCTACCATGACCTCTCCCAGTGGAAGGTGCACTAGATTGTTGATAGGTGTCTCTTCTAGCAACATAATGTGTGCTATGTTTAGGTTGGCTAGGCTGGTTACACCTATTGCATGAAAATTTATGAAAGTCCTTAGACTGAGAACTACTACTCTATGTTGGAGGGTTCAACCCCTTCTACTATTGATTCTTGAAATGGGGAGGAGGTTTCTTGAAGTTACTATCCCCTTGGGACTGATTACCTCTATAACCTGAAGGTGTGGGAACACTAGTATGAACTCCCACCTATCCACCATGACCCAAAGCCAAATTTATCTCCACTAACATAGCTTTAATAACTGTGTCCTTGATGGTCTTAGGTTCAAAAACCTTAACTCTCCCAATCATGTGACCATTAAGCCCCCTAATGAAATATTGCACCATCAGTGGTGACTTATTACTAAAACTTGCATAAGGATTGAGCTCGAAGAAATGATGTTCATAATCCTGGACAATCATAGATAATTATCATAGATTGTGGAACTCTTCTCCTCATTGCTACTACCACTGATCAGATAAGAAGTGTTCTTGAAAGTTCTCAACAAATAGCTCCCAATTGATAGTCTCCATGGTAAGCTCAATTGCTTTCTCCTCAATCCTCCACCAAGAATCTTCAAAACCTTTGAGGTGCATGACAACACACCTTTCCCTAACATTGGTATTGAATTGTTGCATAGAAAAACATTGATCCAATTCAATGATCCATGTATCTACCTCAAAGCTAGTACCAAGACCATTAAAAGGAGGAGGTCACGATCTCAGAAGGTCTCTCATCTAATTGGCCTTTGTGACCTCTTAATGAAGGGTAGTTTCCCTTCTTCTAGGACTCTTGGATCTTTGTCTCTCCTTATTATCATAATAGTGTGATGCTTCATGCTCACCCTTATCATGACCAGTTAGATGTTCCAGAATAGTTTGGACTCTCTGCATAACATTAAGCTCTCTTGAATCACCATGATTCTCACCATTATTCTCTTCCCTACTCTCCTCAGCTCTATGAATCATAGGAGGGCTATGAAGCTTTCTCCTTTCACGTCCTCTACTATGGCCTCCACTATGGCCTCTAGAAATAAATCTAGTCTTAGTGACCATCTTTCCTACAACATCTAAACAAGAAGAATGATATCTTAAATAAGTTAGAAATAATAAAATGTGATATAATCACAAAATAATAGTCTGAAATACAGGAGTGTTATATGTCTAAGTGTATCATTAGAAAATGGAAGCACTTCCATTTTGGATAGGTTTAGCCCTCTGAGTAAGTGGCCTGGGGTCATGTCAAGTGCCTTTGATGCAGGAGCATCTCAGGTCCTTGGCAATCCAGTGTCACCAAAAACATTTTGGAGTTTGTCTGCGTTGTTTAGTTTCTGCTTTAACCGAGTTGGTCAGTAGTTGGTCAGTTTCCTATGGTTATCAAGTGTGGTTGGTCATTTCCTAGGTGGTTGGTTGTTTCACTGGCGCTTGACATTACTTGTTCGCTTCTCGGTCATCCTTACTTACCGATGGGTTTAGTTTTGTTTTTTGTTGAGGCCAACTTGTGCATTTATATTGGATTGTGGATTTAATGCCGGTATCCATCATTGGGAAGCATGTGGTCCTAGATCTGATCATTACTTTTATTAATTATGGATCTGAAGGTTGAATCAGTTTGGTATCCTCTTGTATAAATGTAGTTGTTTGGCTATAGTTTAGGAGGCAATCTTAGATAGAAGATAGTAGACATTAGCTTGGAGATTTGTAGCAGATCCTCACATGTTTGAGGACTTCTGAGATTCATTGTAATATCAAGCCATAATTAGGAAGGCCTTACAGCCTGACATGTATGATTCAATTGATGAAAATATTTGAAGGATCTGGCATTCTCCCTCTCACTATTGTGTTTGTTTGCTTCTGCATGTTTTGAGTAGGCTTGGATCATCAGGGTGTTCCATCCTTTGGCCCCTTATGACCCCTTCCTTGCATCAGGTGGTATCAAAGCGAGGTGAGATCTAGATCTAGGTTTGCATATCTAGGTTTGTAGGTTCCTCTTGAAGCCCTAGTTGATTGTTGTAGGGTAGTAGATTGTGATCTGACCTGCAATTGTAGAGGGATGTCAAGATGGTTCATGGGAGGTGAGATGTAGATCTAGGATTGGCAGATATGCTAAGACAGATTGTTGCTAAGCTTGAAGTGGTTGAAACAGCCCAAAGAAGAGGCAAACATCTTGAAGATGTTAGTGATGATGAAATTGAAGTAGAACAAGTGAATGCAAAACCTACACCTATTATGGATCAAGCTTAAGAGAGATTTTTGAAGGCCCTGACAAGTTTGAAGTCAACACCACATTTCAACCCTCCTGAATATGGTGGAAAGATAGATTTTGATAAATTGGTGGACTGGATCACCGAGATGGAAAAGTATTTTGAATATGAAAATATCCCTAAAGATAAGAAGCTGAAGATCGCAAGCACTAAGTTAAAAAGTCATGCATCCCTATGGTGGGAACTATTGGAGATTTGTCAGTAGGCCAGTACTAATTGTATGTTTGTCATTAATGAAAACATATGGAAAGTAGCATGCGTGGAAGTCTTATGAAGTAAGCTTTTAGTATATGATGCATGGACATGATATCAGCATGATATCATGGGTACAGAGGTTAACTATTATTCAAGATAGTTATATAGCAGCTTGTGTCAGCAGTGTTCCTGACAGAGTAACAGACAATGTTCTATGTATGCTTGTTTGTACAGTTATCATGGAGCTTTGTACGCTTCAAAATATGATGTAGACATGTCAGTGATGTTAATTTCATGGACACATGGTCTGATGATGAACGCAAGTAAATTTATATAGTCGCTATTCACTAGTAGCAGTTTCCTATGTTTGTTCAGAAGAGCCGACAGAGATTTTATTGGTTCTTTAATTGTGCCTATCTTTAGGTTATGTTCCCTTGGATTTAAGCTTAGAGGAGAGTTATTGATGTCTAGTTAAGATCACATGAGTTAATTCAGCTTGTAGAGAAAGATCCAGTTGTTTTGGTAGAGCCGATAGTGTGTAGCGTGTGTCTACATTTATCTTATTTGGACAGGTCCCAGAATGTGTTGTGTGCATAGTAGAGCTAATGAAATGTTTGTTGGAGTTTTTTATGGTTTCTCTAATATGATTTCAAGGTGGTTCTAATAGGCTGACCTGATTATATCATTTAGAGGAAAGATACTTATAGGAAGTCATTTGTGATTGCTTGAGCGTGGTTCATGGTTGATTAAGCAGAGTGTGCAAGTTGTAGAACCATCATAAGAAGGTCTATGTGACCAAGTAGAGTATTTGTGCTATTCATTGGAACTGATCCAGATAGTAGGTCAAAGCACAATTCACCAAGATCCAGATATAATGTGTATCTATTATTCGAAAGGTTGTAGCCTTCACCCCTTTGAGCAGTAAGCTCTCGGATAGTGCGTCCTCTCCCCTAATAGGGACAATTGTAAAAGACTCCTAATAGGGTCTAACCCTTAACTAGGTCTACTATACTTCATATATTGTAAAGCTACTACTAACAGGGTAAAGGATCTTCTAACAAGGATCATTATACAGTAGTATAGAATATTAGTGAGTATCAAGTCCCACTGGGGTTTTTAACTATTTGGGTTTCCCCATAACCAAAATATTGGTGTTGTGTTCATGTGTTTTTTCATTTTTTTTATGCTTTATGTTTAAGTATACTTAATTGGATAAAGAATTGAAACTTGTAGATAACTTTTTCACTATCTCTTGGGACTATTCCTAACAATTGGTATCAGAGCCAAGGGACTCAGAAAGAAATTTTAACAGCTTAAAGTTGATCAGATGGCATACTTCAGGAAAGAGAGTCCTAAGTTTGATGGAGAGAATTATCTTGATTAGAAGAAAAAGATGGTGACACATCTTCAATGCATTGGTTTTGAAGTTTTTAATGTAACTATCAAAGCAGCCAAGATCCCTACCCTAGAAGACCTTGGATAGGATAATGCTACTAAAACAAATAAGGAATTGTTTCATCAGAATGTTATTTCCAAAGAAGCCCTTATCAGCGTCCTGTCAAATAGTGAGTTTTCAGAGATAAAGAAGGTAGACACCACCCATAAGATATGGAAGTACCTAGCAGACATATTTGAAGGAGACAAACAAGCAAAGGATGCATGTAGAAAAACTTGGAGTTACTGGAATTAGGTACAATGGTGGAGAGATCTCAGAGGAAGATATTATGGATAAGTTGATGACTACTCTCACTCCAAAATATGAAAACAAGATCAACATCCTTGATGAGACCATGTAGCTTACATCTAATTTCAAGAGAGAGACCTTGATCAACAAAATCTCAGCTTTTGAGATTTCAAGATTGAAGACAGAACCTAAAAGTGAGATAGCCTTCAAAGCAACAACTCGTGGTAAGAAATCTGCAAACACTTCTGGTAATTTTGATGATGATGATGATGAGAAAACTTGAGATGATTTTATTGCTATGATTGCTAAAAGAGAAAAGAAAGGTAAAAGAAAGTATGAAGGTCAATATCCATTTAAGTTCTTTTCATGTAATAAGATAGGTCACTTTGCATCTAAGTGTCCTACTATAGCTAGAAATTTCAAAAAGGATTACAAGCCTAAGTACTCTAAGGAATGTTACTTTGCTGAAAATGGAGTTTTAGATGAAGAATCAAGTGAAGAAGAAATTAGATTCATTTCTATTGTAGACAAAATGAATAAGATAGAACATAAAGATGTAAAAGAGAAACAAGAGCTTGCATTGATTTCCCAAGTAGATATAAGGACAAACTGGATTATAGATAGTGGTTGTTCACATCACATGACAGGTGATAAAGGTATATTTGTTCATCTAGACAAATACAATGGTGGTATGGTCATATTTGGTGACAACACTCCTAAACCAATAGTTGATAGAGGAGCCATCACCTTGGATGGTAAGAACAGTATTTATGATGTTCTCTATGTTGATGGTTTGAAACATAACCTTCTCAGTGTTGGACAATTACTTGGAAAAGGATATCAGTTGGAGTTCAAAGATGAAAAAAGCATCATTAACAACAAGGATGGTGTTATGATTGCATCAAGCTCAAAGAAAAGAGTTAATGTTTTCCAACTCAATTCAGAAGCAAGTTGTTTTGATGCTAAAGTTGATGATAGTTGGTTGTGGCATAAAAGACTATGTCATATCAATTTTGATAACATAGTAAAGATAAGCAATGTTAAGGCAGTAAGAGATCTACCTAGCATAGCAAAGCTAGTTGATACTATTTGTAGGGAATGTGTGATGGGAAAGCATGTGAGGAATTCATTCAGAAGAAAGCACAATTCAGTAGAAAACAAGTTGGATCTGATTCATACAGACCTATGTGGTCCAACTCAAACAAGATCATACTATGGTGAAAGGTATTTCATTCTGTTTGTTGATGATTATACTAGGATGATGTGGGTTGCATTCTTGAAAGATAAGTCAAAAGCATTTGATAATTTCAAAATATTCAAAGCTAAGGTTGAGAATGAATCTAGATTAAAGATAAAATGTTTGAGATTAGATAGAGGAGGAGAATTCACCTCTGATAGATTTTATGAGTACTACGAAGAATATGACATAAAGAGACAATTAAGTGTACCTAGAACACCTCAGCAAAATGGGATTGCAAAGAGAAAGAATAGGATCATTCCTGATATAGCGTGCACCATCATGATAGAAGGAAAAGTTTCACATGCCTATTGGAGAGATGTAGTCAATATAGTAGTCTACACCATCAATAGAATTCAGTTAAGGCCTGGCACTGACAAAACACCATATGAGCTTTGGTTTGGTAATGTTCCCACAATAAAATACTTCAGAATCTTTGGAAGCAAGTGCTACATCAAGAGGTATGAAGCAATAAGAAAATTTGATGCAAGAAGTGATGAAGGTATTTTCCTTGGTTACTCTACTAAAAGTAAAGCTTATAAATGTTTCAATTTAAGATTGAAAAAGATCATTGAAAGTGCTCATGTTAAGATTGATGAAAAGTTTATGGTTCAAGAAAGATATCATGATTACTCACCCATGATTGAAGAAGAACCCATACCCTCTACTAGTGAGACAGTTATTGAAGAAATGTTTGACAACATCGATGTGTTATTCAATGACCCTGAGACAAGTGAAGAAGAAACTCCTAAGGTTGATGAGTCTGCATCAACTAAAGCTCCAAAGTTTACATCTAGAAATCATTCTAAGAAAGACATCATTGGAGATCAAAGTAGAAAAGTCTTAACAAGATCACAAGCAAAGAACTTAGCTAGCAGTGATGCGGTATGTTTACTATCTCAAATTAAACCTTTAAGTGTTGAAGATGCTTGTAATGATTTAGTTTGGCATGATGTTATGAAAGAAGAACTTGATCAGATCATTAAGAATGACACTTGGGAATTGGTCCCAAGACCTAGTGATAAGAATCTGATTGGTTAAAAATGGATATTTAGAAATAAGATGAATGAAGATGGTACAGTAGTAAGAAACAAAGCAAGATTAGTATGTAAAGGATATGCACAAAGAGAAGGCATTGACTATTGAGACACATTTGCACCTATGAGTAGATTAGAAGCTATTAAGTTGTTTCTAGCTTATGCTATAGTTAAAAACTTCAAAGTTTATCAGATGGATGTCAAGTCAGCATTCCTGAATGGAGATTTGAAAGAAGAAGTATACATTGAGCAGCCAGAAGGATTCACCTTATCAGACAGATCTGATATGGTATGCAGACTAAAGAAGGCCCTCTATGGACTTAAGAAAGCCCCTAGAGCATGGTATGAGAGACTAGATGGATACTTAACAAACATTGGATTCAAGAAAGGAGTAGCAGATTGTAATCTATTCATTAGAGAGACATCTGAAGGTTTGTTACTTGTAGCTATATTTGTTGATGACATTATCTTTAGAGGTAATGAAAAACTTAGTGCTGAATTTTCTAAGGAGATGGAGAATGAATTTGAGATGAGTATGATTGGTCCTATCAAGTATTTCTTGGGATTGAATGTGCAACAGACAGAGAAAGGTATATTCATTAATTAGTCCAAATATGTGAAGGAAATACTAAATAAATTCAAGATGGATGATTGCAAGCCAGTAGGGACACCTATGATTACTGGATGTAAGCTTACAAAAGAAGATGACTCACCAATAGTTGATATAACATTGTATAAGTCTATGATTGGAAAATTGATTTATCTTACTCAGACTACACCTGATATTTCAAATGTAGTTGGCATAGTTGAAAGATTTGTAGTAGAGCCTAAGAAAATTCACCTCATGGCAGTAAAAAGGATATTCAAATACTTACAAGGCACCATAGACTATGGTCTATGGTATCCTAATTCAGAAAATGTTGAGCTTCATGTGTACACTGATGTAGATTGTGCAGGATGTGTTGATGACAGGAAGAGTACATGGAGTAGTGTTTCTTGGTGATAGACTTGTCACTTGGACTAGCAAGAAACAAAATTGTATTTCTCAGTCAATAGTAGAAGCGAAGTATGTTGCAGTAGACTTGAATTTTTCTACAATTGTGTGGATCAAGTAGATGATAAAAGATTTTGGAATTTAGATTGATTATCCTATTGTTATTCACGGTGATAACACTAGCACTATCAATATATCAAAGAACCCTGTGATGCATGCAAAGACAAAGCACATTGAGATAAAGTATCACTTCCTAAGAGATAAAGTGGAAGAGAAAGAAGTCAAGCTGGACTATGTGAGTACTAAAAATTAGTTGGAAGACATATTCACAAAGCCCTCTCCTAAGGATACTTTTGAGTATCTCACGGAGAAGTTGGGAGTAATTCCCTTCCCTAATTCTACTTAGAAGAAAGAAGGAAAGGCATTAGTCCTCAGGGACTAATGGAAGGTTGACTACTCTACCTCAAGAGTAGTACCGGTGCTTAAAATGAATGGTGCCCTTTGCCATTGATGTCAAAGGGGAAGTAGTATATAGATTCATGAAAAATAGAAGGGATAATACACTTAGGAGGAGCAGTATTCAATTGTGACAGCAGTTCAGTTGAGGAAATGGAGAATGTTAGAAAATATTGCAGCAGATTAAGGATTCATCTTTGGGGAAGTTTTGAAGAGGAAATGGAGAATGTTATAAAATAAATATTCATTTGGGTTGGTGGTGGTTTTTCATTCCACATGTTGCCATCAATGCCAAAGGGGGAGATTGTTGGATATTTTCACGCAGGCCAGTACTGACTGTATGTTTGTCATTGATGACAACATATGGAAAGTAGCATGCATGGAAGTCTTATGAAGTAAGCTTTTAGTATATGATGCATGGAAATGATATCAGCATGATATCATGGGTGCAGAGGTTAACTATTAGTACAAACAGTTATATAGCAGCTTGTGTCAGCAGTGTTCCTGATAGAGTAACAGACAGTGTTCTGTGTATGGTTGTCTGTACAATTATCATGGAGCTTTGTGCACTTGGAAATATGATGTAGACATGTCAGTGATGTTAATTTCATGGACACATGGTTTGATGATGAACGTAAGTAAAGTTATGCAATCACTATTCGCTAGTAGTAGTTTCCTATGTTTGTTCAGTAGAGCTGACAAAAATTTTATTAGTTCTTCAATTGCGCCTATCTTTAGGGTATGCGCCCTTGGATTTAAGCTTAGAGGAGAGTTATTGATGTTTAGTTAAGAGCGCATGAGTTAATTCAGCTTGTAGAGAAATATCTAGTTGTTTTGGTAGAGCCGATAGTGTGTAGCGTGCATCTACATTTATCTTATTTGGACAGGTCCCAGTGTAATGCCCCTCCAACCCTATCAAATCTTGGTTATGCTCACCAGGGAGTTAGATCATGCTATAAGTGATTTCATGGTTATTTTGTAAGAGAATGATCCTTGTTGAGATAGTTTCTTACTAATCATGATAACTTTGCATTTTAATTTGGGAAATAATAATATTCACATAAGTATGTCCTTTATATCTTCTTGTGTGTCAATGATAGTTTAGGACCTTCATGCTAAAAGGATAACCTGATGGACTTATATGCTTTTATGTGAAATTCTCATTATTATTATTCATGTGTACCTTAGGTTAATTGATTATAATCACTTAAGGGTTAGATGTTTTACCTTCTCTTATAACGTTACTTGGGATTAGACATGACTAATGCATTTAGGGTTATATGATTTGTTTATCTTGATTTGATAACGGGACATTTTGAGTACATGCCTGATGGTTAAATGGGTCTGTGAAAGATAATAGATGATTTATGTTTACATGATTATGTTATGATTCATTATTGTTATACAATATAGAAAAGAGATCATTTTGATACTAACCACACTAATCCAATTATGACTTGTTGATGTGACTGTTGGAAGAGGGGAGGCAGTCATAGTTACTCCTCTAGGAGGTCCACACGATGTTGCACTCTCCCTCCTTGTTTGCAATTGTTTGTACATATGTATATATTGGTGTACTTGGTTGGTGTTGCAGGATGTAGGTACCAAGCATCGACTCCACCTGGCTACACAGGTCTGAGCATGCCTTCAAAATCCTCAAACTATTGTTGTGTGGAGGTATTACCAAGATTACTCTCAAGGTTACCATGGACTTAGATTTTTGCTTAGGAGATTACCCTAGTTGGGGAATCGCAATGCACTATGTGATGTGGTCTTGTGAATTATGTTTTGATGTCATTTTGTGATTTTTGATGTGAGTTAGATTTATCCCTAACTAGTATATATATGTATATATATTTATTATCTATATGTGTACATTGATTGTATGTTATATAGGTATGTGTATATGTGGGTGCACATGCATATACCCATGCTTATATAAATAATAATATTTGTATGGAATTATCAATTTTTTTAGTGGTATGTTATTTAAAGTAAATGCAATAAAGTGTATTAAATAAATGTATTAAAAAGTGAAAATAATATTAATGACAGTAATAATAGAAGAATAAATGCTCTTTGTAGTAAAACTAGCTATCTAGGAGGGAGTTGAACTCGAGACCTCCTAGAAGTTAGGCTAGTTGGTTTCCATGTGTGCTAAGTGGTTTTCTTGAAAGTTACTTGTTGGATGTTCTTGTTATGTTTTCCTTCATAGTTATTTTTAATTAAATTCATTAAAACTTTGTTAAGTGCTTACAGGAATAATTGGTTTAATTTTTCAACCAACTATGGAAGTTCGAGAAGTTGCTTCCCGTAAAGAAACTCCTCCAACCACATAGTTGGAGGATAAATGTTTGAAGGTTTTGTGTGTGAGGGAGGATAATAATTTTTGGGAAGATTTTCTTTTCTTTTGAGTGTTCTGTAAATGGTTTCTCTGGAAATTTTTGGTGAAAGTTGTGTGAGTTTGAGAGTCTCTGGTTGGTGAAGTCTTATGTGTGAGGATTACTTGGAGCTGATTGCTAGAGGAAGATTTTCAAAAGGATATCTAATCAAGGTTGGAAAGTTTGTAGAGAGTCTACAACTAAGGGAGGATGATTCTCCACAGGACCCCAGGTAGGGTCTAAACTGGGATGAACCTCCATTCTTCCCATGTGCATGATTATGTATATGATTGATATTTTACTCGATGAGAATGTGATGGGTTATTTCTATTTGAAAGTGAGAACCATATATATGTTTTGTTTTTCTGTGTATTTGAAATATGTTTCCGGGAAGTGAGTTTTATGAATGCTTGTATGCTCACTGTGGTGAAATCTTCCTGGGAGGGTAGAAGTGGTTTTGATCATGTAGGATAGTGTATTATATTGTTATTGAATGTATGATGAATGTTTCCAGAATTTAGAACTGTCATTTCAACCTTCTAGTCTTGTCAGTTTTGTGCACCACCTTTCTTTGTCTAGATCTAGAATAGATTTGTTAGATAGATAGGATGGATTGGTGAGCCATTTCTGAAGGGAAACTGGGAGATCTCAAATGGGTCGTGCTCAGATTAGGCAACCACAGTCCCCATAATGCCCAATTTTACCCACAACGCATAGTTGACTGTCGCATTTTATAGTTTCTATCTATTTAGTATTGACTAAGTAGGTCAGTCTAGTATTAGCCGAGCAGGTCGGTCTAGTGTTGACCGAGCCAGGATGGTTCAGTGTTGACTGAGCCAGGTCGGTGTAGTATTAACCAAGGGTGGTCGGTGTAGTGTTAACCGAGGGTGGTGGGTGTAGTAGTAACTGAGGGAGGTCAGTGTAGTGGTAACCAAGGGAGGTCGGTGTAGTGTTAACCGAGGAAGACAAGAATGATAGTGTTAACCGAGGAAGATAGGAATGCTAGTGTGAACCGAGCTAGATAGGAAAAATAGGCTTTATACAATTATAACATTTATGTATAAGAAATTAAAGTATAAGTTTATGTACTTTAATTTCTTATACTTTAAGTTTACATACTTTAATTTCTTATACTTTAAGTTTACATACTTTAATTAAAGTATGTAAACTTAAAGTATAAGAAATTAAAGTACGTAAACTTATACTTTAATTTCTTATACTTTAAGTTATACTTGTATAAAGGGTTTAGGTACCTTCTGAGATGATTGAGATAGGTTCCAAATTCATAGGAGTTAAGATGCAATTTTTAATTTTGAGATTTCTATAAAAATCAGACTTAGCCAAATTTTAGGCACGTGAGATTTTGCAGAGCATGGTGTTTTGGCATATGAAATTTTGTGTAAACTTTAAATATGTTAATTTCTTGTTTTGTTGGGATTATATGGTGCATTTAGATGCTTGAATAAGGTTTAGGATGTGTTTTAGGGATCAAAATTAGAGTTAGGGTTGTCCAAGGGACTAGGACTGCTCTAAGGCCTCTTAAATGTTCCCCAAACGTTCCTACCCTTTCCTATTCTTTTCTATGCTTTGATCCTAGTTCTTGAAAGTGTTTATGATGTATTTGGATTTGTGATGTGTGAAGTTTGTATCACCTATGTACACTTGTTACTTGTTTTTGTTGAGGTTATATGGCTTACTTATGAGGTGTTGCACTTGTCATATACTTGAGTTTAGTTTATGAGGCTAGGACTTGTCTCGGTGGCCTATGTGCACGGGAGGGTTCCTTAGACCTATAAATGAGCCTTGGAAAAGTTGTACTTTTACATGTGAAAAGTTTTATGTTTTTCTTTGAGATGTCTTGTGATAGACATTCTTCCAATTGTTCATGTTATGTATATGGTTAAGGTTAGGACTCGCTCTGAGGGCCTAAGTACGCAAGGGAGTTTCCTAAACCTATGAATCAGGACTTGGAAGTGTTATCTTGTATTTGTGGATTGTGGTGGGGTAAGGAAATAGGAACCTTAAGTGAGTGGCTCACCATAGGTGCTGGAACCCTAAAGTGGTTGCCGGAGGATCCTATGGGTGGGTTTGTAAAGAAGTGATAGCCTTAAAAATTAACCTAGGAAGGGGGGATTCAAAAGATAATGAAAGAAAATATAATAATGGCCACACAAACCTGATTGGAGTACCGGGACTAGGGATAACTACCAAGATGGATCCCTATTCATAAAGGGGGGACCGGGGTTACATGGTTGCCAGGGTGGATCCCAATACATAGGTTGTGTGATGACACTCACTTAGGTGGTATCCTAGAACCTTAACCTCGGTGTTATAATGCGATGATATTTTTATGTGCCTTATTCTTTTTATTTTTGTCTTGGTTTTATTGGAATTTGAGACTTAGATTGCCTTAAGGTCTTGAGAGTACCTTGGTTCTATCTCCTAGCACAGGGGGTGGAACTTTACCAGTTTCACATGGTTGGGTGGAAAATCTCTTTTGAGGTATTGTTCATGGTTCATGTCGTGGCTGAGATTTTGAGTTGTTCAATGGTGAAGATTCTGTTCTCGTATCATGTATCTCTATCTTTTGTTATCAAGATGTAAAGATGTATTGTAAGCCCTTGGGCAACTTGATGTAATTATATTTCTATATGCCTTTGGGAAATGTGAAGTAACTATAATTATGTTTGTAAAAGGAAAATTGTAAGGAATAAGTTATGTGAAGGGTAGAATTGTGAATCTTAAGAAGGGATTGAATATGGTTAAATCAATGAGTAATTTCTTACCTTATATCTCTTGTGAATTTTAAATGAAATTGAAAGTAATGGTTCTATGCAAACCTTTGTAATGAAAGTACTTATGGATGTAAACTTCTTTAAAAGGAAACTTGTTTTGATATTTGGTCAGTGAAAAGATATGCTAAGGGTTGAAGGGTATCTCCAAGTGATATAATAAGGGAAAAGGAAATATGTATGTTATTGAAAGAAGTAATGAGATGTGATTTCTTAAATGTATAGTTCATTGTGAGTAATGTGTGATTATTCAAACAAGGTTTTAATCTCAATTCTTAACTAGGCCTATACAAGGTTATAGATGATGATTTGTGGAAGTTAAATGTATGGGAAAAGAAAGATTCATTGAATGGTTTGTGTTGGTTATCAATATATGGTTAATTAATTTACACTAATTCTATTATTATATTGAAAGTAGAATGTAGGGACTCTTATTGTAAAAGTTTAATTGAGTTTTGATGGTGCAATTGAGCTAAGCATAAATAATGTTAAGGAGTAAATAAACATGAAAGAATAAATGTGCTTAGTGGATGTGATAAGTAACGTGTGCTTGTTTCACTTCTGAAGGTAAATTTTGTGTTAGTCGGTAAGGAAAATTAATTTCACTAGTTCATTAATGTAATTGGTTTTGATGTGAAATGGAATTAATGTTAATTGAAGTTGTAATGGAAATAGAATTGTATTAGATTAAGTTATTAAATGAAATACTTGATAATGGTAATTGAATTCATTAAGGGAACCTTAAGGAATGTACTTGTGAATGGTAATGTTGATATATTGAAGTGTAAAAAAATTTTGTTAGTTGTAATTTTAGGTCATTGACCCGATTCCTTATGGGTTCCCTGGCGGGGACATTACACCTAGAATGTGTTGTGTGCATAGTAGAGCCGACAGAATGTTTGTTCAAGTTTGTTATGGTTTCCCTAATATGATTTCAAGGTGGTTCTAATAGGCCAACTTTATTATATCATTTAGAGGAAAGATACTTATAGGTAGTCATTTGTGATTTCTTGAGTGTGGTTCATGGTTGATTAAGTAGAGCAAAGCAGAGTGTGTGAGTTGTAGAACCATCAGAAGAAGGTCTATGTGACCAAGTAGAGTATTTGTGCTATTCATTGGAACTAATCCAGACATCAGGTCAAAGCGTAGTTCACTAAGATCCAGATATAGTGTGTATCTATTATTCAGAAGGTTGTAGCCTTCGCCCCTTTGAGCAGTGAGCTCTCAGACAGTGTCTCCTCTCCCCTAATAGGGATAATTGTAAAAGACTCCTAACAGGGTCCGACCCTTAACCAGGTCTACTATACTTCATATATTGTAAAGCTACTCCTAACAGGGTAAAGGATCATCTAAAAAGGATCATTATACACTAGTACAGATTATTAGTGGGTATCAAGTCCCACCAGGGTTTTTACCTATTTGGGTTTCCCCATAACCAAAATATTGGTGTTGTGTTCATGTGTTATTTCATTGTGTTTATGCTTTATGTTTAAGTATACTTAATTGGATAAAGAATTGAAACTTGTAGATAATTGATTCACCATCCCCCCCCCCGCCCTCAGTTATCTCTTGGGACTATTCCTAATAGGAACATCTACAATTATATAGGAAAAGGAAAGGTAAACACAAAATCAAGGTATGGAATAAAATGGTCAATAAGTTGAAAGGAAAGTTCTTAACCTGTGATTATCAAATTAACCTAGTTCGGTGAATGCAAAGTCTAAGGCATAAAGATATCTCGGTAAAAGAGTATACTGAGGAATTCTATAGATTGGATATCAGATTTGGACATGATGAAGATGATGTGGAAAGGATTAGTAGATACCTAAATGGTTTGAGAGTTTCCATCCAAGAGGAAATTAGTATGGTTAAGTTGGGTAACATTGAGGAAACTTATCAATTTGCTTTCAAAGCCGAGGAGAAATTGAATAAAAGACATGAACAGAGATAGAGAGGAAGAGTGGTAGATTCCCTATAGGAAGAGGTAGATATAATGGTGAAAATTGTAGATCAGAACCTGAAAAGACAAATCTAGAAAAAGGCAAGACCAAGTGGAAAGGTTTTAAGTTCATCCAGAGGTAGAGGCAGTAGCTACCGAGGTGCTTATAGCAGAGGAAGTTTCTAAGGAACTTGCTACAATTGTGGAGAAGAAGGACATAGATCATTTGAATGTACACAAGTACATAAGAAGGCTAGTAGTAGTATAAATGCTTTGGTGCAAGATGAGCCACTGAATGAACCTGAGAAGGAAAATAACTTAATGGTAAGGAGAGCACTGTGGAATGAAAGCAAGAAGGAAGATCTAGTAAGGAAAAGTTTGTTCAAGACTAGATGTAGATTTTTTGATAAAGTTTGGAAGGTAATCATTGATAGTTGTAGCTCGGAGAACCTGGCATCTAAAGAGATGGTCAAAAAATTATAGTTGGAAAGGCTAGAACATCCAAAGCCCTATCATATTTCATGGATCAAAGATGAGCATACATTCCTGGTAAGTGAAAAGTGTTATGTGAATTTGAAAATTGGAAAATAATATGATAAGGTGTTGTGTGATATCATGACTATGGATTGTTGTCATATTTTTTTGGGTAGACCTTGGCAATATGATAGACATGCTATATATGATGGAAGATTGCATAAGTATACTATTGTGGCTGATGGAAATAAACAAATCTTGTTACCATTGATGGAAGAACCTGTTAGTAATGTTTGCACATCTATGAAAGTTTGCTTGATGGAAGGAAGGAAGTTTTTTAAAGATTTGAAGAGGAATGATGTATGTTTGGTTATGATTCCTAACAAACCAAGTAAGAAAATAGAAGATAATGTTCATGAGGAGATTGATAAGTTTCTCACTGAGTATAGTGAAATCATTTTTGATAATGTACCTCATGGTTTTCCATTGAAAAGAAGCATTGATCATTGTATGGATCTAATCCCTGGAGCTAGTTTACCGAATAAGGCACCTCATCAGCTAACACCTACTGAGAATCAGGAATTGAACTGATAGATTCAAGAGTTGCTGGAGAAAGGTTTGATCAGAGAAAGTTTGAGTCCTTGTGCAGCACCTACTATATTAGCACCAAAGAAGAATGGAGAATGTGTACTAATTCTAGAGAAATCAACAAGATAATAGTGAAATATAGGTTTCCTATATCGAGAATGGATGACATAATGGATAGTTTGACTGGAGCAAAGTATTTCACAAAGATTGATTTGAAAAGTGAGTATCATCATATCAAAATCATAGAAGATGATGAATGGAAGACTGCTTTCAAGACAAAAGAATGTTTGTATGAGTGGTTGGTTATGCCTTTTGGTTTAACTAATGCACTGAGTACTTTTATGAGGCTGATGAATGAAGTTTTGAAGAAATTCTTGGGTAAATTTGTGATTTTGTATCTTGATGACATTCTTATATTTAGTAAGACTAGAGAAGAATATTTATTGCATGTTAGACAAGTTTTGTAGAGATTGAAAGAGGAAAATTTGTTGATAAATCTGAAAAAGTGTTCATTCATGAAAGAAGAGATTGTGTATTTGGGATTTGTGATCTCAGCTGATGGTTTGAAGACCTATCGAGAATCAAGAATTGAACCAATAGATTCAAGAGTTGCTCAAGAAAGGTTTGATCAGATAAAGTTTGAGTCCTTGTTCAATACCTATTGTATTAGCACTGAAGAAGAATGGAGAATGGAGAATGTGTACTGATTCTAGAGCAATCAACAAGATAACAGTGAAGTATAGGTTTCCTATACCGAGAATGGATGACATAATGGATAGTTTGAGTGGAGCAAAGTATTTCACAAAGATTGATTTGAAAAGTGGGTATCATCAGATTAGAATCAGAGAAGGTGATGAATGGAAGACTACTTTCAAGACAAAAGAAGGTTTGTATAAGTGGTTGGTTATGCCTTTTGGTTTAACTAATGCACTGAGTACTTTTATGAGGCTGATGAATGAAGTTCTGAAGAAATTCTTGGGTAAATTTGTGATTTTGTATCTTGATGACATTCTGATATTTAGTAAGACTAGAGAAGAACATTTGTTGCATGTTAGACAAGTTTTGTAGAGATTGAAAGAGGAAAAGTTGCTGATAAATCTGAAAAAGTGTTCATTCATGAAAGAAGAGATTATGTATTTCAGATTTGTGATCTTAGTTGATGGTTTGAAGATAGATCTTGAAAAGGTTGAAGCTATTTTGAATTGGCTTACACTTGTGAATGCTAGTGAGGTAAGATCATTTCATGGTTTGGCAAGTTTTTACCGAAAGTTCATAAGGAATTTTAGTTCAATTTGTAATGCTATGACTGAGACTATGAGAGGAGACAAAATAGAATTCAAATGGACACATGGAGCTGATAAAAGTTTTGAGAATCTGAAGCAGAAGGTTGTTGAGTAACCTGTTTTGGCATTACCTGATTTCAGTAAAGTATTTCAAGTAGAATGTGATGCAATTGGAAGTTCAATTGGAGCTATGTTGAGTCAAGGAGGTAAACCTATTGCTTTCTTTAGTGAAAAGTTGAATGATGCTAGAAGGAAATATTATGTGTATGATCAAGAATTCTATGCTATTGCTCAAGCACTGAAGAAATGGAGACACTATTTGATACCGAGTGAATTTGTGTTGTATATTGATCACAAGGCTTTACAGTATTTGGGTAGTCAGAATAAGTTGAACTAGAGACATATCAAATGGGTTGAGTATTTGCAGAGTTATACATTTGTGATAAAGCATAAGAGTGGAGTCACTAACCAAGTTGCTGATGCATTGAGTAGAAGGAGATCTTTGATGACTAAGATGAAAATTGAAGTTCTTGGTTTTGATGAGATTAAAGGTTTGTATAAAAATGACCCTGATTTTTCTTAGCCATGGAGAAAGTGCAGAGCACCTATTCAAGATCAACATGATACTAAATGTAATGAATGTTTTATTCAGGAAGGTATGTTATTCAAAGGTATTTAGTTTTCTATACCGAGAGGAGTAATGAGAACTAATTTGATAAAAGAGAAACATAGTAGTGGTTTGGCTAGACATTTTGGTATTGATAAAACATGGAATTTGCTTAAGGATAAGTACTTTTGGCCACAGTTGTATAAAGATGTTCAGAAATTTGTGAAAAGTTATGGAATTTGTCAAGTTGGAAAAGGAGTAAGTCATAATACTAGTTTGTATATACCGATTGTTGTACCTAAGCAACATTAGATTGACATCAGTATGGACTTTATTCTTGGATTACCCAAGATAGTAAGAGGTAATGATTCTATATTTGTTGTTGTGGATAGATTTTCTAAGATGGCACATTTTATACCTTGTAGAAAGACATCAGATGTAGTACATGTAGCAAATCTTTTCTTTAAATAAATTATCAAATTGCATGGATTATCGAGGAGTATTATCTCTGACTGAGACAGTAAGTTTGTTGGATACTTTTGGAAGACCCTTTGGAAGAAATTTGGCACTGAGTTGAAATATAGTTCTACATTTCACCCACAAACTGATGGACAGACTGAAGTTGTAAATAGAAGTTTCAAAAATATTTTGAGATGTTTAGTTGGAGACACACCAAGCAATTGGGATTTTTTTTTGGCACAATCAGAGTTTGCATACAATAATTCAATGAATAGGAGTACTAGAAAAACACCATTTGAGGTTGTGAATGGCACACAACTGAGAGGAATATCTGATTTGAGAGATATTGATGATGAAAATAAGAGAAGTGTTGAAGGAGTGAAATTTTTTGAGTACATGAAGACATTTCATTAAGATGTGAAGCTGAAGCTGGAAGATAGTAATCAAAAATACAAAGATAGAGCTGATAGATCAAGAAGACATAAGACTTTTGATGTTGGTGATGAAGTGATAGTTCAATTGAAGAAAGGTTGGTTTCCTATTAGAACATATGGAAAGCTAAAGATGAAGAAGTTTGGACCTTGCAAAATTTTGAGGAAATTTGATAGTTGAAATGCATATGAGATTGATTTACCTGATGACATGGATATATCACCGATTTTCAAAATTACTAATTTGTATGAGTATTATGAACCTAATGAAAAAATGAGAGTATCGATAGAATATCCTAAGAAGTAGAATGAAGAAGTTGAACAAATTCTGAATCAAAGAGTTGGCAAGAGCACAAGAGGAAAATAGTATATGGAATATCTGGTGAAGTGGAAGAATAGACCGATGGAAGACAGTTCATGGATTTCATAGTTTGATTTGGATGCAACTTGAATCATACCTACCTAATGATTTGGAGAATCATTTCAAAATAACCCCAAGTGTCTGATGCAGGAGCATCTTGGGTCCTTGGCATTCCTATGTCACCAAAAACATTTTGGAGTTTGTTTGTGTTGCTTGGTTTTTGCTTTAACTGATTTGGTCGGTAGTTGGTTAGTTTCCTCTGGTTACCAAGTGTGGTCAGTCATTTCCTAGGTGGTCAGTTGTTTCACTGGTGCTCCGCATTACTTGTCTGCTACTTGGTCATCCTTGCTTACCGACAAGTTTAGTTTTGTGTTCTGTTGAGGCCAACTTGTGCATTTATATTAGATCATAGATTTAATGCTGGTATCCATCATTGGGAAGCATGTGGTCCTATATTTGACCATTACTTCTATTAATTATGGATCTGAAGGCTGACTCACTTTGGTATCCTCTTGTATAAATGTAGTTGTTTGGTTGTAGTTTAGGAGGCATTCTTAGATAGAAGATAGTAGACATTAGCTTGGAGATTTGTAGTAGATCCTCACATGTTTGAGGACTTTTGAGATTCATTATAATATTAGGCCGTAACTAGAAGGCCTTACAGCCTGGTATGTATGATTCAATTAATGAAAATATTTGAAGGACCTAGAATTCTCCCTCTTACTATTGTGTTTGTTTGCTTCCGCATATTTTGAGTAGGCTTGGATCATCAAGGTGTGCCATCCTTTGGCCCCTTATGATGCAGAGCTCGGTAATAGAAGTGTAAATAAGCCAACCAAAATCTATGATCTGGCACCCCTTAGCAACTCTCAAACTTGATGATGCTCCAACACTCCTAAATACTCAAAGGAAATGCAAGTTCAACATGCCATGAGGGACCAGTCATAGGCTGAGTACAAACATAATGGTCTCTGACTATTGTTTGGATATGACACCAAATACCATGAACTTCGTGCAAACATACTTCTCCCTCTTGATTCCTTTTCACAAGGCTGTCATACAAATGCCTCTTGGCTCCATAGACATAATGTCTTAGTATCCTCCTCTTAATTGAGGTCGTAATCAATACAAAATGCACATACAATTTCTCTAAAAATAGTTTGGTTTTAATACCTCCGAACCCTTAGGACTATCATTGACATGAAACATCACCATTGGATTATTCCTTGGTACCAATGGACTACCGAAAATGCCATCTTAAGTCCTCAATATGAGCATGCCACAAAAATACCAATGTCTTTTCATCTTCTAATGCCGACAGCACACACCCACTATTATTCAGGGACCATTCTAAATGGTTCTATAAGTATTTTCAATTCGGTCTCCTACAAGTACGACTATCATCATCTTCATCTTTAACTATCCCATAGTATCAATCAACTCATAGATTGACACCAATATAAACTTGTACAATGATTCTTGGAAACCCATTACAAACTAGACTCATTCATAAATGAAACATTCAGTTTCTTTGTTACCAAACCCAATCTCATTAAACAAATAAACTTCTTCGATATAAATTGACAATAAGAATTAACTTATGTTCAAATGAAATAGAGAACATTCCAATAAACATTCCTCTATCATATTCCATCACGGCATTTTTCATAAAATGGGTTTGATCCAAGAATAGTATGGATACTAGACTATAAACTGAATGAATAAACTAAAACAAAGATGATTGTGAAAACAAATGAAACATCCTAGAAAACTATACAAGCATAGAGACATTGCATGTAAATACTGAATGTTATTTTTATTCATCTTTTTTAATTACATTAGTATTTCTCTATTTTCCATCTGTTCTCCACTCTTTCCTCCTCTCCTCTCTGCTGCTATTCATTGGGTCCCCCCATACAAGATAAAAGACTTCCCAAAAATACCCGATAACTTCCTATAACTAATTTCTAACTTCCATTACGCCAACCAACTCACTTAAATGATTACTAACCTAATAATGAATTGTGGAGTTGACAACAAAGTTGTCAACTTCATGATAATAAAACCTATTATTTATTAAAGCTATGAAAACTAAGATGAAACCAAAAGTAAGTCTCACACCGAATTATATCATGAAGACATAAAAATGGCTAACTAAGCCATATTACAATATAAAATAACCATAATCTTCAAAATATTTCCAACCTCATGATTCACCTACATCATACTCCTGGGGACACAAGAATTCAAGTCCCATTGAATTGTTGTGATCTTCTTCTGAGTCTTCCAATTGCATGTAGGCAATGTTTTCATCATAAGAATAACTGAATTGATGCTGCTCCAAACAATGTGCTGGTTCCAATCTCCATGGTGAATGCCCTTGTCAGTATGTGTAGTGGTACCACTATTTAATTGAGGAACAATACCTGTATAAATATTTTGATCAATAATCTTGTACTCTCCTTGTTTTTATATCTCTAGGTTATCATAGTGATCAACAAATACTTCATCCTTTACATCAATAGAGTTCTCCTCGGCATCTGATCTTTGCACTACATCTTTTCCTTCTTGATCATTTTTATCAACATTCCCATCACCTAGGAAAATAACATTTTCATCAACCATACCTGTCACCAACTCTCCTTCATCTGCAAGAACCTTTTCCTCATAGGGTTCAACAACAACATCCTGTTGTTCACTCTCTACACCAACATTCATCTACTGTAAGTGCCCTTCTAATGGAATGTGTACCTCTTCTTGATCCATTTCTTCATCAGTAACTTCATCTTCATCAGCTACCTACTCCAAGAGAAATGCTATCCTTTCCCACTTTGCAATACTCTTATCCAACTCTTCTTTAAGATTCTTTAACCTTTCTTCTTCTTCTCTCTTCTTGGCTTCTTCTCGTTCCTTCTTTTCTTGATCTCTCTTCCTCTCATCTTTCATGTACTCTTTGAGAGCTTTGTAGATCTCTCTCTCAGACTTTGTTAGATACATCTTCACACTCCAAGAATTCTTTTGACACCTTTGATATACCTTTCAAATTTGGAACACACAAGGAGGGAATGGGCATTCCATGGTCTAAACAAAGGGACCAGTATACTCAAGATTACAAAAGACTTCTTTCTCTGTGGCAATGAAATCTACAACTCAATCTTCCATCAAACACGAGCCCAAAAAGATCTTGTTGTGCTCTAATACCACTTGATGAAAAGATCAACAACAGAAGTATAAATAAGTCAACCAAAATATATGATCTGGCACCCCTTAGCAACTCTCAAACTTGATAATGCTCCAACACTCCTAAATACTCAAAGGAAATGCAAGTTCAACATGCCATGAGGGACTAGTCATAGGCTGAGTACAAACATAATGGTCTCTGACTGTTGTTTGCATATGACACCAAATACCATGAACTTCGTCCACACATACTTCTCCCTCTTGATTCCTTTTCACAATAATGTCGTAAAGATGCCTCTCAACTCCACAGACATAACGTCTTAGTATCCTCCTCTTAACTGATGCCGCAATCAATAAAAAATGCACATACAGTTTCTCTGAAAATAGTTTGGTTTTAATACCTTTGAACCCTTAGGACTATCATTGACATGAAACATCACCACTGGATTATTCCTTGGTACCAATGGACTGCCAAAAATGCCATCTTAAGTCCTCAATATGAGCATGCCACAAACATACCACTTTCTTTTCATCTTCTAATGCCAATAGCACACACCCACTGTTATTCAAGGACCATTCTAAATGGTTCTGTAAGTATTTTCAATTCGGTCTCCTACAAGTACGACTGTCATCATCTTCATCTTTAACTATCCCATAGTATCAATCAACTCATAGATCAACACCAATATAAACTTATACAACAGTTCTTGGAAACCCGTTACAAACTAGACTCATTCACAAATGAAACATTTAGTTTCTCTGTTACCAAACCCGATCTCATTAAACAAATAAACTTCTTCAATATAAATTGACAATAAGAATTAACTTATGTTCAAATGAAACAGAGAACATTCTAGTAAACATTCCTCTATCATATTCCATCACAGCATTTTTCATAAAATGGGTTCGATCCAAGAATGTTATGGATACTAGACTATAAACCGAATGAATAAACTAAAACAAAGATGATTGCGAAAACAAATGAAACATTCTAGAAAACTGTACAATCACAAAGACATCACATGTAAATACCGAATGTTATTTTTATTCATCTTTTTTAATTACATTGGTATTTCTCTATTTTCCATCCGTTCTCTACTCTCTCCTCCTCTCCTCTCTGCTGCTATTCATTGGGTCCCCCCATACAAGATAAAAGACTTCCCAAAAGTACCTGATAACTTCCTATAACTAATTTCTAACTTCCATTACGCCAACTGACTCACTTAAATGATTACTAACCTAATAATGAATTATGGAGTTGACAAAAAAGTTGTCAACTTCATGATAATAAAGCCTATTATTTATTAAAGCTATGACAACTAAGATGAAACTGAAAGTAAGTCTCACACTGAATTACATCATGAAGACATAAAAATGGCTAACTAAGCCATATTACAATATAAAATAACCATAATCTTCAAAATATTTCCAGCCTCGTGATGCACTTGCATCACCTTATGACCCATGCCTTGCGTCAGCCTTAAATAGGTCTTTGAATGGATCTGGCTTTTTCTCCCTGTTCTGCTTCTCTCTCAACCTTTTTCCAGCCTATTTCTGGCACTTGGTCCTGTGAATCTAAGTTATGTGACCTCAGGGTCAAGGTTTACTTTCTGGGTCAAGTTCGACCTCGACTCTGACCTAGGTCAAAGTTGACCTCGACTCTGAAATAGGGTAGAGTTGACCTCGACCCTGAGCCTGGGTCCAATTTTTATGTTCCGGAGGTTTCAGGGTGTCAGGCTTTGGAAAATTTTTATTTCCCGCTTTCGAGTCAACTATTTCAAATTTTGGAATGGTAAAATCTTTAATTATATTTAATCTAGGTCCATTTCTAAAGGATTAAGGCCTAATTAGAATTTAATTCCCCAATATTTGCCCCTCTAGAATTTTGTGCCCTAGATCACTATAAAAGGAACCCTTCCTCCTTCATTTTCACATCCATGATTCACCAAGCAATTTGATGATCAAGACATCTAGCTCTCAAGTGCAATCAAGTGAAATCAAGCATTCAAGCATCATCCTCAAGCATTCAAGCATTCATCAAGGAGATCCATTGTTAGCCATTGAAGGATTCAATCTCTTTGGAGCCCTCTTGTTGAAGATATCTCCATCCACATTCATCCAAGCTTCTTCCTATTCCAAGATCCATTCAAGATTGGTGTTGAAGATCTAATATAATTGATTTGATACATCCTACATATAATTATATATTCATTTGGAGCATCCATACTTGTGGATTCAAGGATTCAAATCCTCCACAAGGGTTTTCAACATAAGCAAGGTGAATTGTTCCATTTACTTTGTTTATATATTGTTATTTTAATTACATTTCAAGGTTGATTCCAAACCGGGGTTTGACCAAGGCAAACCCCTCATCCAAACAAAAAAATCATTTTTCTTGCAGGTGCAGGTGCAGGACGATAGATATCAGTGTAGATTTGGATACCCTTTTCAGCGAACTTTTGAGATTCACGAACAGAATTTTTGTTGGAGCTATTTCAGGTCAAGGTCGACTCTTAGTAGGGGTCAAGATTGTACCCCGGGGTAAGATCATACCCTGATTCTAAGGTCAAGGTTGACCTTACTTAGAAAGATAGAAGTTTTCTTGGTTTTCTCTGTCTCTACATTTCTAGGCCAGTTTAGGTTGCAAAATCTCTTGAAACTGTACATAGGTAGCAGAAAATAGCCTTTTCCAGATTTACCCTATTTTGAGGTTAGTACTTGTCTTCAATGCATTTTAATATTTAAGCACCTATTTTCTATAAAGGACATACTATAGGGTTCTTCTCCTTTCTTCATTTTCTCTATAGATTGATTCATTTGTGCATTGGTCACTTCCTTGTGATTAATCAATTTGGATCTCTCCTTTGGGAATTTGGATTAGGGATAGATCCTATATTCCCCCACACTTTATTACACACTACATTATTAAAGTCATTATCTTATTTTATCTTACATTTTGGTGAACCCGACACACTTACCCCTTTTCTTGTGTGGAATTAGATGCTCTATTATGTTTTATGGTGTTAGATCTTGCATTTATTAGATTTCTTTTATGTTTTTGCATCTCATATAAAATCAAAATATTTGGTGTTTTCTTAGTATTAGTTCATTTTCATTGTATTGGTATATGATCTTTACTACCTCTAGTCCTACTTATAACATTCTGGTTAGATGAAGTCGTAGACTCATGGGTGCCTTTGATCTTGAATCTTCTTCTCCTTTCCTTAGGATCCTGGATGACAATTTGATTATTCATGATTCTAATCCTACTATGGAACAAAACTCTTCTCACTCATCTCATGATGAGGATGATGCTTTAAGATTTCCTCCTGAACAAGTTCAAAAACTTTCAACTGAACTTGATAAAATGGTTAATTGGTTTATTCAAGAAAACCATAATCAAGATTCTATTCAAGCTATAGAGGCTCTTAAGAAAGTTCTTCATGATAGTGATCAAGGTGTTAATCTCTTGCATGGTATTACTCATCTTGTGCATTCAAATGTTAAACCTTTAGCTCAAGAAGCTCAAGACTTAGGATTTACTCCTCCTATCACTAGTATGGAACCTTCTTCCATTCCTTTATCTAGTATTCCTACCTATACTCCTCCTTTGGTGACTACGATGATTTCCTCTCTTCCTATGAGTGTTCCTCATGTATCCCTTCCTATCTCACAACCTTCCTATCATAGTGTTCCTTTTACTTATTCCAGTCCTCTTCCAACTGTGGTTCTAAGTGCCCCTCTAGTTGTGTCTTCCATTCTAGCTACTTCATACACTTTACCTAGTATTTCTAATGTTGTTGTACCTCCTATTACCTCTAATGATTCAACAATCATCAGTTTGGCTCAAACTGTGTCATCTTTACAATAACAACTTGCATCCTTGACTCAAAACAAGTTTAGCATTCCTACATGTGACATGGGAAGTCATTTTTCCCTTGACATCATTTGTACTCCCATTCCTCAGCAAGCTGATATGCCTCATCTTGAGAATTACAATGGTAAGGGAGACCATGTTACTCATGTTAAAACATTTCAAATCCTCTGTACTGATTATGCTCATGACCATAGGATTTTAGCCAAGTTGTTTGCTAGAACTTTTCATGATAGGGCCTTACAATGGTATTATTCCTTGCCTCCTTATTTTGTTGACTCTTTTCCAAAACTTGCTAATGCTTTTATTCAATAATTTCAAAATAACATTGGCCCACAAGTGTCTTAGACTAATTTGATGCATTGTAAACAAAATGCTAAGGAAAAATTGATTGAATTCATTGGTAGATTTAAGCATTTGCATGCTCAAATTTCTTATCTTGTTCCTGATAAGGATATTCAAAGTATGTTAATTTCAAATTTTCAAAATCATATTAGAGATAAGATTTTTCTTACTGAATTTACCTATTTTCAACAACTTTGTGCAGTGCTTCATCATTATCAATTACAAGTGAGTCAATTTGAGAGCAACACTCCAATGGCTCATGTTCCAGTTGATAAGAGTGATGTTGCTCCTAATCCCAACAAATTTCAAAAATTCAACAACTATGTCAAGATAAATAAACAAGTGAATGTAGTTGCTGATCAAGTTGTTGTTGCATCCCACAATGCCACTTATGCATCCACTATTTTTCAATTGAACCATACGTTTACTTCTCTCTCTGAATCTTTACATTCTATTATGAATAGGTTATTAACTGCTAATATGATTACTTTAACTTCTATCACTAGTACATAAACAACAATATATGACCAAATAAACTACCAAAAATTATAGATAAATGACCAAATTTGGTCACGTGAATAGTGGTAGTTTATTTGAGGTCATTTATCTCGTGACCAAATTTATGACTAAACTATTTTAGTCATTGATTTGGTCATATATATAGTCATTTATTTGGTCATTTGGTAGTTTATTTCATCATTTATTTAGTCATTTATTTGGTCATTTATTTGATCATTTGGTAGTTTATTTGGTCATTTGGTATTTATTTGGTTATTTATTTAGTCATTTGGTAGTTTATTTGGTCATTTATTTGGTCATTTGGTAGTTTATTTGGTCATTTATTTAGTCATTTAATTGGTACTTTATTTGGTCATTTATGTTATTTGGTAGTAAATGTAGTTACGAAATGAATAATTTAATAAATTTTAAAATGCAAAAAAAATATAATATTAGACTTGAACTAAATCATAAAAGCAAATAAGAGTATTATACATGAACAAGCTACAATAGACTAGAATTAAAAGATTGATTCAACATCATGATGATAAATAAAGGTAATCTCCAATAAGCAAAATTAATGCAATTATATATCAAATTATAATGTCAAAGTTGTCTAAAGAGTATATACATAAATATAATAAAAAATGTCAAAGTTGTCTAAGAGTTTCCAACTCTTTCAAATACACCTTGATGATTAAAATCTCTAAACAACACATTGAAAATATTGTAATATAAAGAAGTGACCCAAAATTTCTAACAAATAACACATAATAAACTTGTTGATCAACTATGCCATTTTTTCCAAATACTTTAGTGGCCACTGCGTGAAAGTTCCCTCATTCTATTTCAAAGGGATAGGCCCATCTATTTTGTCTTCATAAGAAAGGGGTAAGTTACTTGTGACCTTTAAAATGTTTACATTTGCATCTCCAGTTCCTTTCAAGTTGACTCCATGTACAATAGACAAGGATTGAATCCTCCCAATACCCACAACAACACCATCATATGGATCTAACACATTAACTTTATGCCCTTCTTTGAGTTTATCAATACATTTCTGCAAAAAGAAATAAAATAACACATTAGATTACATAGTTATGTTAGGAATGGGAACACTAAGAAGGGGGATGAATCAATGTTCACTATATTTAATCTTTTCTTTTTTCTCTTTAAACTTAACTTAAATGCTTAAGTACTAAAATGAACATTAACATAAACATGAAACATGAACTCAACGCATAACACCAATATGGTTACGGGGAAACCCAAATAGGTAAAAACCCCGGTGGGAATTGACACCCACTAATATTCAGCACTAGTATTTTATGATCCTTGTTAGAAGATCCTTAACCCTGTTAGGAGTTGTCTTTACAATACATTTAGTACAGTGACCTGGTCAAGGGTTAGACCCTATTAGGAGTCTTTTACAAATAACCCTATTAGTGGTGGTGACACACTATCCTAGAGCTCACTACTCAAGTGGTGAAGGCTACAACCTTCTGATCTCAGATGCACACTATATCTACTGGATGAACTAGTGTTGTGACACTGCTTGTCATATCTTTGATGCGTTGATGCTTTGACCTCATGCAAAGCTCTAATACATCTTATCAACTCTTCACACACTTTTTCTCTACTTATCTTAATTCCATATCAACTTCCATGCTTATTACAAAGGGTGCATCTCATATTTATATGCGCTACCAAAATAATTAACTAGGTGGGCCTATAACTGATTACATACAACACTTCCAAGTGAATTGGCTCAAGTGTGTTTACAAACAATCATAATTACATATCTACAACCTAATTACAATAGGCGCATAGCCTTTATAATATTATAGTCGCTAGTCAATTTTCCATCAGTCGGCTGCATACTCTGTTCTATTCTGGCATTCACTAGCTGAGTAACTTTAACTATTTGTAACTTCATCATAATTGCATATCTGATCATGCTCTCATAGACTAAGCATGAATACACTCTTACCAACTTATCTTCTAGGGTGCATACCATAACTCGGTCATACGCACATGTGTTGATACTCTAAACTGTTAGTGCTCTGCTAACTGTCCAATCTTATGTACTTAGCCAATTTATAATCTTCTGATGATGTGCAATGACTCCAAAACACTAGATGACTTTGTTTCCATAATGATAACACTATATCTAGTCATATCCAACAATAAAGTCAACTTGCTAACAATCTCCCCCTTTGTCATTGATGGCAACAAAGGAATATGGCATAGTTACTAACTGTTCTCTTATACAAAATTTTTTGTCATACTCTATCTTATATCTCCCTTATATTCTTTACTATACATCTTCTTTACATATATGACTCCATATTCTATACATTACTCCCCCTTTGACATTAATGACAAGGATGCTTCAAAAATGTATCTACAAGTACTTACAGTGTTAGAACATCCGGATATGCTATTTGTAAGTTTTGGATCTCTTGCTTCCAAAATGTGATCAGTGAATTTACAATCTATAGATGGGCACATAATGCATATTGTAGATTCTCCATCTTCTCTAAGTCTATGCTAGGACCTTGATCATATGTCACCATGGTGGCATCGATCTCCTTGATATTCTGATTAAGTATATCTAGTGAGGGCACAAGAGTATTCCTTAGCTCTGTTTGTCTTTCCCTTATCTTGGACATCTCCTTTTCTACTCTTTCAATATTATCAATTTGCCCTTAATATATATTATTACACACATTTACATCAGTGGATGGATCTTCCATAGATTTCCTCACATTCTCTATCATAGCCTCTACCTCTTAGATCTTATGGTATAGATTAGATGTTAACTTGTCTTGGTTCATGTAGTTAGCAATAATCTTCCTTCCCTTTGCTAAAAACTCTTTTAAGGATGCTTAACCAACCTTGAGTGAACTTAGGTCAAGTGCAAAGTTACTGACCAGTTCACTGAGCCTCTTCTTCATGTACTTCTCTTCTGCAAGTACGGATGTAGATTCTTCCAAGCTAGAAAAGTTTGTCTTAAAATTTGAAAGAATTGTGCTCACATCATCCACTAAATGAACCTTAGACACTTTCTTGTCTAAAGGTAGCAGGTTGTTCAAGATGTTCACTAACTCAAAAAATAAGGTATTCCTCATCACTTGTTTCTCTTTGGCCTTCTCCATAGCTAAGACATTGAACTTGATCAAGTCTTCTTCTCCACAAGAGTCCAAACTGGTGGTGTCCGGTGTCAAACTTGACAACAATGATGTTGAGTGTAATGGAGTGATAGGAGTTCTATCCATTACTTCATGCTTAACATTGACTAGCATCTCAGCAAATTTCTCATTTTTTTTCTCACTATCTTTCATCTCTACTTCTCTTTTCTCTTTTTATGCTTCCTTTTCTTTTTCTTCTTTCTTTTCTTCTTTTTCTATCTCTTTTTCTGTTTCTTTTTCTCTTTCAACTTCTGTCACATCCTCAATTAGTACTTCTTGTTGATTAGGAGAAGTGTTACCACATAGATTCTCAACCTCTTGAGTTCTTACAAAAGCTTATTAAAACTTATCCAAATCAATATCTAAGGTCACCATTACAATCTCAACATTGTCAATAAAAATTGTATCATCCTTATGAGCTTCTGTTATAGGCATGGGCTTCTCTGCCTCTATAGGAGTTACTACTGTATGCCCTGAATCTTGAGGACCTATAAATGGTTCATTTTTGGTCTCTAACTCCTTGGCCACCTTTGTGGGCACTTGATCTATGGGCACAGTAGGTGGGTATATGTGTTTGTTCATAAAAACCTTCTCAAAGGCTTTCTCTATCTCTTTGGCTCCCAACTCAAAGTTTTTGTCCATTAAGTGTATTGTTCTTAGATGTGCTCATAGATGTGGCTTTAACAAATCTAGCAATAGTGATTTTTCTTCTAAGGAACACACCGGTAGACTCTCATCTAAGGTCTTTTCTCTTATCCTTAGATCCTCTTCAATTGCCTATCTTTTTAAGGATTCTAAGATATTTCAAACATTGTTGGGAATGACTATTTTCAGTTCTAAGACTATCTTTTTGAACTTGATCATATGTTTTACAATCATGCCATGAATTTATGACTTGTCAATTTCACTGTATTTGTCATAAAATTTCCCTATCTGATCCAATCTTCCTTCATCAACAATCCTTGTACTCAACACTTTAAGACTAGGTCTGAAACCTACCTCTGGAAGTGCTTGAGTATTCTTCCTACTTCTTGTTGCTCATGAGGATGGATGACTTGTGCTAATCTCTTTCTTCCTCTTAGACATTGCCTTATACTCTGGAGGAGCTATTAGATCAACTATTTCTATGGGTGCAGGAGGAGCAACATCAGATTTTTCTTGTTTATCCTTGGGATCTTCAGATTTCTCAATTTTGACCTTCTTTAGCTTAGGATCATCTTCCTTTGCTTCTACTACAGATGTGCTCTCAATTCCCAAAGAAATATTTTCTTGTCTTGCTTTTTCAAGGTCTGCTTGAGTTACTCCATGAATTTTGAGGATCTCAAAAGTAACCTTAGCTACTTTCCTTTTAGTTGCTGCGTTGTTCAAAACAGCATCAACTTCTCTTGTTTTCTCTTCATAAGTCTCCCATCTTGCTTCATTAGGGTCCTTAGGGTCTAATAGCAATACTTGTGCATATGCTTCTAGGACTTGTTTATCAACCTCATATCCAAGTGGATGGATCCACTTTGTTCTTGGTTCTACTTCTTCCATACAAGTTGTATCAGTTTCTACCATGAAGTAAATAGTGTCCTTGTATTTTTCAACAATACTCTCTGGTATCCTATACCTCATCTGCATTCTAATTCTGAATGTCTTCAATTCCATTGTCATGTGATCTTTTAGTGTAGTCTTAGTAGTTTCCTTAAAGGATATCTGTGGCATTGTAGGAATACTCTTGTCCAAATATAAATCTGACATCTTTCCAACAATGTGGAAGTACATGTATATGATCAAAGAGCCAAATATAAATATTTTGGTCTTGTCATGTTTAATGGCTTTAATGTTGTCTACCAGTTGTGTGCATAGGATCTCGCATAGATTAAACTCTCCATTTTCTCTACAAGTCTTATTGCTACAAGAATTATGGTCGCTCACACATTGTTTACTCTGTTGGTGTGTTGAAACATATACCCTAGTATCATAGACATCAATTTGATGTCTTTCTCCTCTAAAGGCTCTATAGTCATTCCATGCCTATCACTTCTTGACTTTCATATTTTCTCAACAAGTTTTCTTACATCCTTACCCGCTAGAAGAATGGTGACTATCCTTGAAAGGCCTATCATTTCATGAATTGGGTCACCAATGATTCTCAATGATACTTCACCTATCCAGAATAGGTCATCATGAATTCTACTGAGCAAGATCATTATCCACTCAGACTCATTAAATTCATATGTCGTAGCATATTCAACTATGGGATGGTTCTCTAACTGCACATACTCATCCAAGAAGGTTTTATCTAGTTTCATCATGGTTTCTAAGTGTGCTCTTATCCTTCCAAGTCCTATTGGTTCCTTCTTGTTTTAAATATATGCTCAAATGTCTTCTACATGCATAACACCCATAAGAGTGCGGGAGAATGCCCCTTCTAGGTCATCCAATGTAGATTTAAATGGGTGCCTCTTAAATACATATCTTTTCTTCTCTACAACATCAAATACAATAGGAGTAGCCATCAATTACTTGTATATCGCATTCCTAATGGTTTCCAAGAACTTCTAAATTGATGCGACAGATTAGGGCTTCCGCAACCGATCAAACACACTGCTTTGCTGGTGAATCAATCTATAATCCTTCACAATCAACTACTAGGGCTTTTGTGCTCTTCAATCTTTCTTAACTCAAATGCAATGAGAGATCTATACGCTTTTGTGTACTTTAAAGTAAAATTTTTGCCATTAATGCTTACCGCGTAAACCAAACTTTCATTGAAAATCTCCAACTTTCATTCTATTATTAATCAGGTAGTGTGCTCTTGCACATAGGTTTTGCTAGTCTCCAAAAGGTTAAATCCAAAGGTGTATACTCTAATGGTGATTATACTAGCCGCACAAGGGTCTAGAGCTAAATTAGCTCCCCCTATGACCCTGAGGGCCATTAATCCTAATGTAGAGGGTGCATCCACTGCAGATGCATCTAATACATGCTCATCAACCTTATCCTTCTTTTCCTCTGACCAAATCATGCTTGCATCACCTAAAGCTTTCAAAAACTTGACTTCTCCTTCAGTATCCAATATTGATTCTTCAGGATTTTTAGGGCTTTCCTGACCTTGCATTCTTGATCTACAAAACTTTGAGATATGTCTAGCCTTGTTACAAGAGTGAAAAATAACTTGAGACCTTGTATTCCTCAACGCATTGAAATGGGTTACCATTTTACACCATCTAGCTGAGTGACCATTATAGTTACATATCTAACATGTAATATTCTAAGAACTTCTTACATTTGGTTGATTCTAATTTCTCTGATTATGCTGAGTCTTGTTCTTTTGACTTGTCTTACAATTCATAGCTCTATGACCAAATTTATTGCATGAATAATAGTAACCATTGAAAGGTCTTACCTCTTTACAGCTCCTTGCTATATGTCCATGCTTGTTACATGCACAAGTTCAGTCTACTAGCTTGGGCTCATCTTTAGATGGTTCAACATTATCTTTAGTCTAATTTTTAGTCTTCTTAGCATCAGTAGAGTCTTTTGGTGCTTTCATCCTTGCTCACATGTTATCAATCTGATTCTAAGCCTCATTGAATCCAATACAACTGGTATCTCCTTTAAGCCTTCTTGCATATAACTATGATTCTATCAAATCAGAACTGGTGTGTAATTTATCAATGTGATTCTTTGCCTCTTTCAATTCAGATTCCAAGCTTTCTTTGTTGTTTCTTATTTCCAAGATTTCCATGTTTTCTTGCCTCAATTCTTCATCCAGTTGAAGGTTCTCTTTGATTTGTTCATCATAGATTTCTTGCTTGTTAGTCAGCTTGTCATCCAACTCTTCAATCTGATCTTTAAAAGATGTGTTCTCTTCATTTATCTTTTTGACCATTATCCCTAAATCAATGGTAGAACATTCTTTTAGATCTTTTCTTAGTCTTTTGATGACTACTTGAGCATCACTGACTTTTTCTTTTAGCTCTTCAATTTCCTTTTCAGATCTATCCAGGTTTTCAAGAGCATCTTCAATATTTCTTTTTAGATGTTTCATTTATGTCTTTTCCATGATCTCCTCAAGTGGTTAAAATTATTTTCTAAGGACCAAAGCTATGATACCAATTGTTAGGAATGGGAACACTAAGAGGGGGGTGAATCAGTGTTCACTATATTTAATCTTTTCTTTTTTCTCTTTAAACTTAACTTAAATTCTTAAGTACTGAAATGAACATTAACATAAACATGAAACATGAAATCATCACATAACAACAATATGGTTACGGGGAAACCCAAATATGTAAAAACCCTAGTGGGAATTGACACCCACTAATATTATGCACTACTATTTTATGATCCTTGTTAGAAGATCCTTAACCCTGTTAGGAGTTGCATTTAAAATACATTTAGTATAGTGACTTGGTCAAGGGTCAGACCTTGTTAGGAGTCTTTTACAAATAACCCTATTAGGGGTGGGGACACATTGTCCTAGAGCTCACTACTCAAGTGGTGAATGCTACAACCTTCTAATCTCAGATACATACTATATCTACTGGATGAACTGGTGTTGTGACACTGCTTGTCAAATTAGTTCCTTTGATGCGTTGATGCTTTGACCTCTTAAAAATCTCTAATATATCTTATCAACACTTCGCAAACTTCTTCTTTGCTTATCTTAACTCTATATCAACTTCCATGCTTATTACAAAGGGTGCATCTCATATTTATATGTGCTACCAAAATAATTAACTAGGTTGGCCTATAACCGATTACATACAATGCTTCCAAGTGAATTGGCTCAAGAATGTTTACAAATAATCATAATTACATGTCTACAACCTAATTGCAATAGGCACATAGCCTTTAAAAAACAATATTATAGTCGCTAGTCAATTTGCCATTAGTCGGCTGCATACTTTGTTCTATTCTAGCATTCACTGCCTGAGTAACTTAAACTATCTATAACTTCGTCATACTTGCATATCTAATCATGTGCTCATAGACTAAGCATGAATACACTCTTACCAACTTATCTTCTAGGGTGCATACAATAACTCAGTCATACGCGCGTGCGTTGATGCTCTGAACTGTTGGTGCTCTGCTAACTATCCAATCTTCTATACTTAGCCAATTTCAAATCTTCTGATGATGTGCACTGACTCCAAAACACTATATGACTTTTTTTCCATAATAACAACACTATATCTAGTCATATCCAATAGTAGAGTCAACTTGCCAACAAGTTAATGATCAAGCACACTAAAAATTTCAAACAAAGCAGACTGAAAAAGAAGTTAAACAGACCAATTTCTTGTTTTTGACTTGCTATGGATTAGATATATATAATATTATAGTTAAACAAGAGACCAAACCTTAAATACAAAACACTCTCCTTCTATCTAGGTAGTCTATATTTCTACCAAAAAAGAGCTCCTAATCCCTAAGACAAAGCTTAAGAAAAATCTACAAATCTACGTTTATAAGCAATTAGTATGTGAACAAACATGAACAAGTGTATATGCTAGTACTTTTTGTTGAAGTATAAAGTGAAACAATGGGCCAGAGTGTCCAAATAATAAATACACAAATAATGACTGTTAAAATTTAAGACCTTTGCAATTTGCACAGCCCTACCCACATCATCCAAGGACACTTTGTGCTACCATAAATATAGAGGAATTCCTAAAACTACTAAGGCCATCAAGAACCATAGGAAGAAAGAAACACATGAGGCCCTAAAAATATTTTTTCTTGTAGTAGAGGAAGAATATTGTAATTGCACTAAAAACTAGCTATAGTAGATGACATTATATTAAATATTCTGCTACACTAGAAGAATGATTTCATATGAAAAATAAACTATACATTACAAGGGAATTGAGTTGTACTATAAAAAATGGAGAATCATTTTCCCTTCCTCATAATAATGGGACAAAAACATTATAATTCTACAGTCAAACTTTTGGAACCATAAAACTTGTTTGTCAAGAAAATAGAAGTGAATCAAACATCTTAATTATAAAGCATTTTTACTATTTTATGTTAATAAAAACTACTAAAATATATACAAAATCAAGGAAAGCTGATGATTGTACCTCTCCATGTAATGGCTCTCCAAGAACTCTTGGATATTGTACCTCTCCACCTACCATGGCAGGAAGGCTCTCCAACTGATCTGAAAACAAAAAATAATAATAATGAAAAAAAATAATCAAATGAGCCACCTACAGTAGTAGTTTCAAACAACTAAATACTTAGAATAAATAACAACTTGAAACAGACTTGCCTGTCAATAACCAAATAACAGTTGTAGTTTCAAATTCCATGTGATAAAATCAACACTTAGAATTGAATAGATACTAAAGTGGACTACAATATTGGACATATAGGAGATGCTATCACTCAGTATGACACATGAAGAAATGTAGAAGTTAAAATCCTTATGATCCATTACATTATCAATGGGATATCCAAAAAATTCAATATAAGATAATTTAAATGAGTCATAAAATTATCAAACCAGCCTGACAACATTAAGGACCACATACACTAATTAAAAATTTAAAACCTACAATTCAATAAACCCTCTTCCTCAAAGGAAAAAAAGATACTCAACAATAATTCATCAAATAGAACAAGCTCCAGGAGGTTTTAAATCCTTCAGGCTTTCACCAAAAAAAAAGATAAACTACCACACTCATTGGCTGCTATATAAAACAACCCAACATACAAGGCCAGGTCTATGAGAGAAAATGTACATTCGGTAAAGGCGGGACCTTAATTTTCCTAATTTCATGTTTCTTTTCTTTTCCTCTCATGCTACATAATACACAATTCATTGGACTTTGTATTTTTTGTATTTTTTAGGAGTTGCTCTGTGTTTTCTGGTATCAGAATGTGTTCTTGTAGTGTAGTTCAAAGGCCCACACAGTACCAACATATATACTCATGCACACACACATAGTAATTTGAGTCAAATATACACTCCATAAGCATCAATCAAGTGAGAACCAATTATAAAAAGAAAGATGTCTATTAGGCACTTCAAATTTCAATGTTTTTTATATGAGCACCTTGGGAAACATCAAAAGAAGGATTCCAAGAAAGGTAACTTATATTTCTAAGACACCAAGGTTGAAAAGATAAATGTTTACAATCTGCTACTCCATTTGTTCAAAATCAAATAATAAATGTTTATATTTCTCTTAGAATAATAACATTTGAAGAAACAAAACTCCAAGTCAAACTAGAAAACTAGATAAGATTTTCAGAAAACAAGTAATGAAAGGGAAACTTGGTGTATATATGGCTCCATTTGGTATAGCAAATCATAACCCTAATAATGTCCCAGGCATGGGATCAAAACACACTTAGCATCAACTTAAATGAACAAACCATAGATAGGAAACAATATTCTCTTGCTGCAAACCTCACTTAAACAAAACTTTATACAAGTAAATCTCTAAGTTTTCAGAGGAAGCCTATACCTACTTAAAATAACATAGATGAGCATCCATTATTCCACTAGCTGCCTCCAAGAATTCAAACATTTTCTTGGCCTCAATATTTGAAAGAGTGGTCACCTGAATCACATAAAGATACAATCAAGATTTTGTAAATGCTAATAAAACATTTCACTCCACAACAAGAATAGAAATAATCATATGAATGATCATATGTGAAGAAATAACAGGTTGCAGCTCATTTTGGAAAATTACAAGATAAGTCAATATATTCATACATACTAGGTTGAAGCAAGCTTGCTCAAATGCTAACCTTGCATGACGTAGTTCCTGCAGTGAGCATTACAAAATTTCAGCTCTTATACATGCAGAAAACTACTGATCATAATAAGTTGCTTGATTAATCACAGCTATAATCCAAGCATAATGAGAAGGTGATTTTTGTTTGAAATTGTTGTTGAAAATTCTTTGATAAACATCTTCGCAAGATGAAGTACAATTGTCCAAGGGCAAGAACCTATTTACATACTCATGAAAATTCTTTGATAAGGAAATTATTTGGCAAGAACCTATTTACAATAAAAGGTGACTTCAATATGAATAAGGAAATCAATGAGCAATCCTACAATAAATAAGAATAACAATAATCTTTTAAGTATCTCAGTTAGTTTTCATTGACGCCTTAAGTATGTAGTAATCCTTGTAACCAGCAAAAGAGATATTAGCTAGATGAGATATAAACTAGAGTTTTGATGTACATTGGGTTTCTATAGGTCAATTTTTGTGTTTTCTCTCCATTTCCATGCTATGTGTGCTCTCTTAATACTATTATCATCTTCTTCCATTATGTTATGCACTTAATAGCTTCATTTTTAGGACTTTTAAAACTTCTTTTATCTAGGTGTTTTTCAAGAGCATAGATCGATCAAATGTTGGTATTTGAGATTCGTGTTAATAAAATGAGGAATGGAACATCCACACTGTTTATGGATTAAAGGGAAAAATACCATAGCTACCAAGTTAGGACTTCTAGATTTGGTTTAAAAATATATTTTATATATGGATCAGATCGGACCAATTTAATAATTTTGGAAAATATAAAACCAAAAGGATATGCCAAGATCTTGTAACTATGTTCCAAAACTGGCATTGACCTTTGGATAACCAATAAAATATAAAAAGAGCTACAATCACATGAGTTAATCATGTAAATAGAAAGGCTCAGAGTAAAATCAAAGGCATGTATGTATACTATAGCATTATGTTGGAGGGTTTTTGTGACCTATTTCTCCAGCAGTGACCCTCATATTAGATCTACCAGATAAATACACTATACAAAAACATATGATTGGTAGGCAATAGCTAGAAAGCCAGATAAAGGGGGAAATTTTAAAGATTAAATGGCATATAGAACCCAAGTTGCCCCAACACACTACATGGGACAGTACATAGTTTAGAGAAGGGAATTCATCTAAGAGAGGGATAGAGATGTAGTTGATGCCTCCCTACTACAAGAGAGGATTCTAGCAAGCAGGTCATCCTGATAAATCAATGCACATCTGTTAGGAATAGTCCCAAGAGATAACTAAGAGGGGGGGGGAGGGGGGGGGGTTGAATCAGTTATCTACAAGTTTCAATTCTTTATCTAATTAAGTATACTTAAACATATAGCATAAACACAATGAAAGAACACATGAACACAACACCAATATTTTGGTTATGGGGAAACCCAAATAGGTAAAAACCTCGGTGGGACTTGATACCCACTAATATTTTGTACTAGTGTATAATGATCCTTGTTAGAAGATCTTTTACCCTATTAGGAGTAGCTTTACAATATATGAAGTACAGTAGACCTAGTTAAGGGTTGGACCCTGTTAGGAGTCTTTTACAATTGTCCCTATTAGGGGAGAGGATGCACTATCCGAGAGCTCACTGCTCAAAGGGGTGAAGGCTACAACCTTCTGAATAACAGATACACACTATATCTAGATGTTGGTGAACTGTGATTTGACCTACTATCTATATTAGTTCCAATGAATAGCACACACATTCTACTTGGTCACATTGACCTTCTTTTGATGTCTCAACACTTCACACACTCTTCTTTGCTCTGCTTAATCAACCATGAACCACACTTCAGCAATCACAAATGACTGCCTATAAATATCTTTCCTCTAAATGATATGATTAGGTCAGCCTATTAGAACCAACTTGAAATCATAATAGAGAAACCATAATAAACTCCAACAAACATTCGCCGGCTCTATTATGCACGCAACATAATCTGGGACATGTCTAAATAAGATAATTGTAGACACACGCTACACATTGTCGGCTCTACCAAAATAATTGGAACTTTCTCTACAAGCTGAATTAACTCATGTGCTCTTAACCAAACATCAACAACTCATCTCTAAGATTAACTCTAAGGGCACATACCATAAAGATAGGTGCAACTCATGAACCAATAAAATCTCTTTCGGCTCTGCTGAACAAACACAGGAAACTGCTACTTCCAAATAGTGACTGCATAACTTCACTTGCATTCATCATTAGACCATGCATCCAAAAACTTAAAATCACTAACATGTCTACAACATATATCCAAGGGTTCATGCCCATAGGAAAATTGTACGGACAACCATACACAAAACACTACCTGTAACTCTGTCAAGAACACTTTTAACACAAGCTGTTATATAACTGTCTGCGCTCACAATCATCCTCTGCACTCATGATATCATGTTGATATCATGTTCATGCAACATATATATAAGTATTACTACATAATACTTCCACACATACTACTTTCCATATGTTTTCATCAATGACAAACATACAGTTAGTACTGTCCTGCTGGCAAATCTCCAACAATCTCCCCCTTTGGCATTGATGGTAACATGTGGAATGAAAAACCACCATCAACCCAAATGAATAATACTTTTATAACATTCTCCATTTCCTCTTCAAAACTCCCCCAAAGATGAAACCTTCATCTACTACAATATATTCCAAAATTCTCCATTTCCTCAACTGAACTATTGTCACAACTGAATACTACTCCCCCTAAGTACATTACTCCTTTTTTTTTTCATGACTCTGTATACTAATCCCCCTTTGACATCAATGGAAAAGGGTGCCATTTATTTTAAGCACTAGTACTACTCCAGAAGTAGAGTAGTCAACCTTCCATTAGTCCTAGAGGACTGATGCCATTCCTGCTTCCTTTTAAGTAGAATCAGGGAAGGGAATTACTCCCAACTTCCCCCTGAGATACTCAAAAGAATCCTTAGGCAAGGTCTTTGTGAATATGTCTGCCAACTGTTCCTTAGTATTCACATAGTCCAACTTAACTTCTTTCTCTACCACTTTCTCTCTTAGGAAGTGATACTTGATCTCAATGTGCTTTGTCTTTGCATGCATCATAGGGTTCTTAGACATATTGATAGTGCTAGTGTTATCACAGTGAATAAAAATAGGATAATCAATCTGAATTCCAAAATATTTTATCATCTGCTTGATCCACACAATTGTAGAACAATTCAGAGCTACTGCAACATACTCCACTTCTGCTGTTGACTAAGAAATACAATTTTGTTTCTTTCTTGTCCAAGTGACAAGTCTATCACCAAGAAACACTGCTCCTCCTGATGTACTCTTTCTATCATCAACACATCCTGCCCAATCTACATCAGTGTACACATGAAGCTCAACATTTTCTGAATTGGGATACCATAAACCATAATCTATAGTGCCTTGTAAGTATCTGAATATCCTTTTTACTACCATGAGGTGACTTTGTTTAGGCTCTGCTACAAATCTTCTAACTATGCCAACTGCATTTGAAATATCAGGTCTAGTCTGAGTAAGATAAATCAATTTACCAATCATTGACTTATATAATGTGATATCAACTACTAGTGAGTCATCTTCCTTTGTAAGCTTGCATCTAGTAATCATAGGGGTTCCTACTGGCTTGCAATCATCCATCTTGAATTTCTTTAATATTTCTTTCACATACTTAGTTTGATTAATGAATATACCTTTCTCTGTCTACTGCACATTTAATCCTAAAAAGTATTTGATAGGACCAATCATACTCATCTCAAATTCATTTTGCATCTCCTTAGAAAATTCAACACTAAATTTGTCATTACCTCCAAAGATAATGTCATCAACAAATATAGCTACAAGTAAAAAACCTCCAGATGTCTCTCTAATGAATAGATTACAATTTGTTGCTCCTTTCTTGAATCCAATCTTTGTTAAGTATCCATCTATTCTTTCATACCATGCTCTAGGGGCTTTCTTAAGTCCATAGAGGGCCTTCTTCAATCTGCATACCATATCAGGTATGTCTGATAAGGTGAATCCTTCAGGCTGCTCAATGTATACTTCTTCTTTCAGATCTCCATTCTAGAATGATGACTTGACATCCATCTGATACACTTTGAAGTTTTTAATTGTATCATAAGCTAGAAAAAAATTAATAGCTTCTAATCTACTCATAGGTGCAAATGTGTCTGAATAATCAATGTCTTCTCTTTGCACATAACCTTTACATACTAATCTTGCTTTGTTCCTTACTACTGTACCATCTTCATTCATCTTATTTTTGAATATCCACTTAGTACCAATCACATTCTTATCAGTAGGTCTTGGGACTAGTTTCCAAGTGTCATTCTTAATGATCTGATCAAGTTCTTCTTTCATAGCATCATGCCAATCTTAATCTTTACATGCATCTTCAACACTTAAGGGTTCAATCTGAGATAATAAACATACCACATCATTGCTAGCTGAGTTCTTTTCTTGTGATCTTGTCAAGACTTTTTCGCTCTAATCTCCAATGATGTCCTTCTTGGAATGATTTATAGATGTAAACTTTGGAACCTTAGTTGTTGCTGACTCATCAGCCTTAGGAGTCTCTTCCTCACTTGTCTCAGGGTCATTGAATAACAAATCAATGTTGTCAAAAATTTCTTCAGTAACTATCTCACTAGAAGAGGGTCTGGGTTCTTCTTCAATCATGGGTGAGTTATCATGATATCTTTCTTGAATCATAAACTTTTCATCAATCTTCACATGAGCACTTTCAATTATATTTTTCAATCTTAAATCGAAACATCTATAAGCTTTAATTTTAGTAGAGTAACCAAGGAAAATACCTTCATCACTTCTTGCATAAAACTTACCTATTACTTCATCCCTCTTGATGTAGCACTTGCTTCCAAAGACTCTAAAGTATTTTATTATGGGAACATTACCAAACCATAGCTCATAAGTTTTTTTGTCAGCACCTGGCCTTAGCTGAATTCTATTGATTGTGTAGACTATTTTACTGACCGCATCTCTCCAATAGGTGTGGGAATCCTTTCCTTCTATCATAATGGTGTGAGCTGTATCAAGAATGATCCTATTCCTTCTCTCTACAATACCATTATGCTGAGGTGTTCTAGGTGCACTTAACTATCTCTTTATGGCATGTTCTTCACATAACTCATAAAATCTGTCAGAGGTGAATTCTCCTCCTCTATCTGATCTCAAACATTTTATCTTTAATCCAGATTCATTCTCAACTTTAGCTTTGAATATTTTGAACTCATCAAATGCTTCTGACCTATCTTTCAAGAATGCAACCCACATCATCCTAGTATAATCATCAAAAAATAAAATGAAATACCTTTCACCATAGTATTATCTTGTTTGAGTTGGTCCACATAGGTTTGTATGGATCAGATCCAACTTGTTTTCTTTTGAATTGTGTTTGCTCTTGTATGAATTCCTCACATGCTTTCCCATCACACATTCTCTGCATATAGTATCAACTGGCTTGCTATGCTAGGTAGATCTCTTACTACCTTAACATTTCTTATCTTCACTATGTTATCAAAATTGATATAACATAGTCTTTTGTGCCACAACCAACTGTCATCAACTTTAGCAACAAAACAACTTGCTTCTGAATTGAGTTAAAAAATATTACCTCTTGTCTTTGATCTTGATGCAATCATAACACCATCCTTGTTGTTAATGATGCATTTTTCATCTTTGAACTTCAATTGATATCCTTTTCCAAGTAACTGTCCAACACTTAGAAGGTTATGTTTCAAACCATCAACATAGAGAACATCATCAGTACTATTCTTTCCATCCAGAGTGATGGCTCCTCTACCAACTATTGGTTTAGGAGTGTTGTCTCCAAATCTAACCATACCACCATTGTATTTGTTCAGATGAACAAATCTACCTTTATCATCTATCATGTGATGTGAACAACCACTGTCTATAATCCAGTCTGTCCTAATGTCTACTTGGGAAATCAATGCTAGCTCTTGATTTACTTTCTCATCTTAGGATCTGACTTACTATTCATTTTGTCTACAATAGCAATGAATCCAATTTCTTCTTCACTTGATTCATCATCTGAAACTCCATCTCTAGCAAAGTAACATTCCTTAGAGTACTTAGGCTTGTAATCCTTTTTTAACTTTCTAACTCTAGTAGGACACTTAGATGCAAAGTGACCTATCTTGTTACATGAAAAGCACTTGAAAGGCAATTGACCTTCATATTTTCCTTTTCCTTTCTTTTCTCTTTTAACAACCATAGCAATAAAATCATCTAAAGTTTTCTCTCCATCATCATCATCAAAATTACCAGAAGTGTTTGTAGATTTCTTACCATGAACTATTGCTTTGAAGGTTGTCTCACTTTTAGGTTCTGTCTTCAATCTTGAAATCTCAAAAGCTAAGATTTTTTTGATCAAGGTCTCTCTTGAATTTAGATGTAAGTTGCATGGTCTCATCAAGGATATTGATCTTGCTTTCATATTCTAGAGTGAGAGTATTCATCAACTTGTCCATAATATCTTCTTCTGAGATCTCTCCACCATTTTTCCTGATTCTAGCAATTGCTTCATTGATCCTTTGATTATAAGATCTGATGTTTTCTTCAGGTAGCATCTCTAATGCATTGTATCTTTTCTTCCAAGTTTTTATGTGTGCATCCTTTTCTTGCTTGTCTCCTTCAAACATGTCTTCAAGGTGCTTCCATATCTTGTTTGCGGTGTCTACCTTCTTTAGCTCTAAGAACTCACTATCTGATAGTGTGTTGATAAGGGCTTCTTTGGCAATAGCATTCTAATGAAACAATTCCTTTTGTCTTTCAGTAGCATCATCCTTTCCAAGATCTTCTAGGGTAGGTATCTTGGCTACTTTGACAGTTACATTAAAAACTTCAAAAGCAATGCACTGCAAATGGGTCACCATCTTGTTCTTCTAATCAAGATAATTTTCTCCATCAAACTTGGGACTTTCTTTCCTTAAGTATGCCATCTGATCAACCTCAAGTTGTAAAAAATTTCTCTGAAGGACTTGTCTCTGATACCAATTGTTAGAAATAGTCCCAAGAGATAACTAAGAGGAGGGGGGGGTGAATCAATTATCTACAAGTTTCAATTCTTTATCGAATTAAGTATACTTAAACATAAAGCATAAACACAATGAAAGAACACATGAATAAAACACCAATATTTTGGTTATGGGGAAACCCAAATAGGTAAAAACCTCGGTGGGACTTGATACCCACTAATATTTTGTACTAGTGTATAATGATCCTTGTTAGAAGATCCTTTACCCTGTTAGGAGTAGCTTTACAATATATGAAGTACAGTAGACTTAGTTAAGGGTTAGACCTTGTTAGGAGTCTTTTACAATTGTCCTTGTTAGGGGAGAGGACGCATTGTCTGAGAGCTCACTGCTCAAAGGGGCAAAGGCTACAACCTTCTGAATAACAGATACACATTATATCTAGTTCTTGGTGAACTACGCTTTGACCTACTATCTGGATCAGTTCCAATGAATAGCACACATATTCTACTTGGTCACATTGACCTTCTTCTGATGGCTCAACACTTCACACACTCTACTCTGCTCTGCTTAATCAACCATGAACCACACTTCAGTAATCACAAATGACTACCTATAAATATCTTTCCTCTAAATGATATGATCAGGTCAACCTATTAGAACCAACTTGAAATCATAATAGAGAAACCATAATAAACTCCAACAAACATTTTTCGGCTCTATTATGCATGCAACATAATCTGGGACCTATCTAAATAAGATAATTGTAGATGCACGCTACACATTGTCGACTCTACCAAAACAATTAGAACTTTCTCTACAAGCTGAAAAACATCAACAACTCATCTCTAAGCTTAAATCTAAGGGCACATACCATAAAGATAGGCAGAACTCATAAACCAATAAAATCTTTGTTGACTCTGCTAAACAAACACAAGAAACTGCTACTTGCAAATAGCGACTGCATAACTTCACTTGTGTTCATCATCAGACCATGTGTCCATGAAATTAACATCACTAACATGTCTACAACATATATCCAAGGATGCATGCCCATAGGACAACTGTACGGACAACCATACACAGAACACTGCTGACACAAGCTGCTATATAACTATTTGCACTCATAATCATCCTCTGTGCTCATGATATCATGTTGATATCATGTTCATGCAACATATACAAATGGCTTATTACATAAGACTTCCACACATACTACTTTCCATATGTTGTCATCAATGACAAACATACAATCAGTACTGTCCTGCTGGAAAATCTCCAACAACATCTCCTACTACAAAAAAAAGTGCACCTAAAGCCATGTCTCACCCACTTAAACATGAAAAATTGTAGATCAAAAATATGGCACATTTGGTTCAAGGGGTTGTGGTGTAATGGTAATGTAGGAGACACTCCTATGGGTTCAACCACATTCAAATTTTTTCCCCTCTCCTTCTCCACTCCCCTCCACAAAAACCACAATAAGGCATCCCATAACTTCAAAAGACATGAATTCCATATACACGGAGTTGGATGCTAGAGATTCATTTAGTAGTGCCAAAAGTAGTGTACTTTCTTGTAATTCCAGCTCCTGCCAGATGGTTGACATTGATTTTGTGGAGTTTATTGTCTCTAAAGCAAGGAAAAACAAGGTTTACAATATTACCCTTATAGGAACATCCACATAGATTTTATGTTGGATTTTGTATTATGCTCTTTATAAAAATCTTGCAGCAAAGAATTATTATAAATGCTTGATATACTCTAGCTATAAGTGTAAAATGGGTACACATTTGATCCTGAGATGACAAAAAGATTTTGGCCATGTTCTAAATCTTGTTGAACTTTTACCTGTGAAAATGGTTTCCATAAATTTCCTTTTCTTGGTTCTCATTGTCGTCATATAAGACTTCTAGTTGATGACAGATGGACAAAAAATTGCAGTGACAATGGAAGAGTTGGGCCTAGGTCAGTTATGAACTATATTTTTATGTAAAATAATAATGTTTAAATGAATGCATCTAATCAATAATTCATAATATATGAAGCATTGATGGAAGGTATGGAATCAATTCACTCCCGGTGGAATAAGACACAGCTTGAAGAGGCAACAACTCATCATGAAAAGGAAGAAGCAGCCAAATGAGGCATGAAATTTTTTGCCAAGGTGGAGGAGTTGAGAAAAAAAATTAGCAAGGGAAAAAGAGACCAATGATATGGTGATTAACTAATTTCAAGCTATTAACCTTATTGTTACAATTTATTTTAAGAAGATAGTATAATTAAATTAGGTTGATACTTATGTATTAGCAACATTCTAGAGAGAGATATGGTGAGAGAATAATTCTAGCTACAAAGGCATGAGAACTTTCATTTCATATAGTACAATTAACAACTGAAAAGATTCAATACTTTGTATTATTGATGAGGTAAGAGGAACAAATTTTTATTTTTCTAAGTACTTACTTTTGAGATCTTAGAATTTCTATTGTATCTAAAAAATATTAATCAATAGGGAAAGCAATTATAAAGTTTAACAGTGAATACCATTATCTAGTTTGTGATGGCTAAAAAAGAGTATGATTTGTTTATGAGTTAACATCTTCAATATTTCTAATTTGAATTGATTATTTTTTTAGTTTCTATGAATCCTTACTAAGAATTGGAGAGCCTCTCAAGGTTCCATGTTGATTTGAGTTCATTGATAGCAAATTATCTTTAAATGACAAGCTATGATTTGAACTATTGGTTGGTTGAATGGATCATTCAGGATGCTATTGAAGATTGATTTGGCTTTGATGTTGATGCCTCTCTTGAATCACCCTCTTATTCTATTTGTCACCTTGGATTTGAACTACTTTCACATACTATTGCCCAAGTCTATTTAAAGTGATGTGTGACAACACTGTAAGCTCTAGTGCTACTTGTACAGCTTAAAGAGTTGGAACTCAAAACTTATATTGGAAATCAACAAAGGCACTTGAAAGTGCTTCTGCCAGTTGGCCAAATACTACCCTAAATCCCAGTACTGTTTAAAAGTGCCTCTTGTTCTGAATCAGCTACAATCAAGTAGTGAGTAGAGTTTTGTAGTATCTCATAATACACTAATTGTTCTAGAGATAGATGATGCATCAATTGCTTAGCTGATGGTGGAGTGTGTGTAGTAGAATCCCTTTTGGGGCTTATAATGCCATGCTAGCATGAAGAATCAGAAACCAGGCTAATTGAAGCATTGTTTAACAATATTAAAGTACAAGATTCAAAAGTATCAATATATGCTATTGCTCCTCTGTCATAGTATTTCTTGATCCATAGACCCAAGCCCAGCCTACCAGGTTATTGGCTATAATTTCTCTAAAATACATTTTTGAAAGTGATGGCCTTGTCAAAACAACTTCCATGCATTAGTTATACTGCTTAAGGATAAGCCAAAAGATGAAATCATAATTGTGGCAATTTGTGTATTGCTGAATTTAGTCATGCACGGTAGGAGAAATAAGTATGTTGTTGCAAAAGCATGGGGAAATTTGATTAGTTGAACTACTTGAGGATAATGATGAAATCACAATGGTGGCAATATGTATATTGCAACCATTTAGTTATGCACAGTAGAAGAAATAGGTGTGTTGTTGCGGAAGCATGGGGCAATCTGCTTGTGCAAGATTTTCTTAGATCAAACAGTTCTGATATGGCTTAGAAAGCATGGCCAACAATACCCTTCAAGAATGTGTCTAATGAGTTCATAAGGCTTTGACAGGTAATCTATTTCCAGTGACTACTAGAATGTTAGATGATGCCATTTCTAGGTAATTCTCTTAATCTTTTCCCAATTCTAGATGCTTAATATTACCATTTATTGCTATTGAGCAATGGCAATTTCATTTTGCTTCAACTATTAGTGTTCATGACTTCATTAATGTCATAGCATTTAAATACGCATTTTGTGATGGTTTTTTAAAGTTTTCTATTTTTTCATTTGATGGATTGGCACAATAATTTATTGTATTTCTTGTTTTACTTTGTAGTTGCCTAATATCTGTGAAGTCTCTTCCTTATTGGGGCATATACCTCTACTGGTACTAACAGTGCTATGTTTGAATTTTTTCAATAGGACTATGATCTTTGCTCTAGTGCAAGAGTACCCTCAATCTATACAATGTTGTGCCTTCAATTTTTTCTTGTGGTAAACAAATCAGTTATACATGAAATTTACCAAATTACTACACAGTTTAATCAAGAAGCTTTCTTGACTAATTGCGATGGACTGTGGGAACTTCATGCTTTCAATATTTACCAAATTTTCAGTTAGACAATTATAACTGTTGGTTTGCCACATGTTCACTTGTTGTAAGGGGTAGCTACAGTGTCTTGATATTTCACATTATCATTCTTATGGCTTGCAATTTGACTTTTAAGCACAGATTCAATGGGTGGTAGTTCAGTCAAATTTGTTAGCCTATAAGAGCATATATGCTTTTGTATTGGAACATTTAGCTTCCTAAAAGGCCATTGCCCCATAGAATGGTTCTACTATAAGTTTCTTATCTGGTAATGGTTTTCTTGAGAATTTTTACAAGAAAATAGTAGTAAAATGATCCCAGAAAATTAATAGTAAGATGATCCCAGAAACATTTGAATTCATAATAAGGCCATTGGCCCATGGAATGGCTCTACTATAAGTTTCTTATCTGGTAGTGGTTTTCTTGAGAATTTTTAAAAGAAATTAACAATAAGATTATCCATATTATCCTAAAGTCATTTTTGTGGCAGTCAATCAAATTTGTTAGCTAATAAGAGCATATATGATGTTGTAATTTTAAAATAAATTAACAGTAAGTTTGTAAGATGATCCCACAAAATAGAAATTTAGAAAATTTTAGCTCCCTATTACAAGTTTTTCAGGACTAGCCTAAATGATCTGTAGCAAACTTCTAAGGAAATGTCAAATCTCTTCTACATAGAAGAAAACATTGACAAATATATTTCTAATATCTCATGGGATTCCTATGCAGGTAAATTATACTAGTATCTCCCTACATGATTGTGTTTGTACTTCTATTTTTCGAAGGACCTTTGGGTAGACATCCACAGTCCTAAAGTCATTTCTATTCAAAATTACATGGTTCACAACACTATGGTCCATAAAACTAGTTGTATTATTGATAAAGTCAAGAGACTGTTTGGTTACAAATGTATAACTTTGTGATCTGGGGATGTTGTTCTTGAGAACATTTACAAGAGATTAATAGTAAGATCATCCCAAGAAAATAAGATTCTAGCTCCCTGCTTTAGTGTTTCAAGACTGGGTCCTAGAGGATCTATAGGAAACTTCTCAGGAAAATTCAAGTACATGGAAGCAAGCTTTGGGAATTATATTCCTAAAGACATGTGTGCAGTTACTTCTCTCTCCTACCCCTTTATTTATTCAGGCCCTATTTCAGGGGATTCCAATGCAGGTAAAATCAAACCTGTGGCCTTCTATAGGATTGTTTATGTACTTCTATTTGTGGAAGGATCTTTCAGTAGACATTCACAGTCCTAAAATATTTGCAATTCAAAATTACATGGTTCACAATGTTGCAGTTCATAAAGCTAGTTGTGTATTTGACTAGTTAACAGACAGTTCACTTATCAATTTAAATAGACTCACCTTTTACATTCAATGATTTATAAGTGTTCCACTATATTTATTGATGATGGCCCTGAAGTCCATACCTTTTCATGAAAGTATTCCTTATTGTATAAGTCTAAATTTTTTTTATTAAATAAAATTTAGTCCTGTGTGATTCAATCTAGTTCTGGTATTATTTCTTTACTATCTATACTCTAGACTCTAAATCCAAAAAAATTAGATTTTGGTGGATAATGAAAAATCAAGAAAAGAAAAGAATTGCATATTTTTAGGTCCAAATTATACAAATTTTTTCATGTACATGTGTTTTTGTTTTGATCAGTTTAGATCAAGTTCAAAACAGTGAGAGATTCTCAGATTACCAGACCATGGAGGGAAAGTACGAATCTAACAAATAATTGTACATTTGAAAATAAGTATGGACAAGACACAGGAAAAGAAAATTAAAATGTAAATACTTCCTTTTCAAAAAACCAATAATAGGAGATAAAGAGGATCAACTAACCTTGTAGTGTATGTGGAAGACTCCCCAATGTAAGATATTTAAACTAAATAGATTCTATCTTGTATTTTCCAAAGTATTGGTCAATGATGGGCTTTGTTGTATCTCTTATTATGTTGCAAACTACCTAAAGAAAATAGAACAAATATAAGTACAAAAGATATCATCAAAGTCAAATTTCTGAATACAAAGCCTAACATTTTTTATTAATATATATCTCTTCAAATCCTCATGACTAATGTTCAACTTACAAGCTCAATGATTCACATTGGGATAGTAAAAACAATTCAATTTATGAATGTATACAATGATGGGACCTAAAAATACGAGTTACCTTATCAAGATAGGGCCACATCTCAAAAACAAAGCTATTAAGTCAATCAACTTGCATAATATTAGTGCTTTGGAAGACAACGTCAGATGAATTTTCACTCTGGTTAATTATAAAACAAAAGCATGACAAATGAATAGAAGAAACGTGACCTAAATTTATAGTATGTTCATACTCTCTCATATTAGATTTTTGACCCACAGTGGAAGATTTTCCAATTTTGGTTGTACCTTTATATCTACACAAGAGACCATACTTTTGAACATCTCTTTTGAAGGACCCTTTTTTATGCTTTTGGGTATCACTTAAAATGATTCATCTATGCTAGGCAGTCTATTCTATGCCATCAAACTAGAGTTTCTTGAAAATATTCATTTTTCAAATTGGTTCGATCAATCTTGCAGGCCATACAGTTCTAGGATGTTATAAAAATAGTTTGAAGGGTTAAAAGTTAGTTTGTTCCTCAGAAATCTTCCTCAAATTGTGTGCCCTTGTCTATTGAACACTCAAAAAATCAATTCCTAAAGACAACGCACTAATTTTTTAGGATAGGGATAGGCATAAAAAATTGGAGCATTAGAGTTGGGACTAATTTACATTAGGATTAGTAGATGTAAACAATTAGTGTGTTGACTCCAATTTACACTAGGAGCTATTTATGGGAGGCCTTGATAAAGTTGGTGTATTCCATGTTACTCATTACCAAGGCAATTGTAGATGAGCTGAATCACATTGTGTATCCAAATCCATGGTAGAGGTGAAAGAAGAACTCAAGCTCTTTCACTACAAAATTTGGGGGTTCCATCAAAGAGGCATATAGTAATTCTAGATAATGTTGGTCTTCCCAATGTCACTCTTTATGAAATCAAATTATAGATGAGATGAGGTACCTTGTATGCTCAAATTTTAAACCCACATTTTGTTTTAAAAAAGTAGTAGCTGGGGCAACCTTTTATAGATACCAAGATTTAGGAAAAAAAAAACTAAAAAATATCAATGGACAGTTATTATTAAGCACCTCAAGATTGGATATAGCATAATCCTTGCAACCATACAAGATGAGCTCTTAAGTGATCAAGTTATGAATGTGACTACCTCAATTGTTGGAAATATAGCCGTCAAATAACATTTATATTTGTGAGATTTATTTTTTATGCCCAAATTGGGGAATTTTTTGAACAAGTAGTTAATGTTGGGGGAAGATTTAATTTAGGAATGAAAGATTTGAACTTCTAAGAGGAAAACAAAAAATAAAATGCAAATAGAAAAGTAATTCGTTGAGGGAAATTGAGCTAAAATCACTGCTTTCCCCTACTGTTGTTTCACCATAGGATGAAACTGTTAGGAATGGGAACACTCAAAGGGGGGGGTGAATCAGTGTTCACTGTATTTTAACTTTTCACTTTAATCTGAATACTAAATTATAAATGCTTAAGTACTGAATTAAACATTCACATAAACATAAAACATGAAATCAACACATGACACCAATATGGTTAAGGGGAAACCCAAATAGGTAAAATCCCCGGTGGGACTTGATACCCACTAATATTCTACACTAGTATTTTGTGATCCTTGCTAGAAGATCCTTTACCTTGTTAGGAGTAGCTTTATAATTCTTTAAGTACAGTAGACCTTCTTAAGGGTCGAACCCTATTAGGAGTCTTTGACAATGATCCCTATTAGGGGAGTGGACTCACTATCCTAGAGCTTACTACTCAAATGATGAAGGCTACAACCTTTTGATTTCAGATACACACTATATCTGCAGATGAATTGTTACTGTCACACTGCTTGTCAGATCAGTTCCTTTTGTGCATTGATGCTTTGACCTCTAGCAAAGCTCTAATACATCATATGATTCTTCTCATACCTTTGCTCTGCTTAACACAACTCTTTTTTCACTTCCATACTAATTACAATGGGCGCATCTTATATTTATATATTCATACAAACAAAACAATTAGGTCGGCCCTATAACTAATTACAAACAACGCTTCCAAATGAATTGGCTTAAGTGTGCTTACAATTATACATGTATAGATGTTGAAAACCTAAATATAATGGGTGCATAGCCTCTACAACATTAATTTATAATCGCATACCAAAACAATCACTATCGGCTCCATGCTCTGTTCACTACTGGCACACACTGGCTGTGCAACTTCAACTGACTGTAACTTACACATCTTTGCATATCTATTTATGTGCTCATAGACTAAGCATAAGTATAGTCTAACAACCTTAACTTCCAGGGTGCATACCTTAATTCATCCATACACATGTGCGTTGATGCTTTGAGTCTCTGGTACTCTATTAACTGTCCAGTCTTTAGCAATTAATTGAATTCTGATCTCTACACTTAGTGTGCTAACTCCAAACTACTATATGACTTTGTTGCCATAATGAAAACACTATATATAGTCATATACTTTAGTATAGACAACTTTCCAATAGAAACACCTCTACCACATGTGCTCCTTGTAATCCAAGCATAGGTAAAGCTAAAAAGCATCATGGATGATCCAAACATCACTGCACAACATCTCATTCTCCCCCTTTGCAAATCACCAAGAAAAATGACAATTGCCAAAGCAACTATAAAGATAAATCTACAAATGACCTACTACGCTGGTCAAACCAAAAAGGGAAACTTCCTAGGAGGATTTAGATAAGGACCTATGATCATTTTCTCTAGAACAGTTACTCCTTTTGAATGCACATTAGTTCTTGTGTAAGGGCCTTCTTTTGAATGCACATTAGTTCAGATTGTTTTTGAGCTTCAACTAGTCGCACCTCTTTGAAAGTTGTTGCAAACTGAATGTTCCCAAAAACTTTGAACATTGAAGAATTAATATAAATATATGTACTACATGTTTTTAAGATTATGCCTGCATAGTCACTATTGACCCACCATGCCCAAGAATTAAGGTGTTCCAAACATATTCTATCAAATCTAAATAAGTATTTTTCTCAAGTTAGATATACAAGTGTAATCACAACTATTAAGACAATGGTTTGAGAGAATGATTCAACCTACATTAGCTAAGATTGATTTTTTCAAGTTGATCCAATGATCACTAATTAGAATTTTAAGTGCCAAATAATGTAATTCCTTCTTTTTGTTAGTCAAGGTGTACCAGACTAGTAAAAATGCCAAATTATATATCTGTTATGCATTTCTAGTTTAATGAGAGCCTTTTTTTCCCTATTACTAAAATCCCCACCTCATGTTTGTCTCTCTAGCACTTAACTGGAGCAAAAAAATCCATCATGGATTAAAAGATCAAGTTCATCCTTTTGCTAGAGAGAAATCTTGCCATTATAAGCAAGCTCTGTCAGCATGCAAAAATGTCTAGGAGACTTAGAAAACTCGATATGCTAGGATTGATAACCAGTTCAAGTGCAATTCAAGGGTAAAAAATTGTAGAATATACATCAGTGAAGTCTAATATATATACATATATATATATATATATATATAGATAGATAGATAGATAGATAGATAGATAGATAGATAGATAGATAGATAGATAGATAGATAGATAGATAGATATATAGGTATCGAGACCTGATGTTGATGCAATCCTTAAGCTTGCGAATTGGATGAGGTACAGATCCGTGACAAATATAGTGTAGATTGGGTGTAGTCACAATGATGAACTACAACTGATTTGGAACCTAACTGAAGAATCTGTGATTTAAGATCATTGAGGAGTTTCTGATTAGATATGGAATATGATAAAATCAGTATTATGTTGTCATTAATGTCAACTAGTTTGACAGCACTTATCTTGTAAGTTACAATACCGAAACATCTTAAGAAAGGTGAAAGTGATGAAGAATAGAAATATCTACATGAGGAAGATGTATATGTCAGATGAGGATAATGAATACATTGAGTAACTTGTTCATGAGTCTATGACCTTATGATATTGACTTTATTACGTTGCATTCATATATGATGAAGAATAGAGCTTAAAGACACAAAGCAGTGTTGTCAGTAAATGAATCATTTTAGTATACACTGACGAAGTGTAGAGTATACCGAGCACAGTGTTAACCAAGCTTGTGTTCACCAACACATTTTCTTGTTAACCAAGCATAATAGAAAGGAATTAAATGATCAGTTTAGCCGATAAGATTGATGAGCTAGAAAGTGTATGAAATCAAGGTAACAGATAATGTTTGTTATAAAGATCGACGGCTAACATAATTCAAGGAAGATCTAATGGAGCATATTGAAATGTGTTATTGACACATCATCCAAGGAAGATTAAAGTGGAAAAATCAACGAAGATGATTAAGCAACAAAATCTAATGGAGGAGAAGAAAATGATTTACATGTCTATATAAGAGACTAGATTTTCATGATGAAAAATCGTTGGAAGAAGAAGATATTGTAGAGTTATCACGTGAACAAGATTCATTCATTCTAATCATACTGGTTAGTGAGAACCGAACTACAGAGTATTACCGAGTAACAAAGAGTAATTACCGATGGATAGTAAGTTGATACATTGTTGAATCTAAAGTGTTACATTGATCAGAAGGATTTGTATGAGCTAAATATTGATTTGTAATTTGCAATTGAAGTTGTATTAAGGAAAATCATCTACTGTTACATATTTAACCATTATACATAGTCAAATCTCTTAACTGAGTGGACTATAAAGTCTTTTATGTATCATTCATAGAATGAACATTGTTATCCTATCAACCTCATAGTGAATGCTGGTTGGATGATAACGGTTGGTCTAAAATCCTCTAACAAGGTCACACCTAACAGTGTGTTTGTAACCTTTAACAAGGTTGGGTCTTCACCAACCTCACTTCAGAAGAGTGAATATCTTTGGGTTGCTAGTCCGAGGTGGTTTTTCCCTTCATAGGGTTTCCACATTAAATCTCGTGTTATGTGTTGATTGTGATATTTATTTGTTATCATACTTTGCATATTACCTATTAGATTTGATCGATAACTGTTATAAAGTTTAGATTGATAATCAGTAAAAGCACAGATAGAGAAAGTATTTTATGTTTACTGAGTAGCAGAAGTTGAAGTATTTGTTTTGGATTATACATTTTGATTTGGGATAGTGATTAACTGATTCACCCCGCTCTCAGTTATTCTAACAATTGGTATCAGAGCATTGGTTGCTTAGAAAAAAGTTTTAAGAACTTTAGCACAAAGGTCTCAAGATGTATAAGAGGGAAGTGCCAAGACTGAACAAAGAGAACTTCACAGTATGGCAAAGCCGGATGAAGTTGCACATATCTAGAATTGGGAATTTTGCACTAGAACTGATGGAGAATGGCTACATTGAACCGACCCCTAGTCCCTTAACTCTTGATCAATTGAAAGATAGGAATGAACACAATACTACTATGATGGAACTTGATTTTTCATGTACCGATGCTGAATTTGAAGACATCAAGGGATGCACTACAGCCAGAGCCATGTGGGAAAAACTTGCACTGATATATAGTGGAGATTTGAATGTTAAGAGAGCCCGAGTTGAAAGCCTTAGAGGTAGATTCGATGATATGAAGATGAAGGAAGGTGAGAACATTATGCAGTACTCAAATAGACTAAAAGAGGTTGTACATGCTATTAGAGCATTTGATGGAGTTATTGATGATGAAACAGTGATAAGCAAGATTCTTAGAACTTTACTGCCAGTTTATGCAATCAGGATCTCTGTAATTCAGGAAACAAGGGCTACATCCAACCTTACTCTTGACACACTGATTGGTAAGCTTAAAACCTTTGAATTGAATAACTTTGATAACATGGTGAACCTACAATAGTGGGTTACAGTTTTTTGCCTAAACGGACACTGAACTCTACATTTTGAAAAAAACTTTCAGATTTGAATGCATATTCTTGTTAAACCATTTGGAATCGGAAGATGAAGTAAATTAGAGTCTTTTAGGATTTTCTATCTAGATTCTAAATATATTTTTTATTTTTATTTTTGAATTTATTTGATTGGTTTTTTCTTTCTCCCACGAAAACTGGTATGTTGCTAAAAATGTCATTTTCAGAGAGTTACATTATTTTCATAGAGCATAACTTTTTTTATAAAATAGATATTAATGTGATATTTTTGAAGTTAGTCTTTTAACATTCATATGGAGGGCATGCAATTGGTTTGATGAAATTATCATGATTATTTCATATTTTATTAACGTTTGAAGTTGACTAAACCATAATTTTGACATACATTGACTACATAGCTTAAAACTTGTTGTGTATTTTTCCAATTTCATTTTTATTTATTTGGATAGCTAGAGAACTCCAATACCTAGGGCATAGATATTTTTTAGACTTTTTTTTTCCCTCATTTACTATTTTTTCATAAGTTTCAAACATAGAGGTAGACATACGGTGAAATATCTATGTTTAGTAAAACTAAAAATACAAAGTCATAATAAACTTAATGTATATTAACATTATAATCATTGGAAAGAGTTTTCTCAGTAGTACCTTACTACCTAGATAAGTTTTTCAAATGGATTCATTTGATCTACCAAAAGATAAAGTTGGAGTGATTTTTCATCAGCATTTTAATAGGTGCGAAGGAGACTCCATTTTAGGTATGAATGAGGAGTATAGATGTTATATCAATATTTTTTTTATCTAAGATGCTTTGAGCTAACCATTTGTAATTAATTCCTTCAAATGAAACCTCTCAAGGCTTAAATAATCACATTTTATTAAAAATCTGTTATTTCAGCAAAAATCAACATGTCTAAAAAGTGTAACCCACTATTGTGGGGTCACCCAACAGTGTTGTTCCTTCTGTGGAATCCACTTTCATGTCATCTTTGAAGATTGGTAAGTCTAGTAGGAAAAATAAGAATGATGATAGTGATAGCAATACCGATGATGAGCTTGATGAACTTGAAGCTCTTATGGCCAGAAGGTTACCCAAAGGTAAAGGAAGATATAGAGGTAAGCTACCTTTGGCATGCTTTAATTGTAAAGAGGTTGGCCACATCACTGCTAGATGTCCACATAAGAAAGATGATGATAGATCCAAAGACCGATCGGAAGGAAGCTATGGGAGAAGAGTCAACAGAGGCTACCGTCACAACAACAGAGATAACCAAGATAGTTATGACAAAGGGGAAAAGGTATGTTACATAGCCAAAGATATTGAATCTAAATCTGATTTTGATGATGACATAGAAGTTGCATTTGTTGCTATGAAAGATGACTCAAAAGAAGAAGAGAAACATGAAGAAATAGTATTGATCTCTAGAGTAAACAGAAATGATACATGAATCATAGACAGTGGCTATACACATCATATGACCGGTGATGTAGAGAAATTTGATCAACTTGATGAATACAATGGAGGATCTATGAGAATGGGTAATGATGCACCTTGTATGGTAAGAGGAAAAGGTTCACTGATGATTAATGATAGAATAAAATGTAAAAATGCATACTGGGTAGATGGATTGAACTATAATCTATTAAGTGTGGCACAGTTGAACAATTCAGGCCACCAACTTGCTTTTGAGAGCAAAAAGGTGAAGATTTATGATGATGGAGGAAGACTTGTCAGAACGGGTACACAATCTAGAGGTAACCTATTTTATCTTGATATTGATTAGTCTTCTTGTTTGTTAATGAAGGATGAAGATGCATGGTTGTGGCATAAAAGGTTATGCCATGTGAACTTTGACAACATGATCAATATTAGCAAAAAGAGAAGAGTTAGAGGTTTGCCTAACTTGTCAAAACTTTATCATGCTATTTGCCATGAATGTCAGAAAGGTAAGATGACTAAGTCTAGTTTCAAAAGAAAATACTACTCAACAAAGAAGATACTTGAGTTGGTTCATATCGACCTGTGTGGTCCTATGAGAACTCAAAGTTGTTATGGTGATAGATACTTTATTCTTTTGTTGATGACTATACTAGACTGATGACTATTATGTTCTTGAAAGAAAAATCTGAAGCTTTTAAAATGTTCAAATGGTATAAAGCTAAGGTAGAAAAAGAGACTGGTGAAAAATTGAAATGCTTAAGATCTGATAGAGGAGGTAATTTATCTCTAATGAATTTACTAATTTTTGTAATGAGCATGGTATCAAAAGACAGGTCTCTGCACCGAGGACACCTCAGCAAAATGGCATTGCTGAAAGAAGGAACAGGTCAATAATTGACTGTGCTAGAACACTGATGATACAAAAGAATGTTGCTTAGACATATTGGAGAGAAGCTGTTAGTACAGCTATATATGTTCTTAACTGAGTACAACTGAAGATTGACACCAACCGGATAGCTTATGAATTATGGTTTGGACACAAACCTACTATAAGTTATTTCAAGATTTTTGGAAGTAAATGCTTTATTCTGAAAGATGAGAGAAATGGAAAATTTTATTCAAAAGGAGATGAAGGGATATTCTTAGGATATTCTACTAAAAGTAAAGCATATAAATGTCTGAATAAGGTTACAAATAAGATAATTGAAAGTACTAATGTCTGTGTTGATGAGTTTGATGACAAGAACATAGAGGAAAGTAGAAAGGAATAGGAAGACTATGGTAGATTCACTTACATTGAACAACCAGAGTATCTACTGAAGTCGCAACCTGTTATAACTGGTCAGCAGGAAAACAATGCAGAACAACAGGAAGAACAAACCGATGAACAAGATGGAGCTACCGAGAAAGCTAATGAACCTGAACAGGATGAACTAGAAAGAAGAGACTGAATACTAGCTAGATTTTTCAAGAGACATCATCCTGAAACACAAATTATTGGAGACAGACAAGCTGGAATGCAAACTAGGAGCAAAGCAAGACAAGGTACATGTCTAGTTTGTGAATTTGAACTGAAAAATGTAAAAGTTGCATTAGAGAATGATGAATGGATTAATGCAATGAAAGAGGAAATAGAGAAAATAGAGAAGAACAAAACCTGGAGTTTAGTACCCCAACCAAAGGACAAGAATGTTATCAGTACTAAATGGATGTTCAGGAACAAGCTGAATGAAAATGGTGAAGTTACTAGAAATAAAGCTAGATTGGTATGCAAGGGATATGCACAGGAAGAAGGCATTGACTATGGTGAAACATTTGCACCTATTGCTAGATTTGAAGGAGTTAGAATGCTACTTGCATATGCTAGACACAAGAAATTCAAAGTCTATCAAATGGATGTGAAGTCAGCATTTCTGATTGGTATACTTGAAGAAGAGGTCTACATAGAACAACCTGAAGACTTCGTTGATCCAAACAATAGAGACATGGTATGTAGATTACACAAAGCTTTATATGGTTTGAAGCAAGCACTAAGAGCATGGTATGAAAGGCTACATACTTGTTAAGTATTGGATTTGTTAGAACAAGTGAAAACAACAATGTGTATATGAAAGGTGATACTGATGATACAATTCTTATTGTTGAGATATTTGTGGATGATATTATTTTTGGAGGACAAGATCACATATGCAAAGCCTTTGCTGATGAAATGAAAAAGGAGTTTGAAATGTCTATGTTCAGAGACATTAATTTCTTTCTAGGACTACAAGTGATTTAGCAAAGTGATGGGATATTCATCACACAATCTAAATACATAAAGGAAGTATTGAAGACATTTGGCATGAAAGATGCTAAACCTATGGGAACACCGATGGCTACTAGATGTAAAATAACAAAGGAGGATGAAACTATAGAGGTAAACTAGACACTTTACCGATCCATGATTGGTAAGCTAATGTATGTAGTTCACAGTAGACCAAATATAGCACATGTTGTGGGAATTGTTGCTAGATTTTCTTCTAACCCTAGAGAATCACACATGACTACTAAAAGAATCTTAAGATACCTGAAAAAGATAAAAGATTATGGCATTTGGTATCCTAAGGAAGGCAAGTTTGAGCTAAAGGTATACACCGATGCTGATTGGGCTGGAAATGTAGATGATAGAAAAAGCACCACTAGAGGAGCATTTTTCTTCGATGAAAGACTGGTAACTTGGATAAGTAAAAAGAAGGCTTGTATTTCTTAGTCTATAGCTGAAGCAGAGTATGTTGATGTTGCTACTAATTGCTCAAACATTGCATACATTAAGCAAGTGTTGGAAGGAATGAATGAGGTAATCACTGACCCGGTGATTATATACTATGACAACACTAGTGCCATTAATATTTCAAAGAATCCAATGATGCACTCTGAGACAAAGCATATATCTATTAAGCATCACTACTTAAGAGAACAAGTGCAGGAGAAGCAAGTGAAGTTAGAATTTGTTACATCTAAGGAACAACTTGCAGACATCTTTACAAAGCCTCTACCAAAGGACACATTTGACTACTTGAGGACTAGAATTGGGGTATGTCCCCTATCTACCAGTCACTAAGGTGATCTGGATGTTGCATTAGCCTAATCTTATCAGAAGATCATTCATGTTGATGCAGCATAGTTCACACTTTGGATCATGTTCAAGGTTGTGATTAAGTTTTGAGAACTGAAATAGATTGGGACATCAGTATACAGAGATATAGAGAATGTAATGGACAACAGAGAGTTACTTGGCTACTGAAGAGCTATTTGTTTATTTATTTCTTTGGCATTTTTGTCAAAGGGAGAGATAAATAATATGAAAGGGAGATAAACATGCACCAATGAGAACTATCTAAGGGAGAGATAATCTGAAAGGAATAGAGCATTGAAGATCAGTTACTGAGAACAGAAGCAGGAATAGGAGAACTGAAAAGAGCATATCTGATGATTGGCATAATAGCATTACAATTGTTTAGTAACGTAGTGATTAAACATATTAAGCTAGGGAGAGCTTGTACATCATTTGTTCATAGAGTTGTAGAATACATGTTTGGTATGTGTAAGGTACATTTCATATTACTTGAGTTGCCATCAATGCCAAAGGGAGAGATTGATGAACTACAACTGATTTGGAACCTAGTTGAAGAATCTATGATTTAGGATCATCGAGGAGTTGCTAATTAGATATGGAATATGATAAAATCAGTATTATGTTGTCATTAATGTCAACTAGTTTGACAACACTTATCTTGTAAGTTACTATACCAAAACATATGAAGAAAGGTGGAAGTGATGAAGAACAAAAATATCTACATGAGGAAGATGTATATGTCAGATGAGGATAAGGAATACATTGAGTAACTTGTTGATGAGTCTATGACCTTATGATATTGACTTTATTACATTGCATTCATCTATGATGAAGAATAGAGCTTAAAGACACAAAGCAGTGTTGTTGGTAAATGAAGCATTTCAGTATACACCGATGAAGTGTAGTGTCTACTGAGGACAATGTTAACCGAACTTGTGTTCACCGACGCATTTTCTTGTTAACCAAGTAGAACAGAAAGGAATTAAATGATTAGTTTAGTTGATAAGATTGATGAGCTAGAAAGTGTATGAAATCAAGGTAACAGATAATGTTTGTTATAAAGATCGACGACTAACATAATTCAAGGAAGATCTAATGGAGTAGATTGAAATGTGTTATTGACACATCAGCCAAGGAAGCTTAAAGTGAAAAAATCAATGAAGATGATTAAGCGGCAAAATTTGATGGAGGAGAAGAAAATGATTTACATGTCTATATAAGAGACTAGATTTTCATGATGAAAAAATGTCAGAAGAAGAAGATACTACAGAGTTATCACGTGAACAAGATTCATGCATTCTAATCATACTGGTTAGTGAGAACTGAACTACAAAGTATTACCGAGTGACAAAGAGTAATTACCGATAAATAGTAAGTTGATACATTGTTGAATTTGAAGTGTTACATTGATCAGAAGGATTTGTATGAGCTAAATATTGATTTTTAATTTGCAATTGAAGTTGTATTAAAGTAGATCATCTACTGTTACATATTTAACCATTGTACATAGTCAAATCTCTTAACCGAGTGGACTATAAAGTCTTTTATGTATCATTCATAGAATGAACATTGTTATCCTGTCAACCCCATAGTGAATGTTGGTTGGATGATAACGGTTGGTATAAAATCCTCTAACAAGGTCACACCTAATAGTGTGTTTGTAACCTTTAACAGGGTTGGGTTGTCACCAACCTCACTTCAGAAGAGTGAATATTTTTGGGTTGCCAGTCCCAGGTGGTTTTTCCATTCACAAGGTTTCCACATTAAATCTCTTATGTTATGTGTTGATTGTGATATTTGTTTGTTATCATACTTTGCATATTACATGTTAGATTTGATCGGTAACTGCTATAAAGTTTAGTCTGATAATCGGTAAAAGCACAGACAGAGAAATTATTTTATGTTTACCGAGTAGCAGAAGTTGAAGTATTTGTTTTGGATTATACATTTTGATTTGGGATAGTGATTAACTAATTCACCCCCCTCTCAGTTATTCTAACACACAATTGCAAATTGTAAGACTCACATAGCGCTAGTTGATGTCACCTTGGATCTAAGTTGAAAGAAGCCCTAGGTGGGCTAACTCAGGTCACATCTAAAGGGAGTTGAAGGCTCAATTTTGAAGTCTCCTAAGTATGAGATACTATATAGGTACTATCTCTCCTTCTTGTATTTATTTCTTATTTTATCCTGTGCTTAGTTTTATTAGATCTCAATAGATTGATATATTCCTTGCTAGAATCTTAAATATACTAACAAGATGCACAATTGTTACATGTAAATGACATAAAATTTTGAGGCATACACAAGGCATGTAAAATTGTTTGACAAAATGTCTCAAAGAAATGATGTTTCATGAAATTCTATATTTAAATATATGTACAAAATTGGTTTGTTGACAGAAAATTCCAAGAAAATGTAATAACTTTTAATTATGTCTCCTACCATTTTCTTGGTTGCTTTGTGTGGATCCTGCTTGGCTAGGTTATGGCCTGAGATTCATTAGGGATTTGGAATTTTAAACACAGGTATAAGTCAGGTTGGAAATGGTCTTCATAGAGGGTATGGAATCTCTAGAGACCTTGTGATGGAGAAGAGTCAAGGTCCAAAAAAAGTAGAAGACCATGGTGACAAAGTATGGCTTGGCAGACTGATAGTCTTCGGCAAAATTGATAGACAAGAATCGATAGTATAAGTAAAATTTATAGAGTATGGTTACTTTAACTAACCTTCCTTATTTATTACTTTAACACACCTTCTTGAAGCATACAAATCCATGTGAACTATTTACCAAAATATGAAATGTGGTCTCGTGGGCTGTAATGATTATAGTGTAAGCAAAAAATGGATTTGTTAAAAACACTTTAGAAACTTTCAAGAAACTACAATTGGAAGGTGTAAAGCCAAATTATATAATATTTTCCAACATCCAACCAAATACATAGATCATTGTAGCACCCATAGGTGATAAGGCATTGGTCATCAGCAAAAATGAAGTGGGTATGTGGAAGTTAAGGATATCGATAACTGGACAACTACAATTTGAACAATAGCATATTTTGTACCAAAAGCTATAAATCCACACTTGTCAAAGAAACAAATTACACAAATAGCTAAATGCAATCTACCAAGACATAGCTTATAATCATACACCCCAAGCCTTCAAAATTGAACTAGTTGATCATTATTTTTAGCTAATAATTTTCAAAGTTGATTAATATTTGTTTAATTCAAAGAATTTTAAGGATGGCTATGTTTGATGTGATTACAGGGTGAAGTTGTCTCTTAACCTGAAAGGAACACTTTCAATATTGCACTTGTAGATGGATGATATTAGACATGTTTAACTGTTTTAACAAATGAAACTCTAGTACTTGTTTGGACTATTTTAGATTACTATATTTACAACAACTTTTGTCATCCACAATCATATTTTAAATGTGATATTTGCATTGCCTTGAATGACATTTTATCTATTGGAATTTTTTTGTTCATCTATCACTATAAAGTTTAATAGCTTTAATGGACTCTAGATTCTTCAATGCTTACTTTTCCTACTATTAGTTTATGGTTTACCGACAAGACAATAAGTTTATAGTTAATTCGTACTATTTTGTGCAAATTGGATGGGGAACATGTTTCTCAGAATTACATTAATCATAGTTAGGAATAATTTATTTGTCAGGTGGATCTTGGAATAGGAACAAATGAACTTAATTCAAAAACTATTTAAACAAATGATATAATCATAATTCAACTAGCCAACTATACAGCTTAGATAGAAACACTGGAAAAGATATACGTTTATATAATAAATGTTTTCCTTCATAACTAGCCTTCTTAGATGTATTTCAACATCATTTCACTTAATCCATCTCTCAATCATTACAAATTTATGGGAAAACAAAAACCTGCCTGGATACTGATTCATTTTTCTCCATAGACGCTTTCTCCCAAAACCATATTCTTGGTGACAAGGGCATCTTCCTTGGCCTTACCAATGAAAACCCCTTTGTTATGGTGTGGCTTGATCACCACTTTCACACCGCGCTTCATCCCACCTCCTATGTCGCTATGACCACCCCTTCCACCACCTCAACCTCTACCACAATCACCTCCTCCTCTACCACCAAATCCACCCCTTCCTCCATGACCAAAATGAATGTTGCCTCTTCCCCCACCATCACTGCTACAATCTACCACTATGGAGCTCATTCAAAATACCTAGTTGAGATTTCATACATGAAACTAATATTGAAAATCAAAGGGGTTTTTTCCCTCTAATATCTAGCAAACCCAATGGTTTTCATCCTATGATTTGGTTACTCAGACATGAGTGCTATGAATATGTTTTTGGTTAGGGTTTCTATTTAGAATAATGCAGAATGCTAAATGAGCATGTCCAACTCTTGATATTATCAAAAGTGATTATAGATATGAGATCCTACTCAAAATAATGACTCATTTAGAGAAGAGAAGGACCAAGGGTAGTGGAAGATGCAACGACCATATTAATGAAGCATGCCTATGAATTATATATATGCACCTGATCTATATAAATTCTAATTGCAAAATGCTTAGATGAATTTTAAATATAGTTACTATTTAGAGATATTGGAAAATAGTAGCTAGAATAATGTTTGTGCAATAAGTCTATTGGTGAATGCACATTATTGGTGAAATACAACTTATAAGAATATAAGTATATGATATTATCAAATGTTAATGTGTAAAGGAGTTTTAATCATTCATTTAGTCATTTTTATTAGGGTAACTAATTATTTAGTCATTTTAGTTGTGATTTTACCCGATGACCAAATTGGTCATTTATTTAGTCATTTATATTTGTAGAACATGATCAATTTTAGTCACGTGACTAAAAAACTAGTAGAACATGATTAGTTTTAGTCACGTGACTAAAATTTTTAGTCACCTGGCCATTTATTTCTGAAATTCTACTAGTGTATTTAGCCTCTTTTACCTACTACAATAGCATCCAAATCTTTTGATCCTAAAGCTTTTTGTCAATATTATCGTTAGAATGGTCATGATACTAAGAAGTTCTATTCTTTAAAACATAAGGTTCAAGACTTAATTGATTCTAATACCTTATCTATTGATAATCTTGATGGTAGCAGGAACAAATCTGTCTCTCCTCCTAATTAGAATCTTCAAATTTATACAAATCCTTTACCTACACATGATACCAATACCATTGCTCAACCATCTTCTATGGATATTGTTTATGATTCAAAGATGGATGATCTTAATCACATTGTTAATCAAGTGGAGTATGTTGTTCAATTTATATCTCCACTTTCACTTCAAGCTCAACCTCAAGTTCCACCTCAACCTATACCAAAACTGCAACCTAAGCTGAAATCTCAACCTAAACCTTGAAAACAACCTAAGAATAAAAGATCTCAAGAACTTTTGATTACCTTTGATGATTCTAAGACTATTAAAGCTCACGATGGTCCCCTTTACATTTATGCTAGGATTTCTCAGATACCTATGCGCGGTTGTCTTGGTTATCCTACATCCTTAGTCAATGTTATTACTGAAGAAAACATTTTTATGAAAAAATTGCAACGTGACTCGTATGATACATCTAATGTGTGGATTCAAACTTTTAATGGTTTTTTTTATCCATCATTTGGTTCTATTAACTTACCGGTTGAACTTTGTGGTAAAATTGTGAACACTACCTTTGTTTTGGTTCCTACTTCTGATCAATTTCAACTTAAGCTTGGTTTGTCATGGTTAAATGACATGCATGCTATCGCTTCCCCTATCCATAAGTTGTAGATCCCTATAGTTTTTTTGATCATTAGTGTTTTCACACTTAGTCATATCTAGGCAAACATGGTCGGTCATCACTGCGACGGAGTTGTTTTGTATAGGCCAAGTTTTGTATTGTACACTTATCAAGCAGTAGTACTGCCGAGTAAAGTCATGGTCACTATATGTTTGTAATATGCCAAGGAGTGTATTTGTTACCAAGTTACATATATCAATGATTTCTGAGTGTCAGAGAATTTGAACCGATGCCGAGTGCCAGAGATAACTTTTGCCGAGTGAGCCAAAATTGACATACAAGTCTGGAATGGCACAATGATCGACGTAAACCATTTTTGGTAACAATAATATTTTTCATTTTGTCTATTGAGACAATCACGAAGGTAATTATGCATCTATGTTATTATCATTAATCCCTATGTAAATCCTAGAGCCAATCAGAAAATTGTATAGTTTAGGCGGCAATAGAAATAAATCTGTACCATAGATCTTGTAGTGGTAAAACATTTTTGTTGCTATATAAGGGAAGATCTGGATAGAGATAAGTGTGTGAATCAAAGAGAATAGAAGAGATATCAGTGACCAAGTAAAGCAGTGAAAAGAGCAGAATCAAGAAAGATCAGATAGAAGAGATCACAAACATACAGTGAAGAGAAGATCTGTAATCAGCATACAAGTCCAAACTGAAAGATCAGGTACTGAGACATTTTGACCAGTGTATCAGTGTAAATCTCTTAACCAAGTAGTCTTAGCAGACTTTTTGTAAATCTCTTTATCGAGTACTTATTTCATTATAAGTTCATAAATCCTTTAACAGGGTAGACTGAACAAGTCTTTTAGCTTTTAACCGAGCAGACCTTTCATAGGGTAGATCATGTTTGATCACATTTTGTAAGCCCTAATAGGAAAAACTTATTACTGTAGTAGTGGAGATTTGTGGGTGTCATCCCCACCCCAGTTTTACCTTTCAAGGGTTTCTGGGTTACCAAAATTATTGTGTTATGTGTGATTTCATGGATGCTGCTTGACATGTTATGTTACTTAGAATGATCAAGATTTGTTTACATGATGCATAAAGTTTTAATAGTTTAAAAGACATAGAGATGAGTGAAATCTGATTCACCCCCCCCCCCCCCCCCCCTCTCAGTATTACTTTCCCATTCATACTTCCAACAATTGGTATCAGAGCTGAAGGTTTCTCACAAGGAAGTCTAACCACTTGAGGAAAAAGATCTTGAGATGGAAGCCTACAAACTGGGAAAGTTTATAGAGAACCAAAAGATTGAAGTACAACTAGCATTACAATAGCTGGAAGCAGCCAGAGGAGAACTGAAGAAATCATTGAGCAAGAGAAGAGAGATTTCAATTCAACAAAATGAGCCACAGTACAAAGAGGAAGACATCTCTGGACTATTTGGTAATGGTAACTCTGTCAAGAGTGATAAAGCTATAAAAGAACTACTGGAGAAAAACACCATACTGAATGATGAAATCAGGACTCTAAAGAGAGAACAAGAAATCCAATCAGTTAGACTCTGTGAAGTAATGGAACAGAAAAAGAAAGCTGAAGATGATAAGGCAATGACTAAAGAAAACAAAAGGAAAATTTTAATAAGGCTAGATGAAAGAACAAGTGACATCCAAAGGTTGACCAACAATCAACTAGATATGGTAAACCAACTACTGCTGGCAAATCAAGAATTGGGCAGGAAAGATATGGAAGTCAATCAACTAAAATCTAAAAATGATCAACTAAAACATGAGTTGAGAACTGAAAAAGAAATCAATGAGAGGATGAACAAACCTAATGAAGCTATAAAGTACTTTGAAGAACTGCTAAGGTCACCTAGGAGATCTGATTATAGATCTGGACTTGGACTGAATGAACATTCATCTACTGAAGAAGGAGAATCATCAATGAATGAAGAACAAGAGACTGCTAAACCAAAGAACACCAAGCCCACTTGTCATCACTATGGAAAACTAGGACACATGGAAAACATATGCAAAAGTAAACATGGTAAGTCTAATCCTAAACCTAAGTTTAATGGACATTGTTTTAACTACAACAAGCATGGACATCAAGCACATGAATGTAGATCAAAAGTTAGCTCACCTAAGTTTCAAGGAAGTTGTTTCAATTGTCAGAAATATGGGCACAAAGCATTTGAATGCAGATCAAAACCAAGATGGGCATCTAATGAGAAAACTAAGCCAGTCAAAAGACACAACTATTACAATTGGGATTACAACACTTGGTATAATTGTCACTATTGTGGTAAGTATGGACACATTGGAGCTAATTGCATGAAGACTCATTTTAGAGGCAAATATAAAAGTTGGATGAAAGGAAGCATGGTCTGTTACAAATGTAATAACGTCGGTCATTTAAATAAAGACTGCAAATCACCCATGCCAAGTAATAACCAGAATGAAGAGATTCATGAGAAATTGAAGAATCAGATGAACCAAACATGAAAAAAGAAAGAAGAAGGAACCACAAGTGAAGCAAGCACATTTGAGGTTACCCAATCCAATGGATCAGGTGATCACACCTCTTCTAACTAAGTGTGAAGGATATGTTTGGAACTGATTCATGCAAAGTTTATCTTTCATTAGTTCCTAACATAGTAATAAGCAAAAGTCCATATCTACATAGACAAAGATGCATTAGGACACATCTGAGAAAAATAGTAAGTTTCACTTATGATGTCGAGCATCAGTGTTTTGATCGAGCTATCAATGTTTTCTGAGCACCTGCAATGACTGAAATGTTTTATATATATGCCGAGTTGTATCACATTGGTTATACTGACCAAGCTTGTATTTAATCGAGGTCAATATAAGTTCTACCGTGATAGCTGTACTCCAACAGAACTTGTACGAAGCATTTATCAGCATTAATGAGGCCCTAATCATAATTTGTTGGATCTATTAAAGTGGAAAATTATCATTATTTCATTTTACCAGGCTAATCAAGATTTGAGAGAGCAATTCTGAATCTGAGCAACCAGAGCAAGCAAAGTGTTTCTAAATCTTTTCAACGTGCCGTCGGCAAAATTCATTTACAAGGTCAGTGATAAAAAGGTACTTTACTAAGTAAAATATTCTACTTTCAAATATTTCAATTTGAAATGGCATTGTCTTCATCCGCACCAGTCAAGAAACAGGGAAAGGAAGTTTTCAATGTGCAACTCATAAGAAATGAAGTGTGTAAACTGAGTGTATTCAAGGGTATATCTGAAAGCACCATAAAAGGAGATTTGAATGGAGCCCTATCATCGACTCTAAAGAACGTATTAATAATGAACGATGTGAGATCCTACTATATGTGCAAAATTGGGGAAATTGGCGACTATGAGATCAGGGAAGCGTATGATAAACTTTGCATCAACGGAGTGTTGAAGTGAGAACACAAGGTTGTTGCCGACCGAGGGTTAGTTCATGCCCTAGATTTCCCGCAAAACTTTAAAGTTGAATGGATAAAGATAGTTTTGAGTTGAGTGCATGACATGAAATTAAGGCTGGAAGATGGACCGGTAAAGATCACGAAGGAAATGATACACAAAGTTACTTGTTACCCTATGATTGAAGGGAAAAGAAAAATGAAATGTGCAAGCAAAGAAGAAATACAAGCACACACACAGGAAACTTGGAACAAGCGTGGAATGACCATCTCCACCATTACAGATCCAGTAATTGACTTCGTCGTCCAAGTTATCTCGCACAAGTTTTATCAGTCTAGTCAGTTGGACAACGTCCCCTGTATGGCAATGGACCAGGCATGGAAAATAGTTAAGAAAGGGCACACATATGATCTTGCTAAGCTCCAACAAGCTCAACTTATCGAGAACCTGAGCTTGATTCGGACATCAAAAAACTCTATGTGTAAGTTCGGTTCCCTACTGATCTGTATATTCTTCTATGTCAAAAAGTGTTTTCCTACACGTGGTGATGTAGTATGGGATGATAAGAAGCCTGTAACTATTCAAATTAATGAATTTATAAACTAGATAGGTGATAATTTTGAAGGGATAATGGACAACTACTTCATCAAATTTAAGAAAAAGATGAGAAATAGGACTAGAATCCTTGTGTCTCTGATTGAGAAATATAGCAAAGACATTTGTTTTCTTGTAGACATAAACTTTACTTATGTGCAGGCAGTCCTACCTAGTGTTTCATGGTTAATGCCATTACCCTATGAACTCAATATTGATGAAGCAATTGTTGCAATCATAGTACTACTAGCTGAATAAATTGATGCTAAGGCACCTTACTTTGGTACATTTGAAGAGGCCAAATCAAAGATATCTTTGGGATTACTAGCTGTCAGTACAGAGAAGAAAAGATAGAAAATAGTGAAAAATCTGGAAGAATATGTTAAAGAAGCTGAGAAAAATAAACCATTAGAGTTAACCCAAGGACTGGGTGAAGATGAAAAGAGTGCAAACAGTGAGAGTAAGAAAGAGAAAGAAGAAGAAGAAAAGGAACCAGAAATTACCGAGTCCCTACCAAGAGGAAAAGTGTTAAAATGAAAAGTGACAGTGACACCATCACTTAGACCACGAACTAGGAGAAATACTCTCGAGACCCCTAAAGTGTCTTCTACATCTGTTAAGCAAAAATCTGAGGCAGTGCCGACTAAGGCCATGAAGAAATCTAGAAGGAAACTTGTTCTACCAGAAGATGAAGATGAAATAACTAAAAGTGATGAAGAAGTGAAAAGGAAAGTCACACAAAAGGGTGCACATCAACTCACTATTGATGAATTATGTCACAAACTTACTAGTATAGCTACAGTTGATGAGATAAAAAGATTAAAGTTTGGACAACTGAGCATTGGTGATAAAGAGAAAGTTGAGGATACCGTTCTTGAAATGTTATGTATTTTCAAGATGCTGCCAATTGAAATTGAAAATAGAATTCCAAAGGAATTACGCACCAGGGTCGCACAGAAATGGGAGTTTGATTTACAAATAGAGAAGGAAATAAGAGAAAGTACATTAGCACAAGTTGAATCCACCCTCACCCCCAAAGACATCAAGCAGATAATTGAACAATACAAAGGAAAATTTGATCCTAAGCTTAGAGCCTATCTTATTCTTCAACACAAGGTTGAAGATGTTGTGCAGAAAAGTTTAAAAATTTGGAAAATAGTGTTTGGATTATTGGTTGATAAAGATGAAGGACAGGTTGCTAGCACTTCACAGGCCGCAAAACCTAAAGCAACACACAATAAAATGGAGACTAATACTCCTAAGGAAATGAAATCTCAGGATACTTTTGAAGTCCATATTGTTGACATACCGGAGGAGAATCCCACTAAGAATTCATTCTTAACTAAGGATGACTTAAAGAACTCAAGTGCAACTAACACACCCCTACCAGGTAGCAATCCTGTGCTATTGCAAGTCATGGATTATCCCACCATCTCAAGCACACAATCTGCCAATGGAAATCCTACTGTACCTAGAGTTGCTACTATTGATAAGTTAGTCGCTACAAGACCTACCGAGGAACCCATCTAGTCGGTGCCCCTACCTCTATCTGCCGAGGAAGAAATCAAACTAGAAGACAAACTTCAAAGTCCTCCCGAAGTAGTACACAGCATAGTAGAACACAGAACAAAATTGGATGAACAAGCTGTTAGTCCTAGTGCCGAGGAAAAGGAAAAGGAGAAAGAAGAAGAAAGCACCAAAGGTAAAATTATTAAAGAACAAGAGGCAATTGAAGCCCTCATACAAATGTTGAGTGGAAGCACCCCACCGAGAGCACAAAAGCAGAAAGATGAGGTAACAATTGATGAAGTAATTGTTATACCGAAATGGGATACAGATAATCTTTCTTTTGAAAAAATAGAGATAATGAAAGATTTGTTGACAAGAAAAAGCAAGCAAGAAGAATTCCGAAGAGAGCATCAGCAAAAATAGGTTCTTCATGAAATAAAGGATATATTTAGTGAGGTTTATAATCTATCAGATGTAAATAGTTATGTTCCTATATTAGAACAACTTGTACATATTGTCCAGAAAGTTAATAATGATGCCTGTTCTACTAGTGATAAGTTATATGAATGGTTAGAAAAGTGATTTGAGACCAAAATGCTAAACAAGATATTTGCCAAGATCACAGTTAAACAGGTTGAACTGTCAAATTTGGTAAAAGAGACCAAGCAATTAGTTGTGATTCTCCAGTCTCTATTGGCCATAATATGTAATGTTGAATTGTTTATAGATGAGAATAACCATTTGCTTGAGACTCTCAAGAAAGAAATCAAAGCTACAAGTCATTCCCTGACTTTGGATCCAGATAACAGTACTGGACATTATGTGAAAGTGATGTAGACACAAGGATAATTAGCCAAGCTGATGGCCAATGATGGCAAGATTCATTCTCACCTACTTTCTATTCAAGCTATCTTAACACCACATCTAGAGGCTATACAGTGAAAATTGGCAAAGGCTAAAACATTACTTCAAAGTGATCCACATCTATACACCGCCGAAGGACTCATAAATTTAGCTGCTGACTTAGAAGTGCAGACAGAAGTTTTGAACCTTGCTTCAACTGCATGGACAGATGCACTACACATGGTCACGGTGTTGCATCAACCATTTCTTGAGAAGATTTGTGATCTTCCTACTGATGAAGAAATTACTCATGTCAAAAACAAGGGGGAATCATCATGACATGAAGCATGAACAGGGACAGGTAACACAATTTTGAATGGTACAAAATTTTGAATATGTATATATATCTCAGGGGGACTAATAGGAATATTAGGGTATTACAAACATACTTCTAAATATGAATGTCATGACAAAGTTTTTTTGCCACTAATGTCAAAGGGGGAGATTGTAGATCCCTATAGTTTTGTTGATCATTAGTGTTTTCACACTTAGTCATATCTAGGCAAACATGGTCGGTCATCACTGCGACCAAGTTGTTTTGTATAGGTCAAGTTTTGTATTGTACACTTACCGAGCAATAGTACTACTGAGTAAAGTCATGGTCACTATATGTTTGTAATATGCCCAGGAGTATAGTTGTTGCCGAGTTACATATATCAACAATTGTCGAGTGTCAAAGAAGTCAAACCGATGTCGAGTACAGTTAATGCTGAGTGCTAGAGATAAATTTTGCCGAGTGAGCTAGAATTGACATACAAGTCTGGAATGGCACAATGATCAAGGTAAACCATTTTTGGTAACAATAATATTTTGTATTTTGTCTATTGAGACAATCATGGAGGTAATTATGCATCTATGTTATTATCATTAATCCCTATGTAAATCCTAGAGCCAATTAGAAAATTGTATAGTTTAGGTGGCAATAGAAATAAATTTGTACCATAGATCTTGAAGTAGTAAAAAAATTTTGTTGCTTTATAAGGGAAGATCTGGACAGAGATAAGTTTGTGAATCAGAGAGAATAGAAGAGATATTAGTGACCGAGTGAAGCAGTGAAAAGAGAAGAATCAAGAAAGATCAGATAGAAGAGATCACAGACATACAGTGAAGAGAAGATCTGTAATCAGCATACAAGTGCAAACCAAAAGATCAGGTACTAAGACATTTTGACCAATGTATCAGTGTAAATCTCTTAACCAAGTAGTCTTAGCAGACTTTTTGTAAATCTCTTTACCAAGTACTTATTTCATTATAAGTTCATAAATCCTTTAACAGGGTAGACTGAACAAGTCTTTTAGCTTTTAACCGAGCAGACCTTTCATAGGGTAGATCATGTTTGATCACATTTTGTAAGCCCTAACAGGAAAAACTTATTACTACAATAGTGAAGATTTGTGGGTGTCATCCCCACCCCAGTTTTACCTTTCAAGGGTTTCTGGGTTACCAAAATTATTGTGTTATGTGTGATTTCATGGATGCTGCTTGACATGTTATGTTACTTAGAATGATCAAGATTTGTTTACATGATGCATAAAGTTTTAATATTTTAAAAGACATAGAGATGAGTGAAATCTGATTCACCCCCCCTCTTAGTATTACTTTCCCATTCATACTTCCAACATAAGTTTCTTAAATTCATTCATGATGAAGAAGTGAAGATGATTAATCATAGTTTGTATCAAACCTTATAGGCCCAGGGATTGTGCTACCATTGATTTCTTTTGGCCTTCATTACCTAATTCATATCCTTCTCGACCTAATAATCTTTCTTGTTCATATCATGCCTATAAGCATCGTAAGATTCTTGAGTTAAGCATGCCTCCACTAGATCTTAATCATGGTCTTTTGCCTATACCTTCCATACCTCATTTATCCATGGCTTCTAGTTCTATTAATCAAGCTCCTAGTGTTTCTTGTCACTCTGTTGTGAATCCCATTAGTCCTCCTATAGAGCCTGTGAAGGATCTGATAGTTGTTCCTCCTAGTTCTCAACATATTTCAAATAAAACAAAATGTAATCAATCTGCTAATGAACATTGTAACAAGCATCGTGCTCAAGCAAAGGCTCATGCTTATGTTATTCATAATTCTTTACCTTATTTTGATAAGCCTATGCATGATGTGTTAGAATAAGTTACTGCTAATAATGATGTTAAAATACAAGATTATGATGATTCTATTTGTATCTTAGATCCTATTTTGATTAATCTAGATGAAGAAGATACTCTTGATAATGTTAATGATGAATATGAGACTATTGACATTGACATTGATTTATCTAATATGCTTTCATCACAATTGACACTTACATCTAGTATTGAACATTGCGATTCTCAAGAGGATCCTTATTTGGAACTGGCTGTCATTCCTACTGTGTTGGATATAGTCTATCTTGCGAGTTACCCACCTTCCCTAAATGATATAGAATGAGATGGGGAGAGTAGGAAGCATGCTTGATTGGCTTCTCCTTTATGGTAGCTTTTTGAGTGTTTGCCTATTGTACTGTGTTTCTCCCGTGATGTGTTTGCTAAATATTGTTAGATTCTTTTATATGACCCTTGTTGCTTTATTGGTGCAAGGTGATAAATGAATCAAACCTTTTGTACAAATTCTTCTATATGTTGTTTCATGTTATGTTGTATTTGTGCTATTGTTCATAACTATTTCCTTGTGTAGTCTGCTTGGATTTGTGACTTGGTAGCACTAATTCTTTTTGGTCTCCAGGTTGTGGTCTGAAAAGACTCTTCTTCGTAACTCTTATGTGTTATTTCCTCCATAGTGATTATAGCTCTACTTTCTTTGGAGAATGATGTCAATTCATTTGCAATAATATCATATATAAATATATATATATACATATATATATCTATACATATATATATATATATATATACATATATATACATATATATATACATATATATATATATATATGTATATATATATATATACATACATATATATATATATATATATATATATATATATATATACATACATATATATATATATATATATATATATATATATATATATATATATATATATATATATATATATATATATATATATATATATATATATATATATATATATATATGTATATATACACACATATATATATGTATATATATATAGATATATATATATGTGTGTGTGTGTATATATGTGTGTGTGTGTGTGTGTGTATTGTTAGAAAAATGGTCTGCGCTCCCCTCGAGATTCATGATATGGTTTAACAGCCTCCTGTGTCTTCTATAAGTCTAGTGGTTGTATCAAGCATTAACAGGTTGATCTTTTGGTGCAACTGCAACCACTACTTATAACAAGTGGTATCAGAGCTTGGTCATAGGTTTGAATCCCATCATGTAACGCTGAGGGGGAGATTTTTAGCAAAATGGTCAACACTCCCCTCAAGATTCGTGACATGGTTTAACAGCCTCCTATGTCTTCTATAAGTCTAGTAGTTGTATCAGGCATTAACAAGTCCATCTTTTGGTGCAACGGCAACCACTACTTGTAACATATATTATCTTATGATCATACTGAGCTCACGATAGGTGGGTCTCTTCTGTATTCTTTGTATCTTTATGTGCTATTTCCCTTGATTTGTCTTCACTTGGGGGCATCTTGTAGTGCAAACGTAATCAGTGGAGCTGTTTATGTTTTTGGTAAAGCCATTTCTTCTGTTAAAGTGTTAGCAATGACTTTAACATGGGGGCATACACTCTGCTCACCTGTTGCACACACACACTTTCAATATACATATTTTTTTGAGCCATTTCTCTCCCTTTATGGATTAGTGACTAATCCTTAAAGTATGGATTTTTATTTAGGATCTCTTGATCCCTCCAGTTTCAAATTTTTGATCCCTTAAGGTCGAAGGTGTCCTTAAAAATGGATCTCTTTTTCTTTTGGTTTTACTCTTATGGAATAGAATATTCTTGAGGGTAAATCCTTGACGAGTTCACTAGTGAGTAGCCACATTCACTAGGTGGTTCAATTCCATCTTTCCAGTTGTGTTGTTTCCTTGTGTGGTTCATAATGGGACATAAGTTCTCATTGGGTGAGATAATCACACCCTCTCTCTTTCTCTCTTTTCTAGAGATGTCTCTCTTATTTTGATTTTGGAGTTGACGAAGAATTGAGTCCCTAGGGGCTTGAGTTTTCCTTTGTCCCTTTAATTTCAATAAGATTATCTTTTCATTATGATCTCCTTTACCAAGAGTTTGTGTCGAGTCCATACTCTTGCTAAAGTGGGGGCTAAATGTATCGTTAGAAAATGGAAGCACTTCCATTTTGGACAGGTTTAGCCCTCTAAGTAAGTGGTCTGGGGTCATGTCAAGTGCCTTGAATAGGTCTTTAAATGGATCTAGCTTTTTCCCCCTGATTTTCTTCTCTCTCCACCTATTTCCAACCTATTTCTGGCACCTGGTCCTATGAATCTGAGTTCTATGACCTCAGGGTCAAGGTTGACCTTCTAGGTCAAGGTCGACCTCGACTCTGCCCCAAGTCAAAGTTGACCTTGACTCTGACCTAGGGAAAAGTCAACCTCGACCCTGACCCTAGGTCCAATTTTCAAATTCTGGAGGTTTTGGGGTGTCGAGCTTTGGAAAAGTTTTATTTCCTGCTTCCGGGTCGGCTGTTTCAGATTTTGGAATGGTAAACTCTTAAATTGTATTTAATCTAGGTTCATTTCTAAAGGTTTGAGGCCTAATTGGAATTTAATTCCCCAATTTTGGCCCCTCTAGAAATTTGTGCCCTAGATCACTATAAAAGAAAGCCTTCCTCCTTCATTTTCACATCCATTATTCACCAAGAAATTTGATGATCAAGACATCTAGCTCTGAAGTGCAAGTAAGTGAAATCAAGAATTCAAGCATCCATCCTCAAGCATTCAAGCATTCATTAAGGAGATCCATTGTTAACCATTGAAGGATTCAATCTCTTTGGAGCCCTCTTATTGAAGATTTCTCCATCCAAATTCATCCAAGCTTCTTCCTATTCCAAGATCCATTCAAGATTGGTGTTGAAGATCTAATACAATTTATTTGAGACATCCTACATATAATTATACATTCATTTGGAGCATCCATACTTGTGGATTCAAGGATTCTAATCCTCCACAAGGGTTTTCAACATAAGCAAGGTGAATTATTCCATTTACTTTGATTATATATTGTTATTTCAATTACATTTCAAGGTTGATTCCAAACTGGGGTTTGACTAAGGCAAACCCCTCATCCAAACAACAAAACCATTTTTCTTGCAGGTGCAGGTGCGGGATGATGAATATCAGTGTAGATTTGGATACCCTTTTCGGTGAACTTCCATGATCCATGAATACAATTTTCATCAGAGTTGTTTCAGGTCAAGGTTGACTTTTAGTGGGGGTCAAGATTGTACCCCAGGGTAAGATCTTACCCTGATCCTAACGTCAAAGTTGACCTTGCTCAGAAAGACAAAAAAAATTTTGGTTTTCTCTATCTCTGTATTTCCATGCCAACTCAGGTTGCAAAATCTCCTAAAACTGTACACAGGCAATAGAAAATAGTCTTTTCCAGATTTACCCTATTTTGAGGTTAGTACTTGTCTTCAATCCATTTCAATATTTAAGCACCTATTTTCTATAAATTAATATAGGTTTTTTATCCTTTCTTCATATTCTCTATAGATTGATTCCTTTGTGCATTGGTCACTTCCTTATGATTAATCAATTTGGATCTCTCCTTTGGGAATTTAGATTAGGGATAGATCCTATATTCCCCCACACTTTATTATACACTACATTATTAAAGTTGTTACCTTATTTTATCTTACACTAAGTTATTCTTTTGTTTCAAGTTTTAACTACTAGACATTTAATGGGCGTACAAAACTCCCAAAGTTCCCAAGGTAGAAACATGAGCTCTGATACCAAGTGTAATGCCCTGCCAGGGAACCCAAGATAAATTAACCTAAAATATATAACTAATGTTACATAATAAAAATTTTCTTAATAGTTTACAAACAATAATGAATAACAAAGTGGAAGCAATAACGTAAATTCAATACATGCTCATATACACAATTTCATTTACAAATTGCAAATTTCTAGAGTTCCTTGACATAGAAATACATAAATATAATTTAATCTATTAAGTACAATAGCCATATAAATCTTCCACATAATAAAACTAAATTACATCATCTCATAAAGAATGAACAATACATATGAACCATAAGGTATACATGATAAACCCACATCCACTACACAAGTCATAGGGTATGTAATAAAATCCAAGTACAAAGTACAAATGCAATAAAAAGGAAGAATATGAAAAAATCTTCAAGGATGAAAGAATAAGGAACTAATGAAACAAGGATCATCCTTCACTAGTAGAGGAATGTCGGAGTCTCAAATGGTAAAATAATAGCTACCTCCCGACCTTGTGGAACCCTATGGCTCTACTCCCACTGAGCTGAGGAGATAACATCAGACCTAACTCAGATAACAATACCAAAACCTATCATCGGGTAATAATAAGCAAGGCATCCTGAAAGATTCCTATCTAAAAGGTACAACTCAAAATAAAAAGGTACACATACTAATCCTAAGGCAACCAATACACGTAGGAAACCTATGATAAAATTAGGGAAGTGCCATCATATATGTCAATCCCATGGAATGATCTCACTAGACTCTGACTCCCAAGTGTGAACATATGTGGAACCATAAATCCTCTCATGTAGACAAGTATAATTGATAATGTTAAACCTCAACTTCACTACTAAATGGGGAGGCATCTTCTCTCACTCTCAGCCTTAGCCTATACTAGCACTCAAGGTATGGGCAAGGAACACATTATCTTATTAATTCATTTTAAAACCTCATTTAAAAATATATTATATTATCAATTATTAAGGATACCTAGGTAGCCACTTCTAGGCTTTGGCACCTCCAAAGCAAGCCACTTCCCCTCTAACACCTAGATAATCTACCCTAAGCTCATAAGTCTCAATAACATCTCATAAATCATCCTGTTGAGCATCATTTTTACACGAGACAATAGCTAGGAATTTATGTGAGCAAAATCCCCTCTTGGAAGAATGATGTAGATCAATCTCAAGGTTCCTTTTGGGTTGGGTCACAACCACTTGGATAGCAAAACTGAAGATAAATGTGAATCTATTCATGAGGAGGCCTTTTCTTATTCATATCTTGAAAGAATACAAAAAAAACTTTAAAACACATCAATACTTCTCTTTTTTGGACTCTTTGAATCTTTAAGACGAAAGTAGTATTTATCTATTTAATCTAATGTAACTAATTTGCAAGGAAAGTAAGGAGCAAGATAGCATGAATTTGAAATAAATTTACTAAAAAGGAAACTAAATGGATATAAACCGATATTACATTGCTTTGTGAAATAAAATACCAAGAAGATGGAGAAAACCCACAAAATAGAGATCTGAACGAATCACAATCATGACTTTGCAGATGTAATCATCAATGGAAGTAAATGTAGATGTAAGATATATCAAAATATATCAAATGATGAAGCCACTACGAATGTGTGCACACATGAGACAAATTTATCTTTAAAGCACCAAAGGATAGCTCTTCCCAGTAATTTATCACAACAAAGCAATGCAGAAAAGGTAAACACCAGATTAAAGAATCACATATTAGAATCACTACAACATCAATTGGCTCTTTGAAATAAATAAATGAGCATTCACACATTCATAAATTTCACAAAGATAGTAGAAGAATCACACCACAATTGAAGCACCAATTGTATGTATTATATTGCAATAATAATCCACCTTAGTTACATGAATTTCATACAATTTATAGAGTCATGCTATCAAATTCACAGCTAGGGTTTTGGTTGGATAAAAAAACTTGAAAATAACTCTAAACTAAATATTACATGAAGGAAACTAACCCTAAAACTAGTTAAAACTATCCTATAATGGAATTAAACCTCGTGCATTACAAATCTGGAGTAGATCATGCATAAAATAACTCAAAAATAGTCTGTAACCCGTGCATGTTCTTCATGAAACTCGTGATGTTTCCCTTTATCCTCTGTTATATCTCTCCTTCGTGAACTCAACTCGAAGGTAACCTCAAATCACGCAAAAATGACCCTCTAGACGTGATCTTTCTAACTAAAAAAGAAAGTTGGAGAAGACTGAAGTTAACAGTAGTTGTGCCCAAAAATTTTAGATCCCAACCGTTACCCTGAAAAAATGAAGTTCAAAAAATGACTAAGTGTGGAGGTGACTCTTCCTCAACTTTTAGACTTTTAGAGGCCAAAAATCTTATAGGGCTGAAATGCCAAAAATCTTGACCTTCAAAAATGGCTAAGAGTGGGAAAATCTTTTTTCTCTATACAAAATTTGGCTAAGTCAAAACTAGGTGCTTATTGGCTTGGGAGGACTTTTGGATGAGCTTTGCAGAACCTATCCACAATCTTTTGCACCTCTTCAAAATCAGCCATCTTAACCCCTTTAAGGTGTCCTAGTTGCTTCTCTCAGAAGATGAGTTACTCATCTACAAACCCCCTTATTTCCTCTTCCTAAGATAGTATTTTTTGGTTTTCTTCCTTCTGATAGAACATCTACTAGAGATCTTTAATGCCAACTCCATTGAAGATATCTAGATATTGGCCTATGATAACATTTACGGGATGCATCATCTACTCATCATTCTCATCATACAAGTCCAGGTCTAACCCCTCAAAAAACATGCATTTCCTCAGCAAAAAGTAGACCTTTATCCCTCTTTTTATTCATTTTCTTCAACACCTTCTCAAAAATGGTCAAGGCGCCAATGATATCTTAGATCCACTCCTCAAAATTATCCAATTCTGACCCTTCATATATTTTGACCAAAATTTGGAAGTGCTACTTCCTTATTACTGTGAGGTTTGCTAGAGCTTTCTGCCACTTCAATATTTTCTCTTCTAGGCCATCTTCCTCACTCATAATCTCAACTAGATATGTTATTCCCTTAAGGATACCCCTAAAGGGCCTCAAAATCTTCCAAAGAGCCACCTTGGAAAACTCTTGAAAATCTGCCTTCCAATCTACACATGCTCACACAAAAGAATGTGGGATATCTTTTGGTATACTTACATCACCCCTTTTCTCCAAAATGGCCTGTAATGAGGACTTGGTGTTATTAGGTTCAATGGGACCCACTATCTTAAGAATAAATTTCTTCATTTATTCATTCTACTCCATCAATGCTTTTATATTTTCTTCATCATTATCTATGAAGCCCATAGCATATTACATTCCTAGTGTAGCCAGAGTTTTACTCCCTTCTCTAGTTGGCTCTCCTAGGTCTACCTCCTCCAGTACATAATCATTTGGGGTGATTTCTGCCATGGTAACACTCATTGTTGGGATGGCCACCTGAGCCTTCTACATGACCTCTTGATCTTGTGTTATATATGAGATGGTCCTTGCTCGGGCACTAGATCCTGCTTGGAGGAATGCTCACCCCAACACCACCATATTTGTATCATCATCAGTATATACCCTTGTTCTTGGTTGTATTTCCTTGGTGAACCAAGTGGGCTTTGAAAATGTATTGATTAACTCATATGGTGCTACTAGACTTAAGGTAGTATCCTTTCTCTCTCTCTTTATTTCCTCGTGACTCTCCTCCTCCAGTTTCTTGTTCTTTCCCTATGTTTGGTTCCTATTCCACATTTATCTATTCCTCCTCTCCAACTTGTCCTTCTTATGGGATCTCACCGATCACCTATGTCTCATTTTTTACCTCTGGAGGCTCTTGTGCCACTATTTCCATCTGAGCAAGTGGTGGAGTAGGAGCCTGAGCTAGAGGGCTCTGTACAGGAGGAGTAGGAGTGAGAGGGGGAGTGGGTGAAGGCATTGGTAGAGGAGGTAGAGTTGGCATGGGGATATGAACATGTGGAGGTTGTGGTGTCAATGGAGTGGTTTGAACTAGAGGTAGAAGTGGAGCGGTAGATGGTGTTGGACACAGAGGCCGAGGTGGAGTTTGATGCACAGGTGGGGGTGGAGGTGGAACTGATTGTGGGGCTGAGGAAATTCATGCTACAACATCTTTCTCAGAGGTGATACCTACAAAAGAGTCTCTTCCCAACTCTTTAGTCTCCTTCTGAATTTCAAATGAAACTTAATCAACTAACTCTTGAGAGTCTCTTTGAACCTCCTCTCCCACATTACCAAGAAGACTAGTGAATTGTATTGGAAGGGAGTCAAAGGAAGAGGACTGTCCTACAGTCAGAGTTTGTTGCTCAATTTCTTTAAAACAATGAAGTCCTTCAAAATAAGAGATGTCAAATTCATCATCTCCAAGAGCATTCAAATTTATTTTCTCCCCTTGAGCTCCCCCTTCAACATCCTCTTATGTACCTTCTTCTTGTAACCTCCTTTTCTTCAAGAATCCTACAAATTGGTTCCTTCTATTAAGGGGCACTAGATATTCTTCATCTTCTTCTTCTTCCTCTAAGAGGGTGTCCATGTGGGTAGGTGTTGAGTCTCTTTTCCTCTTGTATGTGTGCCCTTTTATCACCCCCAACTAGCCTAGGTCCAGTTATTTTGACTTTTGGTGCCTTCTTCAATGTACCTAGAGGTTCTGGACCACTAGAAGAAGGAGCATCTCAAGGTGTTATGCTTCCAGTCATTCTAGTTTTTGGCTTCTTTGAGTAAGTAGCTGAGACATATGCCATAGGGTGATCATGTTTGTATATCATTTCTAGCCTCTGTGGTGCAGCCTCTTTAAACTGTGGCATCAATACCTTCTCCCCTTTATTCTTCTTTTCCTTGGAGGGCTGAGCTTTTTGTTGTTTTATTGACACAAAATCCATTAGAAATAGACGGGCGATCCATGCCTTAGTCACCTTGATGACATGTCTAGCCTTGAAATTGATGTCATCATTTTCATCCCTATCGACTTCCGCATTCAAAATGGCCCTAGTGTATACCTTATCCAAGTTATAGATAGGATCCAACACATCCTCAGAGTTGGCTTCCTTCACCTTTTATGGAACCCATAATAGTAGAGCAAATTGTGCTAGCTCCAAACTCATTGGGCATTAGTCACAGATTCTAACCTCATAGTCATCAAGGAAATTTGAGGGGGGGCCTTTAGCCAACTAGCTAAAAAGGGGAGTGTAGTTGTGGAACCACAACAAATAGCCCCAACAAATTAAAGGGAAACAACCCAAGTATCCTAAAGTCATTCTATCATGAGACAATCCCATCTCACGGTGGGCTAGACACAAAAACCTTCATTGATAGTGATTCGCCTATCATCATCAAGGTTTTGAATTCTCACCTCTTTCATGACCATGAGTGTTATTTGATACTGATTGGCATCCTACCTAAAGGACTCTAGATCTGGGATCCTTTTAAATGTGTGTTAGTGTTGACGATGGTTTTCTCTGACAAATCTGTTCGAGATGTCTGAGAGGAAAACACCTCACTTCCTAACTTTGTATCTGGCTCTCTATAAGATGAAACTAAATCAAAAGGGTTTGACAAAGGGATACCCTCATGTCTTGCCCAGACTACCTTATGTAGATCATTAATCTCAAGAGACAACTACCCCCTAAAAGACACAAACTGACAAACCAAAATAAAGGACACAAAAGACAAGACCCTAAGCTAAAAGAATATACAAGAAAAAAATCAAAGGTATATCAAGACCCAAAGTAATGCTTGAGAAACTGGACATTAATGGGAAAAGGGACCAATTCCCCATTGAGAGAACTAATTCTAAAAGTGTTCTCTCCCAGAATTTCTACAATCTAGAAAGGGATCGATCATAGGGTTCACCGGCCTCTACCTTTGGTGAAAAGGTTTAGCATCTGGGTTTAATGGGATGTTGTGTATAATGACAACAGAATCATAGGTTTTTGATTCTTCATAGATCCAAGCTATGACATCTTTGTACTCCATGAGTAACTCTACCATCTGCCCTTTTTCCTTAGTTGTGTTGACTTTTCCAATACGAACCTCCCTAGGTTCATATGTGTGCCTAGATTATAGATTTCGCAGTCATCGCCTCCTACCACTGGTGTCTTCCCCCTTTTGTGAGTGTGTTCATCTTTGTCAAAATTCTTTCTAGGGCTACCATTCCTTTTGGGATGGAGTTAGTCTTCAAGTTTAAAATCCCTAGATTGTCTGATTCTTCTATTTTGTTTTCTTCTTCATCAATATTTTATCTTTCAAAGACCCCAACACTCATGATGAATTCTAGTATCTTTGGTCATCCTAGAATACCAAGAAGTTTGTGATATTATATGGGATGGTTGACATAACCACTAGCTCAATGGAGAATTTCTTCAGTTTAGACTTCTCCAATGGATGTAAGGAACTTGCAAATACTGCCAGAGCATCAGCAACAGTATTTCATCTGCTTGGAACACTCTGGATAATAAACACTTCAAAGTCTCTGATCAAATCCCACACGTGGTTACCATATGAGGCCAACCACTTATCAGTGCATGAATACTAGCTTATGATCTTCCTGACTACTAACTATGAGTCACCTTACATGACCAAGGCTTTTACCTTCTTTTCATGTGCCATGAGGAGACCTCACACTCAGCAACATTTTTGGTGTAGTGTAATTATAACCTATAAGCAGTGCAGTACGAACCTCCTCGAGGATTGATCAATTCAATCTCAGGCCCTGCTCCTTATCAATTTGATCTCATCCCCTACTCCTTATTTTCATTTAGAGCCATCAAACTTGAGTTTCCACATGGGGTAACCCTTGTGAGAAAATAGTTTGGCTTTGGGTTCCGATGCAATTTTTGGCAGATGTGTGCTAAGTTGGGGTTCAGTAGGGGTCTCTGGTGGTGATAGGTTCTCTATGATTGGGACCTCCATGTTCCTTGCATCTGGGCTTTCCCTTACGGAGAGGGGCACCCATTTCATCCTTTTTTTTACTTTTGCATCACACCATACTTAATGATATGGGGGCAAACAACCATCATCAGAGGAGCTCCATTCCTCTTGAATAGGGTATTCTATTGTGGGGATCTAATGTTATTCACATTAAGAAGGCACATCACTACCTGAGTGTGTCATTTCCCTTATCACAAGCTTAGGCTGGCACGACATTTGTTTCATTACTTGAATTATCACACCCTGGGAATCTTGGCATTCAAACTCTGAATGACTCACCTCGTGAAAGCGACAATATCTTGGAAACATCACTATGTCTAGATTAGCATCTTGGCCAAGATATTTAATGTTCTTCATTATATTTCCTACAAACTCTGTGAGGATCTCCTCTGGTATTTCATATGCACCAAACCTTGTACAGGGCTATCATTTGTATTTTCTTCTTCTTTGATGTGAAATGTTAAAATCCTATCGAATTGATACACCCCCAGATCAGCTTGTGAGAATAGGACTTCATTTGGAGCATTGTATTTGGTTATCATCTTCTTGAGTTTGGGTTCAGCATCGATCTTGATTTGGTTATTGAGTCCCTTCCAAGGTAACTAAAGCTGAGTGAAGTTTGTGGAGAACCAACCTCTTAAGGACCTGGTCCACTCCTTGCTAATTAACATACTATATATTTATGGGATGTCCACCACATGTATGTCTATGTAATCCTAGATCCTGGGGTCAGTGGTTAATTATATGCATGTATCCTTCAAGACCCCAATGGCTTTTATCTTCATTTTGTCGAGTTGGATCACAACCCTATTGGTTGGTTGAGGGTTCATCCCTAGCTTTGGTATATGGATAGTGGCATGACGTTACACAAAGCCCCTGAGTCAATCAAATAGTTATGTAGGTTCTTTCTGAAGATCTTTAGGCTGAGCAAGAATGGGGGTACTTCTACTCGATCTTTGAACATGGTTGGCATTGCTTCAGTTGTATTGACGTTTGATGAATTTCTAGTATTACTACTAGACGGGACCGACTTGGAATGATCTAGGGATCTTAGGAGAGCTTCTCTTTGTGAAGAAGAACTTTATAACATGTTGAACATTGACATATTAGCCTTACCTTTCTTTAGTTCCTCTACTGCACTATACTTCTATGTCGCCCAAACTGGATTTTTTAGCATGGTAGGTATAATCACCTAAAAAAGGACAAAGACAATTTAAAGATAATTCAAAGCAAATCAAGTGAAATCAAAGCAAATCAAGGAAATAATTGAATCAATTGAATCAAAATGCACAATTAGCCAATCAAAATTAAAATCAAGTCTTAATTCAATATCAATCAAAATTGAGAGCATTTTAATCAAGTGCAATCAAATCAAAATACAATTAATTCAATTAATTGTATAGTCTTGGATTAAATTAAATTCAACCCATTCAAGGGGTACATGTCTAAAATAAATCAATTAATAAAAATCAATTACTCTCAACAAACCAAAAGGAGAGAAAATCAATCAACCAATGAGATTAAAGGAAAGGCATTCACATGGATCAAGCCAAATTCAATCTCATTCACTCAAAGTGAAAAGGAATCTTGACCATTGATCTTGTCTACTTGTCCCAAGCTTTGAGGACACAAACTTTTCATTATCTTCAAAGGGTGGAACCAAAGACTTAACCCCAACTCAACCATGATCAAACACAACTACACCCCCTCACATTGGGAAAATCTATAAAAGGAAGGCTAAAATCCTTCATAATTCATCAACCACCTATCTGAGAATTGCATCAAACCTCTTGCAATTTGAGTTTAGAAGAGCATTTAAGAGCATTTTAGCATTTATATTGATAATTGTTAGCTTTAGCATTGTTTATTTCAATCAATTCTCATTCTAGAACTGTCATTAGTGAGAGCTTGCTGAGAGCTTATTCATTAACATTCTAGTTAGAGAGCCATAGGATGCTGAATTAGTCATTGATATTAGCTAATAGTTGTTCAATTGTGGTTGTAATTTAGTTACTATTTCATTTATTGTTGATGATTAACATTAATTCTATGAAGATACATTTAGTTGTATACAAAATGTTGCCCACCGTGGGGCAGTAAGCCTCATTTCATCAAATTTAGCATTTGGATCATTTTTGTATGCTTTTATTTGCTATTCTTTATGTTTAATTTGTAGGAATCAGGTTAAATGTCACTTACAGAATATTCAGTCACGCCTACAAGTATTGGGATCATGCCTGTGAGCATTGTATTGAAGCCTATTTGCTGATTACTCACGCCTAGTTGATACTTCTACTTTTGTCTTAAATTTTCTCTTGTCACCTAGAAGAAAAGCATTCATGCATCTGAGAAAGTGTCATTGCCTTTACTTCATCAAGTCATGCCTTCCAGCTAAGAAGTGTCATGGATCGACAATTCGTTATCGCCTTTCAGAAAGCTTTGATCTGCAATTGATCTAATCAATCACGCTTACAATCTTTTAGCTTACGCTTTACATTAATTCATTATCACTTTGAGTTAATTCATTGTCACATTGACAAATATTGTTTACGCTTTTAAATAATTTTCTTACGCCTACTTAATTTTCTATGTCACCTGGTACACTGTTAAGTGTCGCCTTATAACAGTAAAGTTACGCCTACGAGAAATTTACTATCACGTATTTGCTGGAAAATGTCGCTTAAAGTTTTCTGTCATAATTTGTTTTTAGGTTGATAAATTCATTTATCTAATTCTTTGTTTTCATGTTTTGACAGTAAATGAATAGGCATCCAAAAGTACAGAAGCCAGAAGCTAGATTTAATCAAGAGGAGAAGACACTTGCTAAGAAGATCAAAAGGGAGAACCAAGCGCATATCAAGGTTGTTCTTGAGCTAACACAAGACGAAGATAATCAGGTATATCAAAAATACCTTGTTGTAATTGAAGCTTATAAAAAGAAATTTTTATCTCTTAATTGGATCTTTAGCCCTTAATTCCAATTTTTTAAAAAGATTTGCAATTAAAGTGATCAAAATTCTTTACATAAATCTTTGTGTTGTCAATTTCAATTTTGGTTTCCCCTCACTTTGATTGTTAGTGTTGATTAACTTGCTGGAGTATAAGCACATTGGAAGGAGCTATGGCCAAGGTGAGTGATAAAATGATAAAAATCCTCTCAAAAATGCCCCTAGCTTTATGCTAGCTACAAGAAAGAGGTATTTCTCTATTCAAGCTTGCATTTACTTAAATTGCAGCATTCTTTTGATATAAGCTTGGGATAAAATAGGAAATGAATTTCACACTTTAATTTTAAGAATCTCCTTGTCAAGAGATTGAAAAAGAACAAACGTGTGTTTAAGTGTGTGAACAAAGAAAGACAATAGGGATATGCTCTTCACTCTTTGAGTGAAACAAACTCCCAAACTTGTCGGCCTAAGTTCATTTCTTTTTTTTCATATACATGCTAGAGAAATAGTGGGCTCACCTCCCAAGTTTTCCTTAACGAGGCCAGTGAGAGGGACAACCCAAAGTGGGATACACTTGCTTTCACCGCGAGAATCCAACCCACTCTAAAATGAAATGCATGTATCCTCAATGGGGTGCATGACAAATGGATTTTAATTTTTCAAACGTCCTCTAGTAATCCTCATGGATTGTGCAAAATTGTACTTCGGTGCATGTGGGAAGCCCCTTAACATACTTTGGGGATGAGAGATTAAAGTCTATTTGAACGGAATCCATACTAAAACCTTGATAAAGTAGCAAAGACCACCTTGTAGAGCCATGTTTATGAACCAAATCTTGTGCTAAGGTAGGTGCTTGAAGTGTTTTCTTGTGAAAAACCTGTGATAACGTTCTACAAATCAAACATTTTGTTTTTAAGTGGGTAAAAGAGACAAGTGAATGTGTGGTTGTTGTGTTCACAAATACATAAACAAGTGAGAGATATCCATTGAAAATCATCTTATGTTTTTAAATCTTCTCAATAATAAAATCAACAACTCTCATATCAAGGATTAATCCCAAAATGAACCCTTGTTGGATGTCGGTTTCCACACAGTCACAAACATATAGGGGATCATTACCAGGCGATAGCACTATCTTTGCAAACCCAAGGCAAGAAGTGGAGTACCAAAGTGAGTTCAAAGATCCTAATCAAGAAGAAATTTTCACGAACCTATTTGAACTGAGACTTGAAAAGATGGGTGATATGAATTCAGCCCATCACAATATCAATCATGCCAACTATAACCCTAGGGAGACACTTGAGGAAAGGGTTGAGAAATTTGCTCAAGATAATGATTTCCTAGAGGTTATGGAAAAATTAATAGACAAAGATAGGGAGAACTTCTTCCTAAGCCTAGCACAAAAGGGGGTAAAGCTACCCTACGACTTTGATATTGACCAACTTAGGAAGGACCAACACCAAGATGATCCTATGAACACTATGACTAGGAAGATTAAGGCCTTTCAAGAACAAATTGATACCATGAAGAAGGCAGCCAAACCTAATGCCTTTTCCATAGAAGATTTGTGTCCTTTTCCTTTCGACAAAAGTTTAGCAATGGTGTCATTTCCTTTCAACACCATTTTTTCCAATACAATAAATACATGGGTAAAATAGAACCACAAGACCATTTAAGAGAATTTTGTGCCCTAAGCATAGATTTCATGCACAATGACACTTATCTAATGAGACTTTTTCCCAGAAGCTTAGGAGGTCCCGCAATGGAGTGGTTTTCAAAACTAACTCCTGGAATAAAGTCTTTTGAGGAGTTAGCCTCCAAGTTCATAACCCATTACTCTTACAACATTGAGTATGAGATCACTATGCTCAAGTTATGTGATACCAAACAAAAAGATGGGGAGTCCTTTTTAGGATTCCTACAAAGGTGGAGGACAGTTTTCGCAAGGTACCGACGAAGTATCTCAGAGAAAGAGAAGATGGAGATCTTCACCAATAACTTGACCACTGAAATGAACTATCGATTACAACTTCAATGTCCTCCAACATTTGAAAAACTTATTGAAAATAGAGTTAAGATTGAAGATGTTTTGGTTAAAAGAGGTGAGATTAAATTATTTAAAGACAATAAATCCAACAACAACAACAACAGCAGCAATAACAATAATTATGTTCCTAAATATTTTAATCAAGGGTCTTCACAACGATAAAATGAAATCATGGAACAAAAGTAACAATAAAAATATTGTGAATGATGGGGTTGTGGAGTCACACAACTTGAAGTCTACCCCTTTTATTCTACCCTATGGAGTGAATTCTTCAAACAATGTTAATCAAGCAAGTAAAGCTCCATATAATTCCAATAATTATAACAACAACAATTCCAACACTTCCAACAATAAGACTTGGGATAAGTCAAAATCAAACTCCAACTATAATAAAATGAAATTTACCCACTTGGGTGAACCTTTGGAGAATGTACTAAGAACCTTGTTGGCCAATCAAGTTGTCACATTACCCGACGTATCAAATTATGAACCCGAAGTCAAACCTCATTGGTGGAATGCATCTCATCATTGTGAATACCATTGAAAAAGAGGTCATCCAACCAATGAGTGCATGAAATTGAAATACTTAGTACAATATTTAATTAATAATGACATCATCCAAATTGAAGGGCCTCAAAATAATAAAGATCACACAGCCTACAAGAATCCCTTTTTGAATCATGAAAAGGGTGAGTCATCAAATCAAAATAATAAAAAGGGTAATGAGAAAGTGAACTTTTCTCATACTTATGATAACACGATAAATACCATAAGTGAAGAGGACCACAGCATAAATGTTGTCATAGTAAAAGGCAAATCAAGAGAAGCATCAGCAAATGTGGTCACTAGGGCGCAAGCCTCAAAAATTGTTATACCTAATAATTCTCCAAAAATTATGGTGTCAAATCAAGCTTCCACATCATCATCAAAGAAATACAACTTGGTGGACCAATTGCAAAGAACTCCCGCTCAAATCTCTATTCTTGAGCTGCTCAAACTATCACCAATCCATAAGGATATCTTGGAAAAAGCCTTGTTGGAAACAAATGTGCCTCTAAATTTGGAGGTAGACAAGTTCCAAAACATGGTGGGGCATTTAATTGCACCTCATTGCCTATCATTTTCCAAACAAGAGGATATGTCTCTTAATCATCCCCAAAATCTACCTTTACACATAAAAGTGTTGATCCACAAGCATAGGGTGAAAAGAGTCCTTATAGATGGAGGTGTTGGCCTAAATATTTGTACCCTTAGCTTGGTAAAAGCCTTAGGATTTTCTGAGGAAGCTATTGACCCAAATAAAAAGATAACCATAAAAGCCTAAGATGATGAAGAAAGAGCATCAAGAGGAGTTATAGTCTTGCCCATAAGAGTTGGTCCTATGCAAAAAGAGACCATATGCCAAGTATTGGACCTAAAATTGACTTATAATATTTTGTTAGGAAGGCCATGGATCCATGAAATGCAAGTTGTCCCTTCAACCTACCATCAATGCCTAAAATTCCCATATCAAGGACAAGAAATAATGGTAAGTGGAGACCTCAATCCCTTCCAATATTGTAATAACATCAAACCTATCAATGACTCATTAGTTCCAAATAATGCTAAAGGGTCTACACCCAATCAAATGGAATAAGGCCAAATTTCTATAGACATCCCTTGTTGAAAGGAAAAGAAAAGATGGAAGAAGAAGTTCATGTTCAAGAAACTCCAAAACTCGTTAACCAAACTACATCGACTAAAGGAAAAGAGAAGGTTAATGAGAATGATACTAGTGAAGAAGAAAAAGAATAATCTACCAAAGTTGTTTCAAGATATCTTAAAGAAGTCCATTATCAAAAGATGGATAAAATGATGAAAAACTTTGATAAGCAATGCAAAATGAAACAACAAGGAGTAGGCGAATACTCCTTATCCATGATGGACCTACCCTTATCACCAAAGTCCTTTGGAAAACCTCCAAGTCTACCTCATAAATATAATGAAAACTTTGTAAGGGCAAGTACATCATCCACTATGAGTGAAGAGGACAATGAAATTCTGAATTGGTTATACAAGGATGAAGAATCAAGTGCTCACATCAAGCACATTCAAAATATAGCCATCCCTACTCACCAATATGGTAAAGGTTTTGCAATCATGTAAAAGATGGGGTACAAAGGTCAAGGACCTTTAGGTACAAGAAATGAAGGGCTAATTGAACCCCTAGAATCCACATGGTGAGATTCCAAGCAGAAAATAGGTTTAGGATATCTCGAAGAAGGATATACACAAAAACACTATCCCAAAGTTTATGATCAAATACTACAATTAGAATCTCATAGTGATGAGGATTCTAATGAATGGGAATGGGAGACCCTATCAGATGATTCATGCCAAGGCAAGGGTATTGATGTCATTCATACGTATGCTTCTACCAAAAATAAAGGACTAATGGTGGAATCAACTTCAAATCAAGCATCTAGTTCTAGTCAAGTGATTTAAAATGACGTGCCAAGCATAGAAATCAAGATAAATCAATGGGTAGGTGAACCATACGTTCCTTCATGGAGACCTATTATGGAAGAATCAAATGCTAGATTTAATCCGCACGAGTTTTATCCAACAAAAACCATAGTGGAGTCTAGTGAGGAGGGTTTTGATCCTTCTTCTTTAGAGCATTTAGAGGAAGCCCATGTCCGAGATCTTCAAGATACAATGTATGAACCCTCCAACAATGAGATATACACTTTAAACCCAATTGAGACAAACCCAAGCATTGACCCTTTAACTCTCATTTGGTCGGACCTAATTGAATGGAATACCATTGAACCCGATACTTTTCCAATTTTCTTGAATGACAATATGCTGTCCCAATACCTCCACACAGTTGAACCTTCTTTTACCAAGGACTATCAAGAAGAAATGATCAAAGGGATCATCCAAACTCTTAATCCGAGAAAAAATGAAAAAAAAAAAATAGAAAAGGAAAAGGAAAAGGAAAAGAATCAAGTGTTGAAAACCACTTTGTGGCAACATTAGATCAAGAAAAAAACAAAGAAATAAAGGATGTTTCCAAAGGTGAAAACCCAATTGAGGCACCTATGGAAGGGAGTTTGGATGTTCTACCAGATCACTATGAAGAAAGGTCTCCAATTCTAATTGAGCCAACAGAAAAGATAAATATTGGATCAAAAACAGAGCCAAAGTTCATTCACTTAGCATCATCCCTATCAAGTGAAGAAAGAATAGAATTCATCAAGTTCTTCAAGTAAAAGAAAGTTAACTTCGCGTGGTCTTATGATGACATGCCAGGTTTAGACCCAAATTTGATAATGCATCATCTCAATATAAAGGAAGGAGCCAAACCCGTCAAGCAGAAACTAAGGAAAATGCACCCTCATATTGCCCTACTTGTCAAAGTAGAGTTGGAGAAGTTATTAAAGGTGGGATTCATAAGAGCCATTGATTATGCACAATGGATCTCCAACATAGTGCCAGTATCAAAAGCAAATAAGTCAATCAGAATTTGCATGGATTTTAGGGACTTAAACTTGGCATGTCCTAAAGATGACTTTCCACTTCCTAGCATTGATGCTATTGTAGACTTAACAGCAGGACACTCCATGTTTTCACTCATGGATGGATTTAATGGCTATAATTAGGTCAAGATAGCACCTGAAGACCAAGATAAAACTACCTTTACATGTGCATGGGGTACATTTTGTTGGAATGTCATGCCTTTTGGCTTGAAAAATGTCAGAGCAACCTATCAAAGAGCAATGACTACAATATTCCATGATATGATCCATAAGTTCATGGAAGATTATGTGGATGACATACTAGCTAAGTCACATTCAAGAAAATAACATCTACCTATTTTGGCAAAAAAATATGAAAGGTTAGAGGAGTTCAAAGTAAGGCTTAATCCTAAGAAATGTGCTTTTGGAGTTCAATATGGTAAACTTCTAGGTTACATTGTATCGGCAAAAGGGATAGAGGTTGATCCCACTAAAGTGAAGGCCATAATGGAAATGGAAGCACCTAAAACCATTAGTCAAATGAGATATTTACAAGGAAGGATACAATCCATTAGAAGATTCATCTCTCAATTGGCAGAAAAATGCCATAATTTCACCCAACTATTGCATAAAGACACAATCTTCAAGTGGGATGAAAAATGTGAAGAAGCTTTCAATCTACTCAAGAAATACCTCATGAATCCACCAATATTGATGCCACCTATCAGAGGCAAGCCCTTAATCTTGTACATTTCAGCAATAGAGAATTCATTAGGGGCACTTCTAGCACAAGAAGATGAAAATGGAAAAGAGAAGGCAATCTACTACATTAGTAGAACCTTAGTCAAATATGAGATGAACTATACCTTTATGGAAAGGGCATCCTTGGTTGTAGTTTTTTCTTCCCAAAAATTACGCCATTATATGCTAGCCCACAAGATAAGGCTCATTGCTAAAATTGACCCTTTGAAGTATCTACTAAGCAAAATAGCATTAAATGGAAGATTAGCAAAGTGGGTAATGATCCTAAGCGAATTTGATATAGAATATATTGAAAGAAAAGCAATTAAAGGACAAGTCATTGTAGACCAATTAGCAGAAGCACCACTTCTTGATGATCATCCTATACAAGTTGAATTCCCAGATGCAGAAATTGTAAATGTTGAGGCAAAAACATGGCAACTTTATTTTGATGGTTCCTACACTCACCATGGGTCAAGAGTAGGTATACTTTTAATCACACTACAAGGCTCCACTATCCCTAAGTCATACAAATTGTTATTTCCATGTACAAACAATATAGTAGAATATGAAGCCTTGGTTATTGGAATCAAGTTGGCATTAGAATGGAAAGTGACAGAATTAAAGGTATATGGTGATTCACAATTAGTCATAAACCAAGTCAATGAAGAATATCAAATGAAAGATGACAAATTAGTACCTTACAAAATCATGGTGGATAACATCAAGAAGTATTTCATAATCATCACATTTGAACAAGTACCGAGAGAAAAGAACAAGGCAGCAGATGCTATGGCAACCTTAGCATCACTTTTGCAGATGCCTGATCAGAGTGATAGATACGAGTTCTTGGTAGAAGAAGCGATTCAACCCGCGTATGACCCAACTCATCCTTATACCATTTTCCTACTTACTACAACTGACTCACCTTGGTATGGACCCATTTACACCTATTTGAAAGACCAAACCCTTCCTATCAATCAAACCAGAAACCAAAAGAAAAGTTTCATTAGACAAGCCGCTACATACACTATAATTGCTGAAACATTGTATCGGAAAAGTCTTGATGGAATGCTCCTTAAGTGTTTAGAAGAGGAAGAATCAAACTTAGCCTTACGAGAAATTCATGAAGGAATTTGTGGATCACACTCAAATGGATTATCTTTAGCTAAGAAACTTCTTAGGATAGGGTATTTTTGACCTATCATGGAAAAAGATTCTTGTAACTTTGCAAAAACTTGTAAGAAGTGTCAATTCCATAGAAATTTGATACATGTGCCGGTGCAAGAACTTCATCCAATGACCACACCTTGGCCATTCTATCAGTGGGGTCTAGATCTAATAGGAATGATTCATCCACCATCTTTGAATGGGCATAAATTCATCATAACGGCCACGGAATACTTTACTAAGTGGGTGGAAGCTGTACCCCTATCAACTTCAACAGGAAAACAAATATCCTTGTTTATCCTAAATCATATAATTTGTAGATATGGCATACCTCATGCCATTATAACAGATAACGCAAGGCATTTCAAGAACAAAGACATAACAGAATTGTGCACCAAATTTCACATGATACATCATTCATCTTCAATCTATTACCCTCGAGGTAAAGGACAAGCCGAAGCAACAAACAAAAACATATTGAAAATCTTGAAGAGAACGGTGGATAATTCTGGTAGAGATTGGCATATCAAGATAAACCTGATCTTGTGGGCTTATAGAACAAGCATAAGGATGCCAACAGGGGCTACACCATTCTCCTTAGTCTTTGGAATAGAAGCAATTTTTCCTTTGGAGGTAGAACTTCCATCCTTAAGGATATCTATGCATAGATTGATAAATGAGGAAGACTATAGGGTTGCTAGGCTACAAGAACTAGAACTCTTACATGAAAAATAGAAAGAAGCCTTTGATAACTTAAAGGTATACCAGAATAGAATGTCAAGATCTTACAATAAACACATCAAACCAAGGACATTCCAAATAGGTGACCTAGTGTTGCGTGAAAATACCAAGAACCAAGAAGAAAGAGAAAAAAAAGGAAAGTGAGAAGCAAATTGGTTAGGACCATTTCTCATTGTTGAAGATTTTGGGACCGGCACATAAAAGTTATCAGATTATGATGGTGAAGAGTTGCAAGAACCCATAAATAGCATACATCTCAAGAGGTTCTATACCTAAGGTAGACAAAAGAGTATAAAGAGTATCAAATGGAGAGAATCATATTTATTGTACATAGTTTAGAAGAGATCTTGAAAAATATCAAAAACATTTGAAAAACACAAAAGAACAAAAAAGTGGAAAATTGAGCATGAAGAAAGGAAAAACATTCAAATATGATCCTCAAAAAGATGTTGTCTTGGTAAAAACCTAGCAAATAGGCTCCTTGATAATATGAAAAAAAAAATTTGAAAAAAGAGAAAAATACAAAAAATCAAAAAAAAAGAAAAGTGCCTTGGTGAAAACCTAGCAAATAGGCACCTTGGTAGCAAAAAAAGAGAAAAGCTTTAAAAATAGAAAAAGGAGAGCTTGATTCATTCAATCGGTGAAAACCTGGTCAACAGGCACCATTGAAAGTCCAAGTCAGTTGCATACTTAGAAGGTCACCTTATTAATATTGCATTCGCCAGCATTTGTATATATTGCATAATAAAACCCCACAGTTGCATTTGCAAGTACCTTAAGCTTTTGGTCACCTAATCAAAAAATTGTCCTGAGTCCCATAAATGAAATCAATATCAAGCTAGGGGAAATCTACTCTCAAGGAGAAAGGATTTATCAACAAGCTTTATTCAATTAGAGAATCAATTCATCACACTCAAAAGAGGAACACTTAATCAAATCTATGTCCCAATCCAATGTGAGTCTAAAATGAAAAATTTAATCCAAGAACTTAAATGACTTTATCTTTATCAGGATTAAAAGTATGAAATGGATGGAACTACACTTGAACTATGGATTTGAAAAAACATGGCCAAATTTTTTTCTAAGTGTTGATTCAATTGATGAAATCATTTCTTTCTAGCGAATCGATGAAAGTTTTAGACTAGACAAGCTATGATGAAAGGATGATATTTTCTTGATTTCTGAATGACTATCTTAAAATCAAAGTTTTAGATCATGTATTATTTGTCTAAGCACGTGATCATCAAAGAATCATCAAGGACTTGTACATAGGATAAAATGGAGATTTCTGCTTGTTTACACAAATAGATACCTTGACTATTTTGATCTTCAATATCATAATATCAACATCCACTTGCAACATAGAATCCAACAAAATCAGTATTCGCACTCTCATGATTGGCTTCAATCAGTGATAGTCATACCGAAGAGACCGATGGGAAAGCAAGGAAACAGGAAAAAGTATTCATATCATCATGGTTGAACTAGTGATGATTGTACTCAAAAATGGGATCCAAAAATGCTCAATGATGATAATAAGCTCTAAATCTTGAATAATGACAATTAGTTGCATACATGTTAGATTAAGTGCATTGTATATATCTGTTTTGCCTTTCTTAAGCTTAAATTGCAAGGGGAAAAATGAAATGGGGAGGATTCAATTCAAACATCATGATGCGAGATTCAAAACAACGAAAATGAGATTATCTTTTACCTTCATGCATAGCATTAATCATTAGTCATTATACATATAAATAGACAGAAAATAGGAAAAAAGAATCATTATTTATATATCATTTGCATACATGTAGTTAGGGATAAAATTGCATACATTTGAAAATACAAAAACATAGGATCATCCATATCCATATGATCATAAAACAAATTTGCATCCATACATGGAAAAATAGAGAAAAAGCATCTCATAATATTCATACATCAAAGCATCCATCTATCTATATCATAAAAATAAGATACATTGCATCCATAGCATAATCAAAATTAAATGCATCATAAACATCATATAGCTGCATATAAAGATAATCTCATAAATCAACTCATCAATAAGAGACGAAGGAATAGATCATCATATATCATCAAAATAATGTTTCTCAAAGGATCTAGTACATCAAAGTATATCCAGATATAATATCATGAAAGTGGTACATCAAAGGTTCTGATCAATCAAAAAAAAAATGTGTCCAATAGAGGACATCAATGATAAATCTATCATCAATCAATCACAATCCTGTAGCACCAAAACCACCTGGATCTCTATCATCCTGTGGAGGAGGAGCCTGAGAAGTGCTTGCTCCGCTAGGTCTATAAGCAATCACGGCTAAAAGAAACTGTTGCATCAAGGTAGCAACCTGATCTAAATGCCCCACAATAGTGGATATATCTATCCTCATAGACCGCATATCTCGAGATAAGGAACCAATAGTTGGAACATCTTGTGAATCTTGTCCCTGATCCTGTGCCTATGGAATATGTTGTGCCTATGGAATCTATTGTGCTAGAACCTATGGTGCCTAAACCTGCTAAGCATCATCATCCTCCTATGCCAAGGAAACTCTCTGTAACTATACCAAAGGATCTACACCCATAGGAACCTGCCTAGCAGCATCAACATGAGCCTGTCTCTGAGCTCTTTGTTGTAAATGAGCTCTATCATGTCTAACTGCTGCCCTAGGAGGAACTGCCTGGACCGCATCAGCCTATCTATCTTTGGCTCTACCTTGATCATGTCCATCCCTCACCCATCCTCTACCCACAACAATAGGAGGATCTCTACATCTCTGATGTCTACCACCACCACCACACCCATCATCACCACCACTGCCGCCACCATGTAGCATTGGAATAGGCTCAGTTGGATCTGTGAAATGAATAAACCTATTTTGAGTCCACTAGTCTACATACTCATGAGACATCCCTGCATCAACCATACTTGGTAACATCTCCCATCTACAAAAATCCATACCAGTAATCTGACTCACGGCAAACTAAAAATCAATACAAGGGCCCCACATAGATCTCTCGGCCTGTACCTGTGCATACAAAGCATTGCCCTGAGGCATGTCCTGAATCCTACCATACTATCTGGAAACTTGACCAAAACAAAACCGCTCAATAACAATATCAAACCGGCCAATCATCCAATGAGGATCAAACATATATGGCAACTCATCGTCATCCTCCCACCAACCCTCACAACCAAGGTACGGATGCCATATCACCTGATCAAGATCATCTATCTGATGTCTCCAAAAATCCAGATGACCTAAATGATGTTGAATCACCATACCAGTATATTAGTAAGCATAATGAAATCCACATGGATGTCTCCTATTAGAAATAGGCTTGGTAATAGGAAGATGCTCCTAAATCCATAACTAAAGGATGATAGCACCAGTAGATAAAGAAGAACTCTCTCTGTACACCACCTCGTGAAGATCTCGATATAGCTACACTAGTACACAAGAACCCCAATTGAAATGTTGAGGCTATGCTAGTAAATCCTCCAGAATCCTACCCCAACCAATAGAAAAACCATGACCTTGTCGGTCAGGAAGGAGTAGACCACCAATCAATGCACCCAGAACTGCAAGCAATGTAGGAAAGGAGGCAAATTGTGGCCATGTGATAGTATCATCATCAATTAGATTATCCTCAAATACTCATTGGCAGATAGTAGAATCATATACAGAATCATAGTAGACAATCTCTCTACGACAAGGAATCTAAAGAAAATGATACACGTCCTCGGGCGTGATCGTCATCTCACCATGCGAAAGATGGAAAGTATTGTGGTCAGAGTGCCAACGCTCTGCCACAGCTGTTAGTAGTCCACAGTTCAACTGGAACCAAGGAAGATCAAGAAGGAAACCTAAACCACAAGTCTTAATGACACATAGCTCAGCGTCAGTCAGTGCCTGTCCAAGATCAATCACCCAGGATGCAACTAATCAGATATATAAAACATCAAGCTAAGCCTATTTGGCACGAAAACAAAAGAATCATATCAGCATAGTATATCAAGGAACATCTAAAGTCAATCAAGTTATTTTAAAATTCATTTTATCATCATGAGCATATCAACACTCCTAACTCTATATCATGAGGAAGGAAAATCATTGTTTTATTTCTCTAGATCTTGAGAATAAAATATCAAAACCATCAACCTATCATAACAGATTGATAATTAAAATTTGTTGGTATTACTATATGGATATCCTAATCGATTGTTTTGGTCAAATATAACTGACTTAATCAAATTATTCAAATCAGTCATTTTGACGTATTAAATTTTTCATGAAAAAAGTCAAGTACAAAAGAACATTTTGAGAAAAATACCGTAGGCGTGATTTTAATCATTGCAGGCCACATTTTTCTTAAGTGACACACAATTCTTGACAAGCGACATTACTTTTGTCTTAGGCGACAAAATTCTCATAGGCGACACTGAAATAGCCTAAGCGACATCTAATTCCTCATAAGCGACATCAAAAAGAGAGGGTTTCACAGGCAGTAAAATACATGAAATTTGGGTTTTTTAACCTAGGTCTATGCATGAATATTTCATACACAGGCAACAACAGAAAATTGATAAGCGATAGCAAAATGATCATACGTGACATTAAAAATCATGGATGTGACATTTAAAAGTCCTACGCGACATTGAAATTATCCTACGCGTGAATTAAATATTTCAAAGTAGTGTTTAAAATGGGAAATGCAATAAATGCTAATTAAAGAGCAATAAATGCAATAATAAGGTTTGAAAAGTACTTACCAGAGCTCCATAATCAAGCAGTCTTGCATATCTCTAACCTCACTCAAATCGATGCTCTCGAATAGGTACAACCATCTCAAAAAGAAAAAGAGAATTAGAGCAAAATTAACAAAGAGGAAGATAAAAATGAATAGTAAATCTAGGTTTTTCAACCTATTTAAGCTATTTCTGACCTAATTTTGAGGAGAAAATTGACCTTGACCTATATTAACCTATTGCATTAACTGGGGCATATCATAAAGTGTTTTTTAGAAATGAAAACATATCAATCAATCAATCATTTAAATCTATCTATTGAGAAACGACTATATGTTTCATTTCTGAGGGGGCATACCATCAGATAATCATATCAACATCATCAGTAACATCAACGAAAATTAGAGATCGATCATCAAATCAAATCAAAAGCTGTTATCAAAAAAATTTTCATAATCAAATGAAAGTGGCATCATATCAGATCATCAAGAGAATTTCAATCATCATATCGAGAACGATCATCAGAGAACCATATCAATCAAGAGTTTCATATCAATCATTACCTGCAGCAATTTTATATCAAGAATTAAAGGATCGACCATCAAAGACCATCAAATGAACATCAAGGACTAACCATGATTGAATCAAGACCTATCAATCAAGCCATATCAGAGTATTCTTTGAATCGACATGCTTCGCACGTCAACTCAAAGAGGGGCATTTGTAATCACCTAAAAATGGACAAAGACAATTTAAAGATAATTCAAAGAAAATCAAGTGAAATCAAAGAAAATCAAGGAAATAATTGAATCAATTGAATCAAAATGCACAATTAGCCAATCAAAATTAAAATCAAGTCTTAATTCAATATCAATCAAAATTGAGAGCATTTTAATCAAGTGCAATCAAATCAAAATATAATTAATTCAATTAATTGTATAGTCTTGGATTAAATTAAATTCAACCCATTCAAGGGGTACATGTCTAAAATAAATCAATTAAATCAATTAATAAAAATCAATTACTCTCAACAAACCAAAAGGAGAGAAAATCAATCAACCAATGAGATTAAAGGAAAGGCATTCACATGGATCAAGCCAAATTCAATCTCATTCACTCAAAGTGAAAAGGAATCTTGACCATTGATCTTGTCTACTTGTCCCAAGCTTTGAGGACACAAAATTTTCATTGTCTTCGAAGGGTAGAACCAAAGACTTAACCCCAACTCAACCATGATCAAACACAACTACACCCCCTCACATTGGGAAAATCTATAAAAGGAAGGCTAAAATCCTTCATAATTCATCAACCACCTATTTGAGAATTGCATCAAACCTCTTGCAATTTGAGTTTAGAAGAGCATTTAAGAGCATTTTAGCATTTATATTGATAATTGTTAGCTTTAGCATTGTTTATTTTAATCAATTCTCATTCTAGAACTGTCATTAGTGAGAGCTTGTTGAGAGCTTATTCATTAACATTCTAGCTAGAGAGCCATAGGAAGCTGAATTAGTCATTGATATTAGCTAATAGTTGCTTAGTTGTGGTTGTAATTTAGTTACTATTTCATTTATTGTTGATGATTAATGTTAATTCTATGAAGATACATTTAGTTGTATACAATAGGCTGGTGTTGTTCTACCAGAGCAACAATGGCACTGGGACCTCTAGGAGGTGTAGGATTATTATTAACCCACGGGTTTGGTAGAGTGTGCTACATTCCTGGGGGAATGTTATCAGTTAGAGGTTCTCTTCTACTCCTCATATTATAATTGCTTCTATTGTTATTCTGAAAAGCATGGATCTCAGAGTACTCAGGCTGACTCTGTTGATTGAAAGGGAAGACAAATTCCTCTTCAGTTGTGCTATCGGTATGACCTCCCCCTGTAATCAGGTCATAAGAATCAAATACCATGGCACAAAAATGGCTATGGGAGTTATCAGGATCCTAGATCTATTGATTGTCAAACTCTTCCATGTATTCATTGTCTAATTGATGCATGTTGAGGGCTTGAGTGAAATTAACCTCGGATGAGCTAAAGACATTGGTATTTTTAGAGGGTATGCTACCATTGTTTGGACGTGTGCTCCATGGATGATTAGTATGTTACTGACCAAATGGTTTTTCTTGAGAAGTGTTCCCAAAAACTCCATTATTATTGTTATTGTTGTAATTACCATAATTACGGTTCTGATTTTGAGGATAGGTGTTTAGGGCAGCAGCTAGTCATTGGTAGTTACCTTGGTTTTAAGGTGGATCAAGCTTCATCTTGCTGATCTCACTTATTAGCTGGGATAAATTCTTTTTCATGGCATCCAACTCGTTTACTAAAGCATGGTCAGGATCATTCAAGACATCGACCTTTTGTTTGCACAAGGCTTCCTTATGTGCATAATACTTGGGATATGTGATGGCAAGTGGTAGGGTAGCAGTGGATGAGATTAGTACCAGATTGAGTTTTGGGATATGTTGCCTCAGGGGTTGATTGGGTACTGTGAATGGGCCAATCATAGTAGCGTTCTCTAAAGGAGGTGAAACATCATAGTTTCCACTTGCTTGTGGATCCATTTGTTGGGTGAATGTGATGGCTTCGTTACAAACTTTCTCCAAAGTATCAATGTTGCCTGGGGGCAACCTCTTCAAAAATATGTAATTTAACAGATCCAAGGCCCTCAGGTATACTTGTATGGTAGCCCCTTCAAGTATAGTGTAAGGAGCTTCCAATCTCTGGTACATCTTGTGTAAGTGGTGATTGAACATGGCAATTGGTTCATTATGGTATTTCCTCACCGAGATGAACTGATGGTGAAGATTTGTTGGATCCACGTAGAGCTTAAATTGATTGAGGAATTTTATTTCAAATTCTTCCCTTGTTGAGATAGATTCCCATGGAAAGTTCAAATACCAATTATATGCAAACTCTCCCAATGTGTAGGGAGGTACACAATGTCTTGATGTGCAATCTCCTTGCGATTACATAATTCCTTAAAGGTACAGATGTGTTATTCCGCTATCTTGGATTCCCCATAGATGAAGCATCGACCAAATTTCTCAAGGTTTTTGGGTAGCTCATGGAGCTTTCCTTGTAGAGACAATGGAGAACTTTGTGCATTCATGAAAAAGGCCATTGGAGCTGGTTGTGGAGAAGCAGCAAGTAGGGTAGTGATGTGCAGAAATGGAGGAAGATTAGGATGACGTGAAATGTCCTCCCCTGTTTCACTTTACTGCTATGAAGTCTACGAACTTCTCTGAGTTCTAAGAATTCCCCTTTTTTGGTGAGGATCTGAGGACTCATTCAAACCTTTCAAGAGAGAATGATCCAATGTTTTGGGGTTTTCCTTTTGAGGGCCCTCCTTCTAGCGCCACTTCTATTAAGTGTCATTTTTACACAAGAAAATGGCTAGGAATTTACGTGAGAAAATTCCCCTCTTGGAAGAATGATGTAGATTAATCTCAAGCTTCCTTTTAAGTTGGATCTCAACTGCTTGGATAGCTCAACTGAAGATAAATGTGAATCTATTCACGAGGAGGCCTTTGTTGGTTCGTATCTCGAAAGGCTACAAAACAAACTTTAAAACACAAGAATACTTCTCTTTTTTGGATTTTTTGAATCTTTAAGATGAAAGTAATATTTATCTATTTAATCTACTATAACTAATTTCCAAGGAAAGTAAGGAGCAAGGTAGCAAGAATTTGAAATAAATTTACTAAAAAGGAAACTAAATGGATATAAATTGATATTACATTGCTTCGCAAATTAAAATACCAAGAAGATGGATAAAACCCACCAAACAGAGATCCAAACGAATCACAATCACAACTTTGCAGATGCAATCATCAATGAAAGTAAATGTAGATGTAAGATATATCAAAATTCATCAAATAATGAAGCAACTACAAATGTGCACACATATGAGACAAATTTATCTTTAAAGCACCAAAGGATAGATCTTCCCAATAATTCATCACAATAAAGCAATGCAACAAAGGTAAACACTAGATTAAAGAATCACATATTAGAATCACCACACAATCAATTGGCTCTTTGAAATAAAAAAATGAGCATTCACACATTCATAAATTTTGCAAAGATAGCAGAATAATCACACCACGATTGAAGCGCTAATTGTATGTATTGTATTGCAATAATAATCCACCTTAGTTACATGAATTTCAAAAAATTTATAGAGTCATGCTTTCAAATTCATAGCTAGGGTTTTGACTGCATAAAAAATTTGAAAATAAATCTAAACTAAAGATTACATGAAGGAAACTAACCCTAAAACTAGTAAAAACTATCCTAGCACAAAATTAAACCTCGTGCATTACAAATCTGGAGTAGATCATACATAAAATAACTCAAAAATAGAATCTGTAACTCATGCATGTTCTTCATAAAACTCATGATTCTACCCTTTATCCTTCGTTATAGCTCTCCTTCATGAAATCAACTGGAAGACGCCCTCAAATCATGTAGAAATGACCCTCTCGATGTGATCTTTCTAACTGAAAAAGCAAGTTGGAGAAGACTGAAGTTAATGGCAGTCATGCCCAAAAATTTCAGATCTCGACCGTTACCCCAAAAACATGAAGTTCAAAAAATTACTAAGTGTGGAGATGACTCTTCCTCAACTTTTGGACTTTCGAAGGCCAAAAATCTTATTGGGCCAAAATGCCAAAAATGTTGACCTTCAAAAATGGCTAAGTGTGGGAAAAAAAAATTTCTCTATACAAAATTTGGCTAGGTCAAAATTGGATGCTTATTGGCTTGGAAGGACTTCTGGATGAGCTTTGTGGAACCTATCCACAATCTCTTGCACCTCTTCAAAATCAGTCATCTTAACCCCTTTAAGGAGTCCTTGTTTCTTCTCCTAGAAGATGAGTAAATCATCTAAAACCCCCCTTATTTCCTCTTCCTGAGATAGTGTTTTTTGGATTTCTTCCTTCTGATAGAACATCTGCTAGAGATCTTCTTTAGTGCCAACTCTGCTGAAGATATCCATATACTGGCCTATAATAACATTTACAAGATGCATCGTCTACTCATCAATCTTCTGATACAATTCCAAGTCTAACCCCTCAAAAAAATTATGCATTTCCTCAATAAAAAGCAGACCTTTATCCCTCTTTTTATTCATTTTCTTCAACACCTTCTAAAAAATGGTCAAGCTGCCAATGATATCTTGGATCCACTCCCCAAAACTATCCAATTCTAACCCTTCATATATTTTGACCAAAATTTGGAAGTGTTGCTTCCTTATTACTGTGAGGTTTGCTAGAGCTTTTTGCCACTTCAAGATTTTCTCCTCTAGGCCATCTTCTTCACTCATAATCTCAACCAAATATATTATTCCCTGAAGGGCCTCAAAATATTCCTAAGAGCCACTTTGGCAAACTCTTGAAAATTTGCCTTCCAATCTACACATGCTCGCACAAAAGAATGTGGGATATCTACCATTATACTTACATCACCCCATTTCTCCAAAATGACCTCTAACGAGGCCTTTGTGACCCCTTAATGAATGGGATTTTCCCTTCTTCTGGCACTCTTGGATCTTTGTCTCTCCTTATTATCATAATAGTGTGATGCTTCATGCTCAGCCTTATCATGACTAGTTAGATGTTCCAGAATAGTTTGGAGTATCTGCGTAACATTAAGCTCTCTTGAATCACCATGATGCTCACCACTATTCTCTTCACTACTCTCTTTAGCTCTATGAATCATAAGAGGGCTATGAAGCTTTCTCCTTCCATGTCCTCTACTATGGCCTTTAGCAATAAATATAGTCTCAGTGACCATCTTTCCTACCACATCTAAACAAGAAGAATGATATCTTAAATAAGTTATAACTAATAAAATGTAATATAATCACAAAATAATAGTCTGAAATACAAGTGTTATATGTCTAAGTTATTCTTTTGTTTCAATTTTTAACTACTAGACATCTAATGGGTGTACAAAATTCCCAAGGTTCCCAAGGTAGAAACATGAGCTCTGATACCAAGTGTAATGCCCTGCCATGGAACCCAAGATAAATTAACCTAAAATATGTAACTAATTTTGCATAATAATTTTTTTCTTAAGAGTTTTAAAAAAATAATGAATAACAAAGTGGAAGAAATAACATAAATTCAATACATACTCATATACACAATTTCATTTACAGATTACAAATTTCTAGGGTTCCTTGACATAGAAATATGTAAATATAATTTAATCTATTAAGTACAATAACCATATAAATCTTCCACATAATAAAACTAAATTACATCATCTCATAAAGAATAAACAATACATCTGAACCATAAGGTATACATGATAAACCCACATCCACTACACAAGTCATAGGGTATGTAATAAAATCCAAGTACAAAGTACAAATACAATAAAAAGGAAGAATATGAAAAAATCTTCAAGGATGAAAGAATAAGGAACTAATAAAATAAGGATCATCCTTCACTAGTACATGAATGTCAGAGTCTCAAATGGTAAAATAATCACTACCTCCTGACCTTGTGGAAACCTATGGCTCCACTCCCACTAAGCTGAGGAGATAAAATTAGACCTGACTCGGATAATAATACCAAAACCAATCATTAGGAAGAAATAAGCAAGGCATCCTGAAAGATTCCTATCTAAAAGGTACAACTCAAAATACAAAGGTACACATACTAATCCTAAGGCAACCAATACACGTAGGAAACCTAAGATGAAATTAGGGAAGTGCCATCACATATGTCAACCTCTTGGAATGATCTCACTAGACTCTGACTCCCAAGTGTGAACATATGTGGAACCATAAATCCTCTCATGTAGACAAGTATAATTGATAATGTTAAACCTCAACTTCACTACTAGAAGGGGAGGCATCTTCTCTCACTCTTAGCCTTAGCCTATACTAGCACTCAAGGTATGGGCAAGGAACACATTATCTTATTAATTCATTTTAAAACCTTATTTTAAAATATATTATATTATCACTTATTAAGGATACCTAGGTAGCCACTTCTAGGCTCTGGCACCTCCAAAGCAATCCACTTCCCCTCTAACACCTATATAATCTACCCTAAGCTCATAAGTCTCAATAACATCTCATAAATCATCCTTTTGAGCATCATTTTTACATGAGACAATGGCTAGGAATTTATGTGAGGAAATTCCCCTCTTGGAAGAATGATGTAGATCAATCTCAAGGTTCATTTTGGGTTGGGTCTCAACCACTTGGATAGCTCAATTGAAGATAAATATGAATCTTTCCACGAGGAGGCCTTTGCTGGTTCGTATCTCGAAAGGCTACAAAAAAAACTTTAAAACACAACAATACTTCTCTTTTTTGGATTTTTTGAATCTTTAAGACAAAAGTAGTATTTATCTATTTAAAATATTGTAACTGATTTGCAAGGACAGTAAGGAGCTAGATAGAAAGAATTTAAAATAAATTTACTAAAAAGGAAACTAAATGGATATAAACCAATATTACATTTCTTTGTGAATTAAAATACCAAGAAGATGGAGAAAACTCACAAAACAGAGATCCAAATGAATCACAATCATGACTTTGTAGATGTAATCATCAACTGAAGTAAATCTAGATGTAAGATATATCAAAATTTATCAAATCATGAAGCCACTGCAAACGTGATCACACATGAGACAAATTTATCTTTAAAGCACCAAAGAATATATCTTCCCAGTAATTTTTCACAACAAAGCAATGCAATAAAGTTAAACACCAGATTAAAGAATCATAGATAAGAATCACTACACAATCAATTGGCTCTTTGAAATAAACAAATGAGCATTCACACATTCATAAATTTCTCAAAGATAGTAGAATAATCACACCACGATTGAAGCACCAATTGTATATATTGAATTGCAATAATAATCCACCTTAGTTACATGAATTTCATACAATTTATAGAGTCGTGCTCTCAAATTTGCAACTAGGGTTTTGGCTGCATAAAAAACATGAAAATAAATCTAAACTAAAGATTACATGAAGGAAACTAACCCTAAAACCAGTTAAAACTATCCTAGCACAAAATTAAACCTCATGCATTACAAATTTGGAGTAGATCATGCATAAAATAACTCAAAAACAAAGTCTGTAACTCGTGCATATTCTTCATGAAACTTGTGATTCTGCCCTTTATCCTCCATTATAACTCTCCTTCATGAACTTAACTGGAAGACACCCTCAAATCATGCAAAAATGACCCTTTGGATGTGATCATTCTAACTGAAATAAACAAGTTGGATAAGACTAAACTTAATGGTAGTACTACCCCAGAAATTTTGGATCCCAACCTTTACCCAAAAAAAACCCTCTTTTTATTCATTTTCTTCAACACCTCAAAAATGGTCAAGGCACCATGATATCTTGGATCCACTCCTCAAAATTATCCAATTCTGACCCTTCATATATTTTGACCAAAATTTGGAAGCATTGCTTCCTTATTACTTTGAGGTCTACTAGAGCTTTCTGCCACTTCAAGATTTTCTCTTCTAGGTAATCTTCCTCACTCATAATCACAACCACATACATTATTCCCTAAAGGATACCCATGAAGGGCCTCAAAATCTTCCTAAGAGTTGCCTTGGAAAAATCTTCAAAATCTAACTTCCAATCTGTACATGCTCACACAAAAGAATGTGGGATATCTGTCGTTATACTTACATCACCACTTTTCTCCAAAATGGCCTATAATGAGGCCTCAGATTTATTAGGGTTAATGGGACCCATTGTCTTAAGAATAAATTTCTTTATTGCTTCATTTTGCTCCATCAATGCTTTTATCTTTTCTTCATCTCTATCCATGAATCCCAAAGCATGCTTTAGTCCTAGTGTAGTCAGAGTTTTACTCCCTTCTCTAGTTGGCTCTCCAAGGTCTACCTCCTCCAGCACATCATCATCTAGGGTGATTTATTCCATGGCAACACTCATTTTTGGGATGGCCACCTAAGCCTTCCACCTACCTGCTTTATCTTGTGTTATATATGAGAGGCTCCTTGCTCGAGCACTAGATCCTACTTGGTGGAATTCTCACCCCAATGTCGCCATATCTGTATCATCATCAATATATACCCTTTTTCTTGGTTGGATTTCCTTGGTGAACCAAGTGGGCTTTGAAAAGGCATTTATTGGCTCATATGGTGCTACTAGACTTGAGGTAGTAGCCTCGCACTCTATCTCTATTTCCTCATGACTCTCCTCCTCTCCTCCTCCAGTTTCCTATTCTTTCCCTATGTTTGGTTCCTCTTCCATATTTACCTATTCCTCCTCTCCAACATGTCCCTCTAATGGGATCTCATTGATTTCCCATGTCTCCTTTTCTAGCTCTGGAGGCTCTTGTGTCACTATTTCAGTCTGAGCAAGTGGTGGAGTAGGAGCCTAAGCTGGAGGGTTTTGCATAGGAGGAGTAGGAGTGAGAGGGGGAGTGAGTGAATGAATTGGCAAAGGAGGTGGATTTGGCATGGGGATATGAATAGGTGGAGGTTGTGGTGGCAATGGAGTGGTTTGAATGGGAGGTGGTAGTGGAGCAATAGATGGTATCTAACATGGAGGTAGAGGTGGAATTTAATTCATAGGTAGAGGTGGAGGTGGAACTGATTGTGAAGCTGAGGGAATTTGAACTGCAACATCTTCCTCAGTGGTGATACCTATAGAAGAGTCTCTTCTCAACTATGTAGTCTCCTTCTAAATTTTAGATGTGAATTCCTCAACTAACTCTTGAGAGTCTCATTTAACCTCCTCTCCCACATTACTAAGAGGAATAGTGAATTGTGTAAGGAGGGAGTCAAAGGAAAAGGATTGTCCTGCAGTCGGAGCTTGTTGCTCAATTTCTTTAAAACCATGAAGTCCTTCAAAATTAGAGATGTCAAAATCATCATCTCCCAAAGCATCCAGTTTTATTTTCTCCCCTTGGGCTCCCCCTTCAACATCCTCTTGTGTACCTTCTTCTTGTAAGCTCCTTTTCTTCAAGAAACCCACAAATTGGGTCCTTCTATTAAGGGGCACTAGATCTTCATCTTCTTCATCTTCCTCTGAGAGGGTGTCCATGTGGGTAGGTGTCAAGTCTCTTTTCCTCTTGTATGTGGGCCCTTTTATCACCCCAATTGGCCTAGATCTAGTTATTTTTACTTTAGGCACCTTCTTCGGTGCACCTGGAGGTTATGGCCCACTAGAAGAAGGAGCATCTAGAGGTGTTATGCTTCCAGTCATTCTAGTTTTGGCTTCTTTGACAAAGTAGCTGAGCCATATGTCATAGGGAACTCATGTTTGTATACTTTTTCTGGCATCTATGGTGCATCCTCTTTAAACTATGGCATCAGTACCTTCTCCCCTTTCTTCTTCTTTTCCTTAGAGGGCTAAGCTGGTTGTTGTTTCATTAGCATGGAATCCATTGGAAATGGATGGGTGATCCATGCCTTAGTCACCTTGATTACATGTCTAGCCTTGAAATTGATGTCATCATTTTCATCCCTATTGACTTTCATATTGAAAATGGTCCTGGTGTATACCTTATCCAAGTTATAGATAGGATCCAAAACATCCTCGGAGTTAGCTTCCTTCACCTTTTGTGGAACCCGCAACAGTAGAGAAGACTGTGCTAGCTCCAAACTCATTCGGTAGTAGTCATGGATTCTAACCTCATAGTCATTAAGGAAATTTATCCAATGGTCTTCGATGTGGGGCTCGTGCACATAATGCCTCCTCATCATATGGTTGTATGTACCAATTGGGTCAATTTGGTCCTTATGAGGTTGTAATTCTGCAGTGAGAACTCATCCCATTTGAATGTCAGGGACTTACATATCTTCATGTCTTACACACAATGGGGCCCTATGGAAATTGGGAAATCCAAACAATGCTTCTTCTTGTGTTGGATATGCTCATGGGCATCTAAAAATTGTAGGGCCATCTCCAACAAGATTATCCTATCTGATGGATATCTCAACAGCTTCTTAGGAGCTAGGGTGCTTCCCACCACCTGGATGTACGTGAAGGTCTTGAATTGAATGTAGATCACCCTTAGGACCTTCACCTTAGCTATAGCTTTTGTAGAGATCATTTTGGCATAGTCTCCTTCTATGGAGTGTATGATGGCAAACACAAAAGCATCATTGACAATGTGGAATTCCAACCTATCGTGTGTGTAATGCTCCTTTCGAACCAGTTGCATGTAGACTGTGAATGGCCATGCATTTTGATCACCCATGGCACCAACCTTAACCAATCCTAGGCACACTACCCTTATAGCCAATAGGTACACAACATAAGATGTCATGTAGAAGTGAGGATCATTTTTCACTGCGACCAACTGTTGATCCAGATTTTCGCTGAGAATGGTGGCCCAGTCAAACCTTGCTTGTCTCTCCTTTATCTTCTCAATAAGAAAGATCATCCATGGTTCCAATTGTATAGACTTTGGTAGTCCATACACCTGACTAATCATGGTGATGGCTACTTGGATGTCTTCTTTCATGTACCCTCTCCTCATGTCTATCTTTTCCAATTTATTCCTAGGCAGAGGTTGTATGAGATACTCCTTATTCACAATCTCATGGGATAATGAGAAGTCTCTATTATAAGAGTCCATTCCCTTGCCAATGGAGAAGCTGTAAAAAATTTCTACCCCCTTGCAAAGATGGAAAACATCTTCAATGTTGTCTGGTCGGAGATCCAGAACCACCTCACCCATACTATTCTTGAATATTCTTTCGCCTGTTATGTAGTGGTTTGCTAGTGCGATGATTAGATCTAAGGATGGACACTGGGTGTGCCACTGCATTCACCAGAGAATAGTAGACTAATGAAGTGTAGTTCTCAGACCTTCCTATTGGTTGTGCACATTTAACCAAGTAGTCATTCCAACTAACATTCCTGATGTTAGTATCAGTGATCTTTGAATGCAGATTTCTAACTTTTGAGGACACATGATAACCTTTGAATTGATACCTCATGGCTGGTGAATTGACTTTTTCTACCATTTCTACAAAGAGAAAAAGAGACATGAATCAGTAATCATCATATTGATAATCAAGGAATAACTCTGATGAAAATGAGATAAAAATCCATCAAGCACATCCTGAAAAAACCAAGTTAAAATGTCCAGGAAACCATTTTTAGCCTTTCCGACTTTCAGGGATGTCGGACCTCCAAAAGGCCAAAATGCTCAGAAGAGGTCATAAAGAAAACTTTCAGACCTCGATGATTCAATGACGTGAAGTTTTCAAATTTTGACGATTCGATGGTGTGAATTTTTCAGAGTGTGAAACCTCTAAAACACTGAAAAGACTTAGTCAATTTTCTTGAAGGAAGAAGCCTCTCTGATGTTTCAGATTGCAAAAGTCAAACTTTTAGGGTCAAACGGCCAAAAATAAGGGTTTGAGATTTTGAGCTTGAAAATGAGTCCAACCATGAACCCAAGGCTAAGGGGTCTAGGGGGACAACCCTACGACCCCGAAGTAGAACAAAAAAAGAAGACACACTAAAACCCTAGCGACACAACCCGCTAAACAAGAAAATTGAAACAAACCAAAATCTAAAATGAGAAAAGAAAAAGGGAGGATGAATAAACCAACCTAGCACATGTTGAAGGATGAGAGGATCAAGCAGAAGATGAACTAGCTGAGAAGTTGAAGACGTCCGCACACAAAATCTCTAAAAAATTGAATGGCTGATAGAAAATACAAGTGCTGAGAAAAAGTGCTTCTCAACCTTATATAGGTGATTGGTGGGGGTGACATCAACCACCACAAGCAATCGACCTTTTGGGCTTTCAAGGGTCTCGGACCTCTGAAAGGATGAAACACTAAAAGGTTGATTCCCTCCAAGGAATCAGACTTTCAATATTCTAGACCTTTGAAGGTCCGAAATCCTGACAAAGTGATAGTTCTGTTGAAAATAAGATTTTTGGATTTTCGGCCCTTTCGCACATAGGGGACTCCGAAAGTGTGAAAGGGCGAAACAAGACAAAACTAGACAAGGACAAAACAAGCCTGGGACAAAACAAGACTGACAAGAAAAAACCCAAAACAAGCAAATTTGAGAAGGGGGCCTTTAGCCAAGTGGCTCAAAAGGGGAGCGTGGTTATGGAACCACAACAAATAGCCCCAAAAAAGGAAAGGGAAACAACCCAAGTATCCTAAAGTCATTCCATCACGAGACAATCCCATCTCATGGTGACCCAGACACAAAAACCTTCATTGATAGTGATTCTCCTATCATCATCAAGATCGAGAAAAATCTTTACATTTGCATCCAGTGTGTGTTTGTATGTGTTCAAACTTTCCAGAAATCCTTCGACACAAGTCTCTCAAGTTTTCAACCAATCATTGTCAGGTCATTGCCCACCAATCAGAATTCGGCCAAAAGTTAATTTAACCTTTCTCTACTGTCAAGCAAGCGTTTATAGCCCCGGTAGAGGTTGCTAAAATTACCCTTCCGCTCCTGTAGAGGAGCTTTGTTTAAAGTTTAAAACTTCTTTAGAGGGCTCTTAGACTCAACATGTGTCAAATTGAAACTGAGTGGCTTGAATCATCATGTTCTAGATAATTTGTTTCTTCTTTGATCGAACTTTGGTACTTCTTGGTGAACTGAGGCAGCGATTAGGATGTGCTACCTCATTTTTTGTACTCTTTCTTTCTATTATTATCAATCAATTTTTTTGAATCTGGGGTAGTGCTTAGACTGTGCTACCCCAGTGTTTGAGCTTTCAATTTGTTGACCTTTTCTTTATGTGTTCCTCCTTTTTGCTTTCTTGCTCTTTTCTTTTAGTCTGTGTTCTAGGTGGGAGAGGATTCTAACTTCTGACCTCCTTCATGACCATGAATTTTATCTGATTCTAACTGGAATCCTACCCAAAGGACTCCCGATCTACGACCATTTTAAATGTATGTTAGTGTCGATGATGGTTTTCTCCAACAAATTTGTTCAAGAAGTTTGGGAGGAAAACACCTCACTTCCAACCTTTGTAACTGCTTCACTATAAGATGAAACTAAATCAAAAGGGTTTGACAAAGGGAGACCCTCATCTCTAGACTAGACTACCTGGTGCAGATCATTAAGCTCAAGAGACACCTACCCCCTAAAAGATGTAAACTAGCAGACCCAAATAAAGGACACAAAAGACAAGACCCTAAGATAAAATAATATACAAGAAAGAAATCAAAGGTCTATCAAGACCCAAAGTAATGCTTGAGAAACTGGTCATTAATGGGCAAAGGGACCAATTCCCCATCAAGAGAACTGATTTTGAAAATGTTCCCTCCTATAATTTCTACAATCTAGAAAGGGTCTATCCATAGACGTTGGAATTTAGTGTGGTTGCTTGGTTTTTCTTTTACTTTATCCCACATCAAAACTAAATCATAAATCCTAAAGTCTTTTATTGTTGCTCTTTTGTCAAACCAATGCTTAATGATAGCTTGATGTTTGGCCACATGCTCTAAAGCCATGGTTCTCTTTTCTTCTAGATCCAATAGGTTCATGAGGTGAATCTACACCTGATCCTCACCTTCGATGTATTAATCCATGAATCTCAAAATTGGTATTTTCAAGTTCATAGGAAAAATGGGTTGTAGGTCATAGACCAATTGGTAGGGGGAAGTCCCCAAAGCATTTTTTATTCTCACTTAGTCAGTCCACTTGGCATATTTTAACTGAGTGTGCCAATCCTAAGGATTATCATCCAAAAGGTGTTTGATTATTGTTGTTAAGTTCTTATTCATTGATTTGGCAACCCCATTCCCTTGTAGATAATAGTTGGATGAAAATTTGAGGATTACCTAATTTTCAAAGTCCCATTGAATGAGGGATGAAGATAAGAAATAGGGATCATTTTCACATACCAAAAAGAAAGGCATGACAAACCATATGATAATGAACTCCTCTAGGAATTTGGTTACCACCTTCATGGTGCAATTTCTCAGGACTTGTGCCTATATCCATCATGTGCAATAGTTAGTTGCAATCAGTATGTACCTGTGTCTTGTAGAAGGAGGGTTAATCATCCCTACAAAATCTAGCCCCCATTGGGCAAATGGACGTACCTCATAAACTAGTTGTTAGGGCATTGTCGGATGCCTCTCATGAACGGTGCTAGTTTGACAAACATGACATGAGCACACATGCTTGTGTGTATCTTTGAACAAGGTCGACCAATAATAATTGGATCTCAATATTTGATGGGTCATGGCTTCATCTGACCTATGTCCTCTACCATAATTTTCATGAAACTCCATGAGAACTTGCTCAACTTTTGTCTGATCTAAACAACACAAGTAGAGACCATCATAATTTCTCTTGTAGAGCTTTCCATTTTTTACCATGTAGGAGCCACTCTTATTCCTCAGGTCTCTCCTCTAAGAACCATTTGATATTTTTGGGCAATGGTTTTAGAGCAGGTAGTAGATGATATCTTGATACCACACATCAGTGACTATCCCTTCATTAGTGTATACTTGGCACACTATACCTTGTTCTTTTTTTTCCATCATTTTGGTGAGGCCTTGACCTCTCACCAACTTTATTGGTTGAATTTCAATGTCAAACTTTTGTAGTATAGTCATCCACTTCCCCCTTCATTCTCCCAGCTCATTTTGCATTAATAAGGATTTGATCACCGGATCGAGAACAATAGAGATGACCTTACTCTTGAGGATGTAATGTCTAAACTTCTTGACAACCTTGACCAATGTGAAAGATTATTTGTCAAGATTGGGGTACTTAAGTTTGGCATTTTTCAGAGGATAGACCATGAAAGCTATTGGTCTCTCATCTTCTCCTTCCTTCTTTTGGGTGAGGATTCCCGCACATGAATGTTCTGATGCAAAAGAGTAGACTTTGAATCGCAGAAGGTAGTTGAGGCTGACTAGAATCAAAGTAGTAGTGATCAACATCTTAATCTCTTCAAAGGATTCTTTAGCCAGAGCATTCCATTCAATCTTAGCATCTTTTTTCAACATGTCATTCAACAAACGTACTATCTCTACAAACCCACTGATGAACTTCTTGATGAAGTTGATCTTCCCAAAGAAAGACTTTAGCTCTTTCCAGCTATTCAAGGGGACCAATTTGAGAATAGCCTCAACTCTTTTGGGATCGATTGAAATGTTTGTTTCAGATATGATGTGTTTGAGGAATTTTCCTTGGGTTACTCCAAAGACACACTTCTTGGGATTTAGTAAAATCCCATAACGTCTACACCTTTTCAACACATTATGCAGATCTTCAATGTGGTCCATACAGTTTCTGGATAACACTTTGAGATCATCCATATAAATAAAAATACACCTGTTGACCAGGACTTTAAACGCCTCATCCATAGCTCATTGTAAAGTTTCTCCTGTATTGATCAAACCAAATGGCATACGGCAGTAAGCAAATGTCCCCCACTTTGTTGTGAAAGTTGTCTTCAGGCGGTCTTCTTCTTTTACCATAACCTGATTGTACCCAAAGTAACCATCAAGGAAAGACATCATCTAGGAGCCATTAACCACTTGCAACACTTCGTTGAGGGATGGTAGTGGGTAGTTACCCTTTTAAAAAGATGTATTCAAATTATGGAAGTCTGCACAGAGCTGAACTTCACCGCTTTTCTTTCTTACTAGGATGATATTTGCTATGCAAGTCAAGTGTCAAATAGGAAAGATAATCTTGGCATTGAGCAACTTCTATACTTCCTTCTAGATTATTGGCTCAATCATAGGGTTCACCGACCTCTGCCTTTAGCGAAAATTTTTAGTATCTGGGTTTAATGGGATGTTGTGTACAATGATGATAGAATCATAGGCTTTTTAAGTCTTTGTAGCTCCAAGATATGACATCTTTGTACTCTATGAGTAACTCTACCATCTACCCTTTTTCCTCAGTTGTGCCAAATTTTACAATATGAACCTCCCTGGGTTCAAGCTGTGTGCCTAGATTGTAGAGCTCGCAGTCATCACCTCCTACCATTAGTGTCTTCCCCCTTTTGCGAGCATGTTTAGATTTGTTGAAAATTCTTTCCAGGACTACCATTCCTTTTGAGATGGAGTTAGTCTTCAAGTTTAAAATCCCTAGATCGTCTAATTCTTCTATTTCATCTTCTTCTTCATCAATGTTTTATCTTTCAAAGACCCCGACACTCATGATGAATTTTAGTATATGTTGGTCATCTTGGAATACCTACAAGTTTGTGATATTATCTGGGATGGCTGGCATAGCCACCAGCTTAAGAGAGAATTTCTTTAGTTTAGACTTCTCCAATGGATGTAAGGAACTTGTCGATACTACCAGAGCATCAGCGATAGTATTCCTTCTTCTTGGGACACTCTAGATATTAAACACTTCAAAGTCTTCGATCAAATCCCACACATGGTTACAGTATGAGGTAAACTTCATATCAGTGCATGAATAATGGCTCTGGATCTACCTAACCACTAACTGTGAGTCTCCTTCCATGACCAAGGCTTTTACCTTATTTTCATGTGCCATGAGGAAATCTCGCACCAACACCTCATATTCAACAATGTTGTTAGTGCAGTAGAATTGTAACCTATAAGCAGTGTAGTATGAACCTCCTGGAGATTGATCAATTTGATCCCAACCCCTACTCCTTGTTTACATTTAGAGCCATCAAACCTAAGTTTCCACACGGGGTAACTCTTGTGAGAAAATGGTTTGGCTTGGGGTTTCAATGTAATTTTTGGTGGATGCATGCTAACTTGGGGTTCAATAGGGATCTCTAGTGGTGATAGGTTCTCTATGATTGGGACCTCCATGTTCCATGCATTCGAGCTTTCCTTTGTGGAGAGGGGCAGCCATTTCATCCTTTATTTTTCTTTCGCATCATGCCATACTTCATGACATGGTGGCAAAAAACCATCATCAGAGGAGCTCCATTCCTCATGTATAGGGAATTTTGTTGTAGGGACTTGAGTTCATTCACAATGAGAAGACCCATCACCACCTAAGTGTGTCATTGCCCTTTTCGTAGGCTTATGTAGGCATGACATTTAGTTCATTACTTGGATTATTATGCCCTGACAATCTTGGCATTCAAACTCTGGATGACTCACCTCGTGCAGACAATAATATCCTAGCAACACCAGTATGTTTGGATTAGCATCTTGGCCAAGATGTTTCATGTTCTTCATCATATTTCCTACAAACTCCATGAGGATCTCCTCTGGTATTTGAGTATGTACCAAACCTTGTATAGGGCTATCATTTGGATTTTCTTCTTCTTTGATGTGAAATGTTAAAATCCTCTTGAATAGATATACCCCCAGATCAACTTGTGAGAACAAGATTTCATTTGGAGCATTGTATTTGGTTATCATCTACTTGAGTTTGGGTTTAGCATCGATCTTGATTTGGTTATTGAGCCCCTTCCAAGGTAGCCAAAGCTGAGTGAAGTCTATGGAGAACCAACTTCTTAAGGACCTGGTCCACTCCCTACTAAGTAACATATCATATGTTTCTAGGATGTCCACCACATGTATGTCTATACAATCCTGGATCTTGGGATTAGTGGTTAATTAGACCCCAATGACCTTGACCTCTATTTTTTTGAGTTGGATCACAACCCTATTGGTTGGTTGAGGTTTCATCCCCGGCTTTTGGTATATGTGGTATATGGATAGTGGCATGATGTTACACGAAGCCCCTGAGTCAATCAGACAATTGTGTAGGTTCTTTCTAAAGATCTTTACGCTGAGCAAGAATGGGAGTACTTCTACTTGATCCTTGAACATGGTTGGCATTGCCTCAATTGTATTGACATCTGATGAATTTCTAGCGTTACTGCTAGACGGGACCGACTTGGAATGATCCAGGGATCTTAGGAGAGCTTCTCTTTATGAAGGAAAACTTTGTAACATGTCGTACATCAACATATTAGCCTTAATTTTCTTTAGTTCCTCTAGTGCACTATACTTCTCTATGGCCCAAACTGGATTTTTTAGCATGGTAGGTTGGTGTTGTGTTGTTGGGGCAACAGTGGCACTGGGAACTCTAGGAGGTGTAGGGTTATTATTAGCCTGTGGGCTTGGTGGAGTGGGATACATTCTTGGGGGAATGCCATCAGTTAGAGGTTCTCTTCTACTTCTCATATTATAATTTCTTTTATTGTTATTATGAAAATCATGGATCTCAGAGTACTTAGGCTGACTCTATTGATTAAAAGGGAAGACAAATTCCTCTTTAGTTGTGCTATTTGTAGGACCTCCCCCTTTAATCAATTCATAAGAATAAAAGACCATGGCATTGAAATGGATCTGGGAGTTATCGAGATCCTGGCTCTATTGATTTTTGAACTCTCCCCTATATTCATTGTCTAATTGATGCATGTGGGGGGCTTGAGTGAAATTAACCTCGAATGAGCTAAAGGCATTGGCATTGTCAGAGGGTATGCTACCGTTGTTAAGATGTGTGTTCTGTGGTCGATTAGTTCTTTCTTTACCAAACATTTTGTCTTGAGAAGTGTTCCCATAAACTCCATTGTTGTTGTTGTTGTTGTTGTAATTTCCATAAGTACAATTCTAATTTTGAGGATAGGTGTTTGGGGCAACAGCTGGTCATTGGTAGTTGCCTTAGTTTTGATGTGGATTAAGCTTCATCCTAGTGATCTCACTTGTTAGCTAGGATAAATTCTTTTTCATGGCATCCAACTCATTCACTAAAGCATGGTCAGGCTCATTCGGGACAATGACCTTTTGTTCACATAGGGTTTCCTTATGTGCATCATACCTAGGATATGTTATGGCAAGTGGCAAGGCAGTGGTGTATGGGATTGGTAGCGGATTGAGTTTTGGGATATGTTGCCTCAGGGGTTGATTGTGTACTATGAATGGTCCAATCATGGAAGTGTTCCCTAAAGTGGGTGAAACACCATAGTTTCTACCTGCTTGTGGAGCCATTTGTTGGGTGAATGTGATGGCTTTGTTAAAAACTCTCTCCAGAGTATCAATGTCGCCTAGGGGAAACCTCTTCATAAATATGGAAGTTAACAGATCCAAGGGCCTCAAATATACTTGTATGGTAGCCCCTTTAGGTACAGTGTAAGGAGCTTCCAATCTCTAGTACATCTTGTGGAAGTGGTGATTGAACATGGTAGTTGGATTGTTATGGTCTTTCCTCACCAAAATGAATTGATGGTAAAGATTTTCCAAATCCACGTAGAGCTTAAATTGATTGATGAATTTTAATTCAAATTCTCCCCATGTTGAGATAGATTCCTGTGGCAAGTTCAAATACCAATTATATGTGAACTTCCCCAATGTGTAGGAGAAAAGGCAGCACACGATGTATTGATGTGAAATCTCCTTATGATTACATAATTCCTTAAAGGCACGGATGTGTTCTTCCATTTTCTTAGATTCCCCATAGATGAAGCGTGGACAAAATTTCTTGGGGTTTTTGGGTAGCTCATGGAGTTGTCCTTGTAGAGCTAATGGAGAACTTTGTGCATTTTCAAAAAAGGCCATTGGAGCTAGTTGTGAAGCAACAACAAGCAGGGTAGCGATGTGCAAAAATGGAGGAAGATTAGGATGATGTGAAATGTCCTCCCCATATTTTACTTTACTACTGTGAGGTCTGCGAACTTCTCTAAGTTCTAGGAATTCCCCTTTGTTTGGTGAGGATATGAGGACTTGTTCAAACCTTTTAGGAGAGAATGATCCAATATTCTAGGGTTTTCCTTTCAAGGGCCCTCCTTCTAGTGCCACTTCTATTGAGCGTCATTTTTACACGAGACAATGGCTAGGAATTTACGTGAGCAAATTCCTCTCTTGGAAGAATGATGTATATCAATCTCAAGGTTCCTTCTAGGTTGGGTCTCAACCGCATGGATAGCTCAACTGAAGATAAATGTGAATTTTTTCACGAGGAGGCCTTTGTTGCTTCGTATCTCGAAAGGCTACAGAATAAACTTTAAAACACAACAATACTTCTCTTTTTTTAATTTTTTGAATCTTTAAGATGAAATAAATATTTATCTATTTAATCTGTTGTAACTGATTTGCAAGAAAAGTAAGGAGAAAGGTAGAAATAATTTGCAATAAATTTACTAAAAAGGAAACTAAATGGACATAAACTGATATTATATTGCTTTGTGAATTAAAATACCAAGAAGATGGAGAAAACCCACAAAATAGAGATCTGAACAAATCACAATCATGACTTTATAGAATCAATCATCAACCGAAGTAAATGTAGATGTAAGATATATCTGTTAATCTCTATTGAGCATTTAAGGTTGTCATTAGTATCAAAGGACAGTAAATAGGGCGGTCAATTACTTATATTGAGACAATCGGTAACTAGAAGTAAGACAGAGTAGTCAGTAAAGCTTGTTACACCGAGCATCACACAGTTAACTGAGCACCAGTGACACCAACACTGAGGGTTAGTAAACATCAAGCATCGTAGTATACATCGATCAGATTATACAGTGTTTACCGATGATCACAGAAAATGACATAGTAATCAGAAATGGCACATTATTCTATGCAAATAGTTATAACAGATCATAAAATGGTTTACCAAGATTAAGGAGAATTTATTGTAAAATATATTCATTAAATGCAATGATTATCTTATTTGTGTTAGTTGATCTAAGTTATTTTGCACTGTAGATCTTAAGGTTATGATTATTTTTGTAACCTAATTTTTTCTAAGGCGGCAAAATAGAACACTATATATTGTATATGTTCACACCATTTTATGAGGTTGTTGAACTAATATATATGAATCATGGAGCACTTGAAGAAATTTCCTATCTTCAAGTCAATCAGTTTACTAAGCAGAATAGAGTACAGAGGTTTTCAGATTGAGTAGAATCAGACAAGGCTACCAAGCAGAACAGAGCAGAGAACCATCACAGATAAGGTGATATTTTGATAAGCACTTATAGATCTATTTCAAACAAGTGAGTTGTCAACTAGCAGATAGTTTACCTATTACTTTCTGACAATTGTGATAGAGTTTTGTGAAATCTCTTAACCGAGTAGACTTAACAGTCTTTGTATAAATCTCTTAACTGAGTACACACTTTATTTAGTGTTGTTAAATCCTATAACTAGGTAGATCTAGCTGATCTAATATGTTACTCCTAACAGGGTAAGATCACCAGAAGTGATCAAAACTTGTAGCCTTAACAGGCAAATCTTTTCTATCTACAGTAGTGAAGAATTTGTGGGTGTCATCCCCACCGCAATTTTTACCTTCTAACAAGGGTTTCTGCGTTACCAAAATACTTGTGTTATGTGATTGTCATATTGATTTCATATTGTTTACTTTCTTAAGTTAACTAGATGATTGATTTATGCAATTAGATTCAAGTTATTATGATCGGTTATCACAGTATTCAGTTATATCTGAAAGGTTGTTACAAGTAAAGTTTTGAAGGCACTGATTCACCCCTCCCCTCTCAGTACCTATCTCTCCTAATTCCAACAATTGATATCAAACCCTTGCTCTCTTGTTGAACAGTTTAACCACTGAAGGGAAAAGATCTAAGTCATGGAGAGATACAAGCTTGACAAGACTAAAGATCTAAGTCATGGAGAGATACAAGCTTGACAAGACTATTGAGAATCAGAAGATACAAATGCAGATGTTTATGGAACAATATAAACAAGCCAAGGAAGAACTGAAGAAATTACTGGTTGATAGGAAGAACCTTGCAATTCAGCTGAATGCAATAAGTTATCATGAAGAACCTATTGATGACATATTTGATCATATTGGATCAAGCTTTGGAAGCATCTCTGACGGATCCGAAAGCATAATATTTGAATTATCTGAAAAAAATCAGCATCTATCTGAGCAAGTGAAAGCACTTCAAATCGGTCATGAATCTCAAATGGTGAGAATGGTGAAAATCATGAACAATGGTAGACAAGCTGAACAAGATCAAAATCTGGCTATTGAAGACTGAAGACTGATGACTGAACAACTTCAAGAAAAAGAAAATGAAATTCAGAGACTCACTGATCATCACTTCCAAATATCAAATCAGATGATGATAGTTAATCAAGAAATGAACCGATTAAATGGAGAATTATCAAGAAGACTTGAAGATGTAGCAACACTCAAAGAAGATAATGAAAAAATGAGAAATGAAATAAAAACACAAAAGCAACACAATTAGATGATGAAGATAGCCGAGGATATCTCTAAAAAGATTGATGATTTTCTGACTAATCAGAGGAGATTTGGAAGTAGAGCCGGTATAGGCTACACTGGTGAAGGGGAATCATCACAACAAGCTAAAGAATTCAACAACAATCAAACTCAGAAACCTAAAGTGATGACATGTTAACACTGTGGAAAACCAGGACATACATCTAATGTGTGCAGAAGCAAAGCACAAGGTAAACCTCCTGTCATTCCTAAATTCAATGGATATTGTTATTATTGTGGTAAGTTTGGACATCTAGCTTATGAATGCAGAGAAAAGAAGAATGACATTGCTAATAATACTACTAAGGAGAAAATATGATATACTTGTAATAAGCATGGACACACTGCAAGGGACTGCAAGGCGAAAATGAAACAATTCTGGACACCTAAAGAGAAACTACAACAAAAGCCATATCAACTGAAGAGACAAGGTAACTCATATGTTTGGGATTATAATACATGGACTAATTGTACTGCATGTGGTTGGTATGGACATATTGTAGCAAACTTTTATAGAAAGAGTCAGATTGGACAATCAACAAAATGGACAAATGTAGGAATGGCATGTATGCACTATCACAAGGTCAGTCATGTAAGCAAGAACTATAAAGACCGAGCACCTGATGAAAACCATATATTTGAGAGTGGATATAACATTGCAGATATTACAAAGTTAAGGAACACAATGTGGAAGAAGGCATCTAATGAGAATGTTGAGTCTAGTAACACTGTTGGTGAAACCTCGTCCACTGGATTGGGTGACATCAGTACCTCCACTTAAGATGACAAGGTATGTATGGAACTGACATCTTAAATGATCACATTTTACATACAGTTCCTTATATATGTGTACAAATACCAAATCTGCATGAATGAAGATGCACTATGGTTTATATATTATAAGTTTTTAAATGTTATCTAGTCTGTAAAAGAAGAAACGTGAGTTGGTTACCCGTCGGTAATCACTATACAAGGTTAACTGACAATAGTTCAAACTGATGAAGAAACTCTATGTCAACCAAGCAAAAGATATTGTAGACATTACCGAGCTATCAGCCATTTCATATCAAAAGTTAGGTCATGCATTTAATGCATCAAAGTGTGAGCGGGAATATCAAAAAACCCTATATATACACGGAAACAGAGTTCATTGTTGCATTGCGATTTCGAAGAAAGGAGATTTTACAAAGAAGAGTTGAAGCTAAAGATTTTTAGAATAGATTCAAAGCCACTAGATCAAACCGACGACAATTCTTCAATGAAAACTAGTAAGTTCATCTACCTACCGAACACTAGTTATCTATTGTTTGCCGAAACCCTAGAAATAATTTATGGCATCATCTTCAACCACAAGCAAATCACAGAACATTGAGGAGGAAGTGGAATTAATTGTTAGGGCACACTTTGCCGAGGAGAAATTCAAACCTCATCCCAAGGTCACAACACAAACAGACGATATGGGTGCATTTTCTAGTATTCCTGATAAGGTTTTGTTAACATAAGACGTTAGGGCTTACATTCACTGCAAGATCGATGAAGTATGTGATTTTGAGACCATAGCAACTTATCAGCAAATCTGTGGACCGGATGGTAAGATCAAATCCGAATATAAGAAGATTGAAGAGTCAGGGTTATGATGTTTCACATACTTCCCACAATCATTTCACAATGACTGGATAAGAATCATGCTAAGCAGATTTCATGACAGCAAATTTTGGTTAGATAAACCTGTTGAGATCACCAAGAAGATTATCAGTAGGGTTATTAGGTACCCTACAACCAAAAAAGCTAAAGCCTTTCGAAGTTCATCTTGTCCCAACGTAGAAAAGAACATCAGAGCTCAATGGGATGGTAGGGCACTAAAAATATCAACTATCAAAGATCCAGCAGCAAAATTCACAGCTCATGTCATCGGGTACAAGATATTTCAATCAAGCAGACCGAATAGTGTACCCTACAGTGCCGTGGACATGGCTTACAAAATTATGAAGAAAGATCACCAAGTTGATCTTGTTGAGCTACAACTACACCAACTGCATGACAACATGAAGACAATAAAAGCAAAGAAGTCCAATACATGTAAGTACAGATCACTGCTTGTCTATACATTTCTCTATTTGCAAAAATATGTACTGGGTATTGGAAAAGTAAACTGGCAATCAGACAAACTGATAACTGCTCAAATTGGTGAAAAGATGAGAATTCTAGGAGACAATCTGAACAAGGAGTTCAATGCATATTTCAAGGAATTTCAAACAAAAATGCAACAAAGAAGCAGAATTCCAAAGGAATTAGTAAGTAAATTTGAAGATGACATATGCTTTGTGGTAAGCACAGACCACTCAATGATAAAGGTAGTAGAACCAAGAACAAAATGGCTAGCACCGATGGGTTATGAAATGAATCATGATTTCACTTTGAGATCTATCAATGCATTGCTGGCATTACCGGTAGACATCACTGCTAGTAGGTTTGGAGTATATGAGGAAGCTAAGTCTAGAAACACAATGGACATTGAGATCGGTAAAATGTCTAGAAGGGAAAAGAAAATGAAAAAGGATCTCACAAAAAAATATGGAACTACATCTAACTCACCTAAGGAGTCACCGGTTGATGAAGCAACTAAAGGTCAGTTACAGTTGGCTGACAAACCCTATGACAGCGAGGAGACCAAGTCAGACAAAGAAAAGAATAATACACTGGTTCCTCCCACCAATGATGAAGAAGAAATTCAACTACCCACAACTGATGAATAAGATATTTAGCTACCAAAACCTGAAGGAATGAGGACACGTTCATCAACTATAGCACAATCAACTGAGCAGAAAGAAGAAGTAGTAAAAGTAGCAAAAAGAAGAGCAGCCACACCGACGAAGAAATACATCAAGAGAAAGAACAAGAAAGCAGCTGAACCACTAAAGAAAAAGAGAAAATACATAAGGAGTAAAGAAGATATAGAGGAGACTGACACTGAAAATGACCCTGATCAATTTAAGCTAGTTCGTAATAGGGATATTACTATAGAAGAAATAATTGAAGATATTATTGAGAATGGAAATCTTAATGATCCAAGCATAGACAAATTTAACAACATGTCAATTGAGGACAAGAGAAAGCTAGAACATGCTATCATCCAGATGATGATCAAGTTCAAAAGAGTACCGATGGAATTTTCATGTCAATTTCCAAAGGAACTTGATGACAAAATAAGTGAGAGATGGGCTATTGCACTAGAAACAAAGAAAAGGAAAAGAGAACGATCACTAGGTCGTGCAGCCACACACTTTAGCTATGCTATGGTAAGTGAATACATGACAAGGTATCAGCCTAGATTTTCAATCAAGAATAGAGCTATGTAGATCATGGATGAGAATTTAGATGATATGGATGTCGTATGTGACTCTCTATGGACATCAATTTTGAAAGCAAAAGAGAAAGCTGAACAGGAAGCATTCCTGAAACTGTCTAAAAAGAGACACAGTTCAAAAGATAAAAGTATTTTCATTGATGATAGTAAAGGCAAGAAAATATAAGACACCAGTATATCAGTTACCAAGGTAATTGATATCACCAATCAAAAGGAAGAAATCAAAATTTCACAAGATGCACCAAATCAAGTTAAGATCCACTTGCAAAAGAAAACTGATGATGATGCACTCATTGAGGACATCACTAACGGTGATCCTGATGATGAGGATGATGAAGATGTAACAATTGTACCATACAAAGATGAAGCTTTAGACACTGATAATGTGTGTACATCTCTACCGGGTGAACTACCTATACTTGCAAAGGCAGTTGAGATAATCTCACAAGTACAAACCGATGTCTCTCATCTTGAACCAACCAAAGATACAACTGAGATTCAAGCACCTGAGCAACCTGTAGATACAAATGAGCCTAAAAAACTAGAGGCACAGTCTATAGAACAAAAGGAACCTGAAGAAACCAAGCCAACCGAGGTGAACCCACCTGACACTACCACCGAGACTCCCACTCAATCTACCGAGGAGTAGAAGAAGGATGATATAGTGTCAACTGGTAAGGATACTCTGAGGAGTGAAGAAAAAGCTATTGTCGTAAGTGAGAAGAAGTCACCTCTTGCCCCGAAGAAGAAGAAGAAGAAATCCAAAGGGCCAGTCACCATTGATGAAGTTATCATTATACCCAAATGTGACTTGAGAACCCTAGGCCCCGAGGAACTAAGTCGATATGGGGAGTTATGTTCAAGGAAAGCAGCACAAGAGAAGTTGAGGCAAGAACACAAATGCAAAGAAGTGTTAAATGATGTACGGGATATTCTACAATAGATAGTATCGAAAATAAACATTGATGAGAATACGCCCATCATAGATCAACTTGCCACACTCGCCGACAAAATCAATGCCCCTGATATAGATGCAGACAAAAGAATAGAAGAAAGGGAAGAATCAAAGATTCAAAATAAATTGGTAGAAAGGATTAGCATAGAAGTGGCACTGAACAAAGTAAAATTATTTAAGGTCATTACTGAGGTAAAATCTATCACCCAAATAATCTGTCAACTACTAATAAAGCATTGTACTTTAGACACCTTCACTGTAGAAGTAAGTGAAAAGATAAAAGGTTTAGAAGAAGAAATCAAGTCAAGTACACAAGTAGCTATTATTGAGCCAACTGCTTTCTTAAAGCATATTAACCGAGTTCAGGAACTTCAGCCGCTGATAGCAGACTTAAGGAAACAAGAAGCACACATCACCGATTAGGTTACAGACTTACAAAAAGAACTCACTCCTTACCTGAAGATTTTTGAAACACATACTATCAAAGCTAAGCAACTTGTAGAAACACTAGAGATTTTGATGTTGGATAATATCTTTGACATGCATGCACAAGTCAGTCTTGAGCAAATTGCTCTTACCAACTTGAAAGAGGAATGGGAAAACCTCTTGGAGTCTGTAAAGAAAACCCATCAGGACATTTTTGATAAGATGTAAGTATACATTACATATTTTTCGAGTATTTGGCATTATTATCAAAAAGGGGGAAAACATGTATATGCCAAATAGTATATTTTTTATATGTATATTACATAATACCGGGAGCATGCACCGAAGGGGAGTACTTTTGTACTTAGAAGTTTTTGTTGTGGATATGTATATGGTGAAGATAGAAGGAATATATAGAAACATTTTGTCTATATACATTTTGAAGTTTTGATACTAATGCCAAAGGGGGAGATTTTTAATCTCTATTGAGCATTTAAGGTTGTCATTAGTATCAAAGGACAGTAAATAGGTCGGTCGGTTACTTATATTAAGACAATCGGTAACTAGAAGTAAGACAGAGCAGTTGGTAAAGCTTGGTACACCGAGTATCACATAGTAAACTAAGCACCAGTGACACCAACATTGACAGTCAGTAAACACCCAGCATTGCAGTATACACCGAGCAGATTATACAGTGTTTACCGATGATCATAGAAAATGGCATAGTAATCAGAAATGGCACATTATTCTATGCAAACAGTTATAACAGATCATAAAATGGTTTACCAAGATCAAGGAGCATTTATTGTAAAAGATATTCATTAAATGCAATGATTATCTTATTTGTGTTAGTTGATCTAAGTTATTTTGCACCGTAGATCTTAGGGTTATGATTATTTTTGTAACCTAATTTTTGCTAAGGCGGAAAAATAGAACACTATATATTGTATATGTTCACACCATTTTATGAGGTTGTTGAACTGATATATATGAATCACAAAGCACTTGAATAAATTGCCTATCTTCAAGTCAATCAGTTTACCAAGCAGAACAAAGTACAGAGGTTTTCAGATTGAGTAGAATCAGACAAGGCTACCGAGAAAAACAAAGCAGAGAACCATCATAGATAAGGTGATATTTTGATAAGCACTTATAGATCTGTTTCAGACAAGTTAGTTGTCAACTAGCAGATAGTTTACCTATTACTTTCTGACAATTGTGATAGAGTTTTGTGAAATCTCTTAACCGAGTAGACTTAACAGTCTTTGTATAAATCTCTTAACCGAGTACACACTGTATTTAGAGTTGTTAAATCCTAGAACTAGGTAGATCTAGCTTATCTAATATGTTACTCCTAATAGGATAAGATCACTAGAAGTGATCAAAACTTATAGCCTTAATAGGCAAACCTTTTCTATTTGCAGTAGTGAAGAATTTGTGGATGTCATCCCCACCGCAGTTTTTACTTTCTAACAAGGGTTTTTGTGTTTACAAAATACTTGTGTTATGTGATTGTCATATTGATTTCATATTGTTTACTTTCTTAAGTTAACTAGATGATTGATTTATGCAATTAGATTCAAGTTATTATGATCGGTTATCATAGTATTCAGTTATATCTGAAAGGTTGTTACAAGTAAAGTTTTGAAGGCATTGATTCACCCCTCCCCTCTCAATAAATATCTCTCCTAATTCCAACAATATCAAAATTCATCAAATCATGAAGCCAGTGTGAATGTGCGCACACATGAGACAAATTTATCTTTAAAGCACCAAAGGATAGATCTTCCTAGTAATTCGTCATAACAAAGCAATGTAACAAAAGTAAACACTAGATTAAAGAATCGCATATTAGAATCACCACACAATCAATTGGCTCTTTGAAAAAAACAAATGAGCATTCACACATTCATTAATTTCACAAAGATAGCAAAATAATCACACCACAATTCAAGCACCAATTGTATGTATTGTATTGCAATAATAATCCACCTTAGTTACATGAATTTCATACAATTTATAGAGTTGTGCTCTCAAATTCGTAGCTAGGGTTTCAGTTGCATAAATAACTTGAAAATAAATTTAAACTAGATATTACATGAAGGAAACTACCCTAAAACCAATTAAAACTATCCTAGCATGGAATTAAACCTCATGCATTACAAATATGGAGCAGATCATGCATAAAATAACTCAAAAATAGAGTATGTAACTCGTGCATGTTCTTCATAAAACTTATTATTTTTCCCTTTATCCTTCGTTATAGCTCTCTTTTATGAACTCAACTAGAAGACACCCTCAAATCATGTAGAAATGACCCTCTAGACGTGATCTTTCTGATTGAAAAAGAAAGTTGGAGAAGACTAAAGTTAATGGCAATCGTGCCTAGAAATATCAAATCCTGACCGTTACCCCAAAAAAATGAAGTTCAAAAAATGACTAAGTTTGGAGATGACTCTTCCTCAACTTTCAGACTTTCGAAGGTCAAAAATATTTTAGGGTTGAAATGCCAAAAATCTTGACCTTCAAAAATGGCTGTGTGGGAAAATGTTTTTTTCTCGATACAAAATTTGGCTAAGTCAAAACTGGGTGCTTATAGGCTTAGAAGGACTTCTGGATGAGCTTTGCAAAACCTATCCACAATCTCTTGCACCTCTTCAAAATTAGCCATCTTAACCCCTTTAAGGAGTCCTTGTTGCTTCTCCCGGAAGGTGACTAACTCATCTGCGAATCCCCTTATTTCCTCTTCCCAAGATAGCATTTTCTAGATTTCTTCCTTCTGATAGAACATCTATTGGAGATCTTCTTTAGTGCCAACTCTACTGAAGATATCTAGATATTGACCTATGATAAAATTTACGGGATGCATAGTCTACTCATCATCCTCGTCACACAAGTTCAGGTCTAACCCCTCAAAAAACTTATGCATTTCCTCAACAAAAAGTAGACCTTTATCCCTCTTTTTATTTATTTTCCTCAACACCTTCTAAAAAATGGTCAAGGCACCAATGATATCTTGGATCCACTCCTCAAAATTATCCAATTCTAACCCTTCATAGATTTTGACCAAAATTTGGAAGCACTGCTTCCTTATTACTATGAGCTCTACTGGAGCTTTCCGCCACTTCAAGATTTTCTCTTCTGGGCCATCTTCCTCACTCATAATCTCAACCAAATACATTATTCCCTTAAGGATGCCCCTGAAGGGCCTCAAAATCTTCCTACGAGCTGCCTTGGAAAACTCTTCAAAATCTGCCTTCCAATCTACACATGCTCGCACAAAAGAATGTGGGATATCTATCGGTATACTTACATCACCCCTTTTCTCCAAAATAGCCTGTAATGAGGCCTCAAGGTTATTAGGGTCAATTGGACCCACTGTCTTAAGAATAATTTTTTTCATTGCTTCATTATGCTCCATCGATGCTTTTATCTTTTCTTCATCTTTATCCATGAAGCCCAGAGCATGCTTCAATCCTAGTGTAGCAAGAGTTTTACTCCCTTCTCTAGTTGGCTCTCCTAGGTCTACCTCCTCTAGCACATAATCATCTAGGGTGATTTATGCCATGGTAACACTCATTGTTAGGATGGCCACCTGAGCCTTCCACATGCCCACTTGATCTTGTTTTACATATGAGAGGGTCCTTTCTTGGGCAGTAGATTTTTCTTGGTGGAATGCTCACCCCAACGCCACCATATTTGTATCATCATTAGTATATACCCTTGTTCTTGGTTGGATTTCCTTGGTGAACCAAGTGGGATTTGAAAATACATTGATTGCCTTATATGGCACTACTAGACTTGAGGTAGTAGCCTAGCACTCTATCTCTATTTCTTCATGACTCTCTTCCTCTCCTCCTCCAATTTCTTGTTCTTTCGCTATGTTTGGTTCCTCTTCCATATTTACCTATTCCTCCTCTCCAACCTATCCCTTTCATGGGATCTCATTGATCACCTCTATCTCCTTTTCTAGCTTTGGAGGCTCTTGTGCCACTGGTTTGGTCTAAGAAAGTGATAGAGTAGGAGCTAGAACTAGAGGGTTCTACACAGGAGGAGTAGGAGCGAGAGGGGGAGTGGGTGAAGGAATTAGCAGAGGAGGTAGAGTCGATATGGAGATGTGAATAGGTGGAGGTTTTGGTGGAAATGGAATGGTTTGAACCAAAGGCAAAAGTGGAGTGGTAGATGGTGTTGGACGTAGAGGCGGAGGTGGAGTTTGATGCACATGTGGAGGTGGAGGTGGAAGTGATTGTGAAGATGAGGGAATTTGTGTTGCAATATCTTCCTTAAAGGTGATACCTATAGAAGAGTCTCTTTTGGACTCTGTAGTCTCCTTCTAAATTTTAGATGTGACTTCCTCAACTGACTCTTGAGAGTCTCATTGAACCTCCTCTCCCACATTCCCAAGAGGTCTAGTGAATTGTGTAGGGAGGGAGTCAAAGGAAAAGGATTGTCCTGTAGTTGGAGCTTGTTGCATGGTTTCTTTAAAACCATGAAGTCCTTCAAAATCAGAGATGTCAAATTCATCATCTCCCAGAGCGTCCAGATTTATTTTCTCTCCTTAGGCTCCCCCTTCAACATCCTCTTGTGTACCTTCTTCTTGTAACCTCCTTTTCTTTAAGAATCCCGTAGACCAGGCCCTTCTATTAAGGGGCACTAGATCTTCTTCATCTTCTTATTCTTCCTCTAAGAGGGTGTCCATGTGGATAGGTGTCGAGTCTCTTTTCCTCTTGTATATGTGCCCTTTTATCACCCTCTAACCTAGGTCCAGTTATTTTGACTTTTGGTGCCTTCTTTAGTGTACCTAGAGGTTCTGGACCACTAAAAGGAGCATCTAGAGGTGCTATGCTTCCAGTCATTCTAGTTTTTGGCTTCTTCAAGTGAGTATTCAAGCCATATGTCATAGGGCACTCATGTATATATATATCATTTTTGGCCTCTGTGGTGCAGCCTCTTTAAACTGTGGCATTAGTACCTTCTCCCCTTTCTTCTTCTTTTCCTTGGAGGGCTGAGCTAGTTGTTGTTTCATCGGCATGGAATCCAATAGAAATGGATGGGCAATCCATGCCTTAGTCACCTTGATGATGTATCTATCCTTGAAATTGATGTCATCATTTTCATCCCTATCAACTTTTGCATTCAAAATAGCCCTGTGTATACCTTATCCAAGTTATAGATAGGATCCAAAACATCCTCATAGTCTTCAATGTGGGGCTCATGCACATAATTCCTCCCCATTATATGGTTGTATGTACTAATTGAGTCAAATCTAGTCTTTATGAGGCTGTAATTCTACAGTGGGAATTCATCCCATTCAAATGCTAGGGACTTACATATCTTCATGTCTTGCATGTAATGGGGCCCTATGGAAATTGGGAAATCCCACCAATGCTTCTTCTTGTGCTAGATATGTTCATGGGCATCTGACAGTTGTCGGGCGATCTCCAATAATATTATCATGTCTAATGGATATCTTGGCAGCTTCTTAGGATCTAGTGTTCTTCCCACCTCCCGGATGTATGTGAAGGTCTTGAATTGAATGTAGAACACCCCAAAGGCCTTCACCTTAGCTGCATCTTTTTTGGAGATCCTTTTAATGTAGTCTCCTTCTATGGAGTGTATGATGGAAAACAAAAATGCATCATTGACGATGTGGAATTCTAGACTATCATATGTGTAATACTTCTTTTGAACCAGTTACAGGTAGAGTGTGAATGGCCACACATTTTGATCACCCATGGCACCAACCTTAACTAATCCTGGGTACACTTCCCTTGTAGCCAATAGGTACACAACATAATATGTCATGTAGAAGTGAGGATCATTTTTCACTGTGATCAATTGTTGATCCAGGTTGTCATTGAGAATGGTGGCCCAGTCGAACCTTGCTTGTCTCTCCTTTATCTTCTCAATAAGCAAGATCATCCATGGTTCCAATTGTACAGACTTTGGCAGTCCATACACCTAACTAATCATGGTGATGGTTGCTTGGATATCTTCTTTCATGTACCCTCTCCTCATGTCTATCTTTTCCAATTTATTCATGGGCACAGGTTGTATGAGATACTCCTTGTTCACAATCTCATAGGATAATGAGACGTCTTTGTTATAAAAGTCCATTCCCTTTCCAATGGAGAAGCTATAAAATTTGTCTACCCCCTTGGGAAGATGGAAGACATCTTCAATGTTGTCTGGTCAGAGATACATAACCACCTCACTCATACTATTATTGACCATTCTTTCATCTGGTATGTAGTGGTTTGCTAGTGTGATGATTAGATCTAAGGAAAGGATGGACATTGGGTGTGTCGTTGCATTCACCAAAGAATAGTACACTAATGAAGTGCAGTCCTCAAACCTTCCTTCTTGTTGTGCACATTTAACTAAGTAGTTGTTCCAACTGACATTCTCGATGTTAGTATCTGTGATCTCTGAATGCAAATTTTTAACTTTTGAGGGTGCATGATAACTTTTGAATTGATACCTCATGACTGGTGAATTGACTTTTTCTGCCATTTCTGCAAAGAGCAAAAGATACATGAATCAATAATCATTATATTGATAATCAAGGAATAACTCTGATGAAAATGAGATAAAAACCCATCAAGCACATCCTGAAAAAACCAAGTTAAAACATCCAGGAAACCATTTTTGGCCTTTTCAACTTTCAGGGGAGTTGGACCTTCGAAAGGCCGAAATTCTAAGAAGAGGTCATAAATCAAACTTTCAAACCTTGACGATTCGATGGTGCAAATTTTTTGGATTTTGACGATTCACTAGTGTGAAGTTTCCAGTGTGCGAAACCTCTAAAATGCCAAAAAGACTTTGCCAATTTTCTTGAAGGAAGAAGCCTCTCTGATCTTTTGGGCTACAAAATTCTAAAACTTTTAGGGCCAAACGGCCAAAAATAAGGGTTTGAGGTTTTGATCTTGAAAACAAGCTCTAAAATGAGTCTGACCATGAACCCGAGGCTAAGGGGTCCAAGGGGACAACCCTGTGACCCCGAAGCATAACAAAAAAAGAAGACACACTAAAACCCTAGCGACACAACCTGCTAACTAAGAAAACCAAAACAAACCAAAAAATAAAATGAGAAAAGATAGAGGGAGGACAAAGAAACCAACCTAGTGCACGCTAAAGGATGAGAGGATCAAGCAGAAGATAAACTAGCTAGAAGCTGAAGATGTGCGCACACAAAAGCTCTAAAAATTGAATGGTTAATAGAAAATGCAAGTGTAGAGAAAAAGTGTTTCTCAGCCTTATATAGGTGACCGGCAGGGGTGACGTCAGCCACCACCACTGATCGACCTTCTAGGCTTTTGAGGGTCTTAGACCTCTAAAAGGTCAAAATGCTGAAAGGTCAATTCCCTTCAAGGAATCAAGCTTTCAATGTTTCAGACCTCTGAAGGTCTGAAATCCTGACAATGTGACAATTTTGTTAAAAACAAGATTTTTGGCTTTTTGGCCCTTTCGCACATAGGGGACTCCGAAAGTGCGAAAGGGTGAAACAAGACAAAACAAGACAGGGACAAAATAAGACTAATAAGAAGAAACCCAAAACAAGTGAATTTGAGGGGGGGGCTTTAGCCAAGTAGCTCAAAAGGGGAGTGTAGTTGTGGAATCACAACACATCCTAAATCATAAACTTCAAGATCTGGTTCCATAATACCACAAAAACACACATAACCAACTTCCATCACATATACATCATAAAACTCTCACATAGTAAAAAGCACATAATTAAGAGCTTTTATACGGTTAGATTATAACAAAATTAAATGCCATACAAGTATGCAAGACAAACAAAAATAACATAATTTCCCTAACCCTGCCTCTGGTAACAATCCTAAAAAGGATGAAGTAAAAAGATTCCTCTCAAACCCACAATCACATAAGGAAAAATAGTTATAAGAATTTATTAATAATAAATTAATTTGTAAAACACCATCACAGAAATTAATTTATTAAAATAATCACTATCACAACTAAAATTATATTCCAAAATTAAATTCTTCTTTATACATCAAAATTGATGTATATAAAGAATTAAATAAATTGATTTCAAATCAATAATTACCAAGTCCATATAATTACAATAATATTGATAATGATTCTTAAACAAACTTTCACTAAAATAATAGTTAATAATATTAATTAATAAATAAATATTAATATTGATTTAATGAATATCAACATTCATTATGGTCCATGTTCAGCTCTTGTTTTACAAGATACTTAATGCATGTTGAATTTCTCTTTTTCTAATTGGGGTTATATTTTGTTTAAACCTAATAAAACTATAGTTTTGCAAGTAAGTGATCCTCATATTAAGTCTTTTGTAAGATTTGAGCAATACAAATCCACAAAACCCAAAGATCACCTACATAAAAAAACCTGTTACAAGGAAGTAGAGACAAGAAGAGGGCAAGGGTTTGACTCAAAAATATGAAGAAGAAAATATCCTCAAATAATGAATGAATAGAATGTACAAAGGATCATCCTTATAAAGGAGATTGAAAGCCTTGAAAGTCAAACCCTAGTGCATGTAATAATTATTTTAACTATTACATGACTAATGCATGAGTTTAGAACAACTAGTGCATGTGTGTTTAACTAAAGCAAAAGGGAGTTGACATCTTAAGAAGGGAGTAAAGATTAATTAACATAATTAATACTTAACTCTAACACCCCCCTTAAGATGAGCAATGATGCAGCTACAAACAATGCAAGAAGAAAGAAAAGGAAACTATAGTGCTGAAAGCATAAAAATGGGTCCCGGTAACATGGCCTGATGAGGTACCCAGCACAACCAAATCTCTGTAAAATGGAGAAATAGAGAAAACCTAGTGGGAAAAAACCCTACTCCAAAAAGAGATAGAAAAATGCAAAAAAAGAAATGGCTCAAGAGACTCTCTCAAAACCATAAGTACAACCAGCCCCCCCATGAGAGAGGGATGAGACACCAAAGCCCTCCCAGAATAATGGAACCCCTATGGAAATGATCGAACCAATGGAACTCCAATGCGGAAGAAACAAAGGCACAGAACAAGGAAACCCCTGAATGAGAGGTAAAACTAGAAGGCCTAACTGATGCTCAAATGAGAAAACACGAGGATCCTGAAAGCGAATCCCCAATGTAGGTGGTGTGACAGGTGTGCTAACACTATCATGAAAGAGGAGATGAGCATCCTCTGTAGAATCCTCAACAAGTGCACCTGGTGGCTCGATAAATGGAGATGGAGGATCAGGCAGTGCTGAAGAAGAATCATGCTGAAGAGAAAAGACCTCAACAGGATGTGGTGTGGCAATCATAGCAGTGATCTTGGGAACAATACAAAAGTTCAAGCGACCTGACTGCACCACATCAAGCTCTCGTGAAAGAGGAGGGTTGTGCTCCGACAATGGAGATGGTGGACCAAAGTGTGAGAAGGTGTAGAGATGGGTGGAATGATCAACTGTCCCTATAGCAATAATGCCTCCTGTCGCACTATCTCGAATGAAGACTAAATCTGTAGTGAACTCAACTGTCTTCCCTGATCCACTATGTGTAATCTGATAAATCAAGAGAAGGTTTATAGATAGAGATGGAACATATAATACATCATTGAATGTGCCATCCTGAATGCCTATTGAACCTTTCCCATAGACTATCAAGACAGTGTTATTCCCCATGAGAATATGAGGAATGGGAGAAGCCTCAACAATAGAGAAGACCCCTTGAGAAGATGCCATATGGTGAGAAGCACCTGAATCCAGTATCCAAGGTACCTGTGAAGGGGATGCAATGGATTCTCATAATGCATGACCCTATCCAAAATCCTATCTAGATGTCAAAGATGTGGAAGAAGACTGAAAAGAAGACCCCTGTGAGGTAGAAGAGGATGGAGAGGAAACAATGCTCTTCTGAAGAAGAGCTTGCAAATCTGCAATCTGTTTCTCATAGCCATCAAATCTCTTCTGAAAACAATGTGACTCATCATGAGGTCCCTTTTGACAATAGGAACATGTAGGTCTCTCAGTCTTCTATTTCTCCTTCTTAGAAGAAGATGGTGGGCCAGTAGAGTGCTGAGAAGAGGAATCTGATATCTGCTTCGGCTTCGGCTTTGGCTTCTACTTTTCTTTGGATGGTTGGGCAACCAATGCGTGGTTCTTTGATCTTGTTAGAGAGTCCAACTGAGTAAGCTTGGCCTGCTCTCTAGTCAAATGATCATATAACACCTCAAAAGTGGGCATGGTGAATGTAGGTCCCAAAGCATCCATGGTAGAATGAAAGGTAGAAGAGAAGATCTGAAAGTTTCCCCTAAGCTTAGATAGAATCAGATAAATACACTCTTTATCAGTCTTTTTCTTCCACATCCATTTAACAAAGATCTTTGCTATTTGAACTTCATCAGAAAGTCCTCAATAGAGGGAAAAGAATCAGGTACAAGAGAGGTAAGCTCTGCCTCAATCTGAAGTGCTCTGAACTCATTGATGGTACCGAATAATGTCTCAAATTTAGCCCACATCTATAGAGGGGTAGTGCACCCATCAAGATGAAACTACAAGCTATCTAATACCTGTAAAGAAATCAACCCCATAGCCTCATCCATCTTGTTTCGATGCTGCATGATCTCAAAGGGCCTCTATAATACTGGATGCACTGCATCTAGACAAGACCAGAGCCCTTTTGAACGGAGAAGCCATGTCATCAAGGTTTTCCATGTGTGATAATTATGTGGGGTCAGAAGTTCTAGACAAGAAGAGGTCTCGGTCATATTTTTTTTTTAGAAGGGGTTTTGTTTTGATAAATATCTGGTTTAACTGATAGAAACAAGAAAATAACACCCCCCACAAGCCAAATATCGAACCCCTAAGCCTAGAATGATATGCTTTTTCAAGAGCAGAGCAAAAAAGCTTCAAATATAAATCTTGTGTACCTTGAAAATTTTTTGATGAAAATAGGTAGAAATCTGGATGGTGCTCAAGAAGAGCTTTCTGGCACTTCTTTCGAATCGAAAAATGGAGCTAATTTGAGCAAATTAGCCCCCCCGAATGTAAAAAAGATAATCTAACATTGATAGAAAAAAAAGCAAGCTAGATGGAAAAAAAATACTAGATTAACCTCCATGAGAGTGTTGGGCTCAGAACCAGCTTTCTGGCAATATCTTGTTTATCGAAAAATGATGCCTGGAGCTCCCGGAAAGCCAATTTTAGTGAAAGATGCTCCAAAAGAGAAAAAAATCCCAAATTTTTTTTTTCTCTAAGTGTTAGCCCCTGGTCACATGAGGCTTGGGCGCTAGCGCTAGAGGGTTGGCCATCAATGGTTTGGGCCTACCACTAGTGGCTAAGGCTGATGGTTTGGGCCTACGGCAGTCTGCGAGGTGGCGGCGCTTAGCGGTGGCGGTGCCCGGGTTGAGCGCGGGCGGTTTGCTGGTCATGTGCAGGTGGTGCGCTGTCGGCGTGATTTTTTTTGTGAATTTTTTTATTTTTTCCACCTCATACTACCTGAAACTTATTGCCTCAAGGTGTGTGCACTATCATACGGCCCTGGGGCAAAAAAATTTTGCCTCTCCCTGCAATGTTGTCCAAATTGGACATGTTTTATATCAAAATAGGGGTTTTTGGGCGCTGCGAGCTCAACGATGAGGTCCATTTGAGCTCAAAGTGCACCAAAATTTAGGGACCCCCTAATTTCAATAAAAAAACACACAAAAAACCCTAAAAAGTGCCCAAAAAAAATTCTTTTTTGTAGGAAAAAAGAAACAAAAAATAACGTCCTACAAAGAATACCAGATCTGAAAACTATAACCAAAACCTCTCAAATTTGCCAAAAAATCTCTAATTTGAATCCTTCAAACATGAACAAGCTATAGCAAATTAGGCTCTGATACCATGTAAGATTTGAGCAATACAAATCCACAAAACCCAAAGATCACCTGCACAAAAAAACTTCTTATAAGGAAGTAGAGACAAGAAGAGGGCAAGGGTTTGACTCAAAAATATGAAGAAGAAAATATCCTCAAATAATGAATGAATAGAATGTACAAAGGATCACCCTTATAAAGGAGATCGAAAGCCTTGAAAGGCAAACCCTAGTGCATGTAATAATTAGTTTAACTATTACATGACTAATGCATGAGTTTAGAACAACTAGTGCATGTGCGTTTAACTAAAGCAAAAGGGAGTTGACATCTTAAGAAGGGAGTAAAGATTAATTAACATAATTAATACTTAACTCTAACATTTTTGGTGGATGATTTCTCATCTCTGCATTTTCCTATAGCCACTAATCATGTTTGTCATATAACTTGTCCTATGCTTCCTTTACATTCCTTTTTGTTCATAACTTAATGTTTAATAGTCAGCCTATTATTCCTTTACCAAATTGTGTTTCCTCCTCTTCTGTCTCTAATGAAGATATTCAGTTAATGGCTAATGATATTTTGCTTATTGTTGCTTCTCAGATAATTGATGAAATTACTTATGAGGAATTTTTAGATTATCTACCTTTACAGTCATCTTTTTCCAGTTCTCCATCATTGGATTTGAGTCCTTCTGCCTTATCATCTTTGTCAAAAAATGGGAAGGATTTTGGTTTCTCTAAAAAATTAATGTTGGCTCAAACTCCATTACAGGTTGATGTTGACATAAAAAATCCCAAGAAAAGAGGTAGAAAACCCTTATCTATGAAAATTACAGAAGAAATTGAGGCAGGTTTTCAATCTACTATTGTGGATAAATTTCCTTCCCAAATTAGAAAAAGGAGAGTGTGTCACTCTCCTAGGTTGGTATGAAAATCATATCTTCAAGTGTCAGAGGATTAAATGTCCCTGATAAGAGGGGAAGAATCAAGAGCTTCTTGGATTCTTCCTAGGTAGATATAGTATTGCTTCAGGAATCAAAGTTTTTACAAGAAGATTTTGATAAAATTTTCCTTAATTGTTCTTGATGGGAATCTACTCTTGTTCCCTCCTCTGGTGCATATGGAGACCTTATTTCTCTTTGGAATCCTAAAACTATCACTGGTCATCTTGTTCTTTCATATTCTAATTGGCAATTATTGAAATTTATCTGGTTTGGCTTATCTTTCTTGCTTTTTAATGTGTATGGTCCTATTTATCCTCAAGATAAAGCCTCCCTTTGGTCTTCTTTGACTAATATTGTTCAAGAATATGAGGATTTTCATATTATATTAGGTGGTGATTTTAATGCAATTACTTCCCCAGATGAGAAATGTGGATCCTATAGCTCAACAAATCATTGATGATTTCTCCTTTTTTATACAAGATAATGTTTTTTCAGATATTTTCCCATCTAATGGTTCCTTCACCTAGACTAATAGGAGAGGACCCTTCGAAATTTCTTCCAAACTTGATAGATTTCTTATTTCCCATGAGCTTAGAATGCTTGATTTTTCTTGTAATTCTGAAATTTTATCAAATGCAGATTTAGATCATTTCCCCATTTCCTTAGTCATAGATAAGTTATTGAAAGCCCCTTCCTACAAACCCTTTTTTAAATGTTGAAGGATGTGGTTTACACATCCTCATTTTATTTTTCCTCTTCATAAATGGTGGGTTAGTGCACCTTTTGTCAAATGAACTCGTATGTTTCAATTTTCCAATAAATTAAAATTTGTCAAATCTAAAATTATAGTATGAAATAAAGAGGTTTTTAAGAACATTTTTAATGAAAAAGTTGGGGTTGAAAGGGATCTCAAGTGTGTTAATGATCATATTGTTAAATTTGGTTTAGATCCTTCTAGTTATAAGAAACAAAAATCCCTCCAAACATATTGGGAATTTCTTTGTACTAGAAGTGAAATATATTGGAGACAGAAATCTCGTGAACTTTGGTTGAGAGTGGGTGATAAAAATACTAAATTTTTTCAGTCCTCTGCTAAAATTAAGAAAGCATGCTCTTCTATCTTTTATATAAAAGAAGTTATATATGGTTCTTTCCTTTCATCAAAACAACAAATAAGAGATGAAGGTATTCGTTTCTTCAAAAACTTGCTTGCTCCTCCTATACCTCCAATGGTTAATGATTCTAATATAGAGGAACTGTTGAAATTCATTCCTAATCTAATTTTCCATTCAGATAATGAGTTGTTGATGAAACCTTTATCCATAAAGGAGCTCCATACAGTTGTTTTTTCTATGGCCCCTGATAAGTCCCCTAGTCCATATGGGTTTACTATTCTATTTTTTCAAAAATGTTGGGATGTCATTAATTTTGATCTCCTAATGGCCATTGAAGAATCTCATAAGGAATGTTATGTTTTGAAAAATTTCAATACTAATTTTCTTGCTTTGATTCCTAAATTTAAGGATATTCAAACCTTTGCGGATTTTAGGCCTATTTCACTTTGTAATTCTATTTTTAAAATCATTACGAAAGCTATATATCTAAGGTCGAGGCCACTAATTTCAAGAATTATTTCTCCCCGGCATGGTGGTTTTGTTCCTAGGAGGGAAACATCTGATGGAGCTCTTGTTTCTCTTAAAGTTTTGCATTCCATTAATTATCATCAGATCCCTTCATTTATTATGAAACTTGATATGATGAAAGCTTATGATAAAGTTTGTTGGTCTTTTTTGTTGAAATTTCTTCGCAAATTTGGTTTTTTTAATTCTTGGTGTAAATGGATTAAAAATTGTATTTTGGGAGCTTCATTTTCTATCATCATTAATGGTACTCCCTCAGGTTTCTTCTTTGCCTCACAAGGGGTTCGCCAAGGTGACCACCCTCTTTCCCCTTTCTTGTTTATTATCATGGTTGAAGCATTTAGTAGATCTATTCAATTGCAAAATGAGCTAAATAATTGGAGAGGTGTGAAGATTCCAAATACCCTGATTACAGTTACCCATAATTTTTTTGTTGATGATACATTATTATTTGGTCACTCCTCCATTCAGGAGGCTAGGTGTATTAAGAAGGCCTTAGAACTTTATTCTTCAGGCTCTAGTCAAGTTATCAATCCTCAAAAATAAAATAAAAATCATGTTTCACACTCCACAAATTGTTCTTCAAAAGATTGTAAATCTACTTGGTTTTTCTTTCGATTCCCTCCCTTCTACTTATCTAGGGATTCCATTTTTCTAGTCAAGTTAAGCCTTCTTACTGTTATAATGTTATTTCTAGGTTGAAGAGAAGAACCTTGGCTTGGAAAGATAGATGATTATCATTATCTCACAGAATTATTCTTATTAAACTATTCTTGTTGTCATTCCTAATTACTAGATGTATGTCCTTCATGCGCCTAGTTCATTCAATATTGATCGAATTAAGAAACTTATCCATTCTTTTCTTTGGAAATCTAATATGTCTGATGTAAAGAAAGTGACCCATGTCTCCTTACAAAACTTATATGTTGATAAATCTGCTGGTGGTGTTGGATTGCATAATATAGCTCTTAGGAATAAAGCCTTTGGAGGTAAACTTGTTTGGAATATGTATGCTAAGTCTGATTCTCATTGGTGTAAAATCATGCAAGATAGATATTTAGATTCTCCTAATCCAAATAGAATTTTAACAATCTCTAATCCTCTGGTTGGGTCTCCTTCTTAGAACTTGTGATTTCCTCTAGGCATGTGGTTTCAGATTTTTTAACTTGGTAGGTTGTGTGGGGAAGATGTTCTCTTTTGGCATGACTCCTGGAATGGCTTTCCACCTCTTAACACTATAGGATCCTTATCAGGTGCTATTACTATCTTCATCAATTATTGGGGGGATAAATTGGTAGACTATGTTGACTATATTGATATTTTCTCTCATAAGGTCTATTGGAAAGACCCATCCTCTCTTCCTCTATCTTCAGAATATATCAAGGAGATTATTTCTATCCTTCATAATAGGAATGTTGTTTTAGGTAAAGTATGTGATAATCTTATTTTGTGTCCTTCAAAATCTGGAAAATATTTAGTTAAGGAAGGTTATAAGGTGATTCAACAAATAAATAATCAAAATGTATCTCGTTGTGCTTTCTTGTTTTGTTGTCCAATAATTTAGTTCTTCCCAAAGCAGGTGTCTTTTCTTGACTTTCCATTCAGAAAAGAATTCTTACTAGTGATAGGTTGATTAGATTACATATTGCACCTTCCTTTAATAATGCCTTATGTGACCTAGAAGTGGAATTAGTGGACCATTTGTTTGTTCATTGTATCTTTGCTACTCAAGTTTGGTTATTTATTTTTTAGCATCATTTTTACACGAAGACAACGGCTAGGAATTTGTGTGAGTAGATTCCCCTCTTGAAAGACTGATGGAATCAATCTCAAGGTTCCTTCTAGTTGGGTCTCAACCACTTGAATAGCTCAATGGAAGAAAAATGTGAACTTGTTAACAAGGAGGCCTTTGATGGTTCTTCTCTCAAGGGAAACTATAAAACAAACTTTAGGAAACCAAAATATCTTTCTTTTTTTATACGATTTTCAAATTTAGGAATGAAAGCAATGCTAATTTGATTAATCTATCGAAAGTAACTTGCAAGGAGGGTTAGAAGATAGAGGGTAATAAGAAATTTGAATGAAATTTTTGAAAAGAAACCTAATGGACATATGCTAGCATCACACCACCATGTGAATTAAATAACCAAGAAGATGAAGAAACCCACAAAATAGAGATCAGATCATATCATAATCTTCAGCTAAATGGATGCAATCATTAGTGAAATCGAACAAATGCAGACATATGATAAGCCAAAACTCATCAGATCACGAAGCCACCCCAGATGTGTGCACACATGAGACAAGTTAATCTTCAAGCACCAAAGAATAATTCTCTCAGAAATTTGTCACAACATAGCAATGCAATACCAGCAAACACTGAACTAAAAGATCACAAACTTAAAACCATTAAACAACCAATTGGCTCTTTGAAATAAATGAATGAGCAAATCATACATTCACAAATTTCACATAGATAGTAGAAATATCACACCATAAATGAAGCACAATTGTATGTATTATATTAATGATCAAATCGACCTTCATTACATCATTTTATTACAATTTATAGAGCCATGCTCTTATTTTCGCAACTAGGGTTTGGTTGCAACTAAAACTTGAAAGGAAATCTAAACTAGAGATTGCATTGATGAAACTACTTCTAAAACTTAGCTAAACTACTCTAGCATAGAATTAAACCTCGTGCATTACAAAGATTTAAGAAAATCATGCATTAAACATCTCAAAAATGGAGTTGAAACTCGTGCATGCTCTTGATAATCTTCATGTTTCCACCCTTGATCCTTGGCTACGACTTCTCCATGTGGACTCAACTTGAAGAGATCCCAAAATCATGCAGAAATGACCCCAAAAAAGAAGCTCAGTTGACTAGAAAATGAACCCTGAGATAATTGGAGTTAAACTTCGGACGTGCCAAAAAAATGCCCAAATCCCAATAGTTGGTCCGAAAAAATCAAATCTCAAAAATGACTAAGTGCCATGTCCACTTTTCCCAATTTAGGACTTTGGACTTTCAGAGGCTAAAAGTTCTCTAGGGCTGAAAGGCTAAAAAACAAGGTCTTCAAAAGTGGCTAAGTACAAAACTGCTTCTCCAACTCTCAGACTTTCAGACTTTCGGAGGCTGAAAAAATAGGAAGGTCGAAAGGCCAAAATTTTAGGAAGTCCGAAAATTTAGGAGGCTGAAAAAATAGGAAGCCAAAAAAAACTCTCCTCCAACTTTTGACTTTTCGAAGGCCGAAAAATTTAGGAGGCCGAAAAAATAGGAGGGGTGAAAATTTAGGAGTACTAAAATTTTAGGAAGGCCAAAATTTTAGGAACACAAAATTTTCTAAGTCCACAATTTTTTTTGGATTTTTCAGAAAAATGGCTAAGTCCACAACATTTTTTCGGCCTTCCGGTGTTGTGAGGAATTTTGGCATTTCAGCCTTTTCGACCTCTGAAACTCTAAAAAGCTTGAACTCCAAACTCAACCTCTAAATTCTGAACTTTTGAACTTTGAACTTTGAACTTTGGACCTTCGCACTTCGAACCTCTGATCTTTAAACTTTTGAACTCCAAACTCTGAACCTCCGAACTTTTGAACCTCCGAACTTCCAAACTTTCAAAGCTTTGAACTTCTAAACCTCGGACCTTCAGCACTGAAAAATGACTAAGTGTTGAAATTCTCTAAACTTTGTCAAAATTGAAGACTCGACGTTTTGGAAGAATGTTGGGGTGAGCTCTTTAAAACTTCTTTGTCGCTTCTTGGATTTCCAAAAATTTTAGTACTCCCGTGGATGTTAGCTTCCCTTGTTGTTTCTCCGTAAATCTCAAAATGTGGGCATCAAACTTTTGCATGCAAAAATAGTTGTCAGTAATGTCTTATTGAAAGCATGAAGAAAAATCTATCTATCTAAACTAATTGCACAAGGAAAACAAACTAAAACCCTAAAGACAACAAAAAAAAGAACCCTTAAAAAAGGGGGGTCCCCATTAGGCCAAGTGGCCAAAATGGGGTGTGTGTTGTGGAACCACAACAAATAGCCCCAAGAAAAGGAGAAATGACCAAGGCATTTCTTTACCAGCAAACTTTATCTGAAAATTGTCTTGCAATAAACTGAACACAAGCACCATTCATGAAAACATTCTTTCACCAACTTTTCAAAATTGAAGTCCTTTGTTGTTTCATCCAATGAGTGCATCTATGTGTTTGTTCTTTCAACACTTGGATGAAGGTTTCATGGGTGAGAAACACTTGGAGCTAATCTTTGCTTACTATCATAAACTTCCACAATCTCATTCTAACCTTGCTCTACTGCCAGTCAAGCGTTCATAGCCCCAATAGAGGTTGCTAGAGTCACCCCTCTCTATCTTTTGACAAGATAGATGGTTCTTTTATTATTTGGAGGGCTCTTTTAGAGTCAACATCATTTCATGGAAGGTGACTTTTATTGAGCCATTGTGCTCTGAATATTGTCACTTCTTCAATTATCTTCATTTCAGGACATTTTGGTACACTAAAGCAATGTTTAGGCTATGCTACCTTAGTTCTTGCATTTCTGATTTCTCCTTTTCTCTTTCATTTTTCTTTCTAGAAACCTAGGCAGTGATTAGGTTGTGCCACCCAAGCATTTGAACTTTGCTTTTCCCTGTTGACCTTTCTTTATGTGTTCCTCCTTTTGATTTTGTAGCTTCAAGTCAAGATGTAGATGGAAAGGGTTCTGAGCTCTGAGGTCACCCATAATAATAGGCTCCAATCAACTCTAACTGATACTTACCCAAGAAACCAACAACCACAATATCATGTTTAAAGTGTGTAATGTGTTGAGGATGGTCGACTTTGAATATCAACTTGATTGCCAGTGAAAGGTGTCACCATTCATGATCCATGTATACAATATCTTGCAAGATGAATTACTTTAAAATTTTTGACTAAGAAATACCTCTGCCTCCTATCAAAGACCACTTTGGGATGGACCACTTGGGAATAGCCCTGACAAAAACTCTCTTTTCCTCAGACCGACAAACAAAAAGAAAAAACACTCAAGCAACAAGGAACGAGATTGACCCACTAACAAAACAAAACTTAACCACTAAAACACAAGGGAAACTAACTAACACCTACCTAATTACAACTAAAGTTAAATTATATACAAAAAACTTAGAACAACAAGAATATGAGTTGCCTATCAACTGATTTTTCTTTCCATGCAATAGTAACAACACACCCTTCACAGTTCTAAGGAATGCAAACTCATCTTTGTACTCAGAAAAATAAAATTTAGATAATTTTTGTTCAAATTCTAGGTACAAATCACGTAAAATCAAAATTTGTGGCAACTCTCCATAATCATGATTAATCCACAAACAATTTTTTTCACCTTTATCATACTCAAACTGAAAATCATCAAAAAGCAAGGGATAATGGATAGATACAACCTGATTTAGTGAGTTCCCAACCATGGGCACATACTTACTCAATACGATTTCTTCTTCTGGAGGTCTTATCTCATGGTACACCAATCCATCCTCCTCAAGTGTACACACACCATTAGAAAACATATTCATTTGTGATGTATTATACCTCTCATTACAACAAGGTTCAAGAGACAAATCATCCAGATTGTGATCCCTGTTATAATTATCATTAGTTGTAAATAATAAATCATCACATTTGACCTTATTAGGAATAATAATTTCACTCATAAGCATGTCTTCAAAATTGCAAGAATAGTTAGAATCAGCATCCAAATTATTTTCTCGCTCATGCCTCAAAGAGACATGTTCAAAGTTGTACTTGCCTTCTAAGGCGATCTCCCAAGCTAACAAGAATTTAGGACAACCTACCTCTGAATGTATCTTAAAAGGATGAATCCTACATAAAATGGATACTGCAAGGTTTGATATATGCATGGTGTACACACTAAAATGGTGCACTTCTATGAACCATTACATGCAAGGTTGCTCAAGAATGAGGCCTCACAAAGCGGCTCATAGCTCTCTATGCATGGAGTTGCAAGGGACTATGATGTGTTTGCTCTCAGCTAGAGCTACAAGCTTGTGACCTTGCTAGTCAACCATACAATGAGAGATTCAAATGAAGACAAGGGCAACAATGCCAATATCTCCAAGAATCCAAATATGCAATGCAATGCCTGCTATATGATGATGCAATCTAAGCTATGAAATGAAAGTAAAATGCAACTAATCTATGAAAGGAAATAGCAATGGATTACAATGCCTCCTATTTAGACTATGTGAGATTAATCTATTGCATAAAAGGAAACTAAGCTAAGAATGCCATTATCATGCAACTAAGAATGGAAATATGCAACTACAATGAAATGCAACAAGTCTTCAATGTCTTCAAACTCCAAATGCACCTAAAACCTGCAGCATAACATTAGCATAAAACATGGATATATGCAAATGAAGGAGAGAGCTCTCCTTTTATAAGAAATGAGGTGAAATGGACCATGGAGATTAAGAGGCAAAAAGTCTTAATCAGCGGTGGAGCTTGAAAGAGGAGCAATCCATGTGCACACGTATCCTCCAATAGGAAAATAAGAGTTGACTTTATGTCCATATGAGACAAAAAGTGCTTTTCTCCTTTTTGTAAAATAAGAATAATGTTTTATTTGTGCAACTTAGGATAAGAGGAAAGTGGGGCTTTTTATTTAATTGAAAGGGGAGGAAATATTCCTTTTAATTAAATAAAGACTTAGGATAAATGGTTAGCCCAAGGATAAAAATCCAATATATGATCGAAATTAAGACTTGATCAGGAGATTGATAATGTTGAAAATATTGATTTAATGATCAAAATGATTCAGGATTGATAAATCAAATAAATGGGGCCCAAAGTCTAGGCGACCATTTTTGGGTGCATACACATGGAATATCCATAAATGGACATTTCTTTACTCAAACATGATACCAAATCAAGAACCTTGTCTACCTCCCCTGATGACAAAAATTGAGAGTCATCTTTTTTGTTGATTTGTAAATGTTGAGAGTCATCTACCTCATGGCACAATTTTTTATCTTCATCATCTTCCTTTTGATCATCCTCTTGAGCTTTGTGTATCTCCTTTATTTGGGCTCCATCATGATTAGCATTCAAAAAGGGCAAGCATCATCACTTATTATTTCACGAGAAGAGACCTTTCCACTTTCATCTTTCATGAAGATGTCTATGAATGTATTTATGATTTCACTCTCCTCATCATTGGGAATTTTCTCACCCTCGTTTCCTTGTATGTCAATCACTTTATCTTTCTCATTAGGCAAATCCATATCTTCCAAAGTCTCATGAATTTGATCATGTTCCTCTTCGTCTTCCCTTGATTGACTATCCCAATGATTTGCTATAGGAATTAATACCTCTTTAATAGTCATATTTCCTTCCAAATAGAAGTCCATCTTTCCAAGAAAAATAGGGCAATCCATCTCACAATGTTGATTCGTGAGGTGTATTCTACATCCTTCCATCCATGAAAAATCTGATAATGACATAGGAATACCCAATTCTTGGAACTTCTCATCCAGTCTACTTTGTTCAAGTGTGTTGGTGTAATTAAATATTTACTAATTACACTTTACTTAAGTTTACTTAGGATAATGCATGTGCATAATTAGTTGTCTTTGAGACACCTAGGAGTTTGCATTTCTTTTTAGCACATGGTTAGGAGAATCTCCACTTTAGGTGGTCATAGTTGTCTTCTCATACCTCTTTGTGTGTGAGATCCACCTTTAGTGATCTTATCACATTATCATCCTCTCATTGTTGCACATGTTGCACATACTTTCATGTACACTGGAGGATGATCCACCTTTGGTGGACATGTGATTCCACCATGTCTAGTTGTGATCTTATCACTTGCATATCTTCTAGATATCATGCATTGCCTATATATGGAGGCATTTCTACATTGTATGTAATCAATTAATTATCCATCATTTGATCATTATTGAATTCTTCATTTGATCATATTATCTTGTCTCTCTTGTTTGTGCTATCTCTTGAGCTTCTAGATCTTGGTTTCTACTCTTTGCCTTAGGCAAATTCTTACAAAGTGGAATATCTACCCAACAATGATTATCTATGTCTTTGTTGTGTGAATCTTTTTCAGCATCAAAAGTGTCATCAGAATTACCTTGTGAAGATGACAAATATTTTATACTTGTTTATCTTTCATGGCAATAATTATGGGGCAACATTGAATATCTCTCATCCTCCTGGATTTGTTCATCATTTCTTCTTATCCCATGACTGATTTTTGTCAAAAAATCATTTGGTAACTTGTATTTTGAATTACAATCAACATTTAGGATCATTTCACTTTCATTATTGCATAACTTATCGTGCTCATATAACTGACCAGCAAGCTTTCCATTTGAAGTATCATCATGTTTTGATGGATTGAGCAAAGGAGTATAGTAAGAATATGACAAGATCTCTATAGAAGCATCATTGGGTGGCAAAATACTTGTGTCCAAGGTTGTATCATGGGAATTTTGACCCCAAATATGATCTTAAAAGTGATTGATTTGATTCTTTTGATTGGCCGATTGCATCATATGGATATCAAGCATGTTGTAATTGGTTGAATGAGATGATTGTATTTGATTTGATGTATTCACCTGGTGGATATAGAGCTGTAATGATTGGTAACCTTCAATCAATTACATATGGAAACTTCCATCAGGACCATTTGTACCATTTGTAACATCACATCCACATCGTGCCAAGAAAAAAGCCTTGTTGAATGCATCATGCAAAGTAGTAACCTTACCAAAAGATCTAATTGTGTGTGCAAATGAGACATCCAAACACCATAAATAATGCTCTTTTAACATTGAATCATGTGTCATCCTTTTTGAATCTTGAACCCTTTGATACATGAGAAGAAATCGATGATTAAATTGGGCAATGGACTCTTGAGGTGTCCTTCTTATAGCAGCAAAATAAAATAGTGAATCTTGTGAACTCACATTGGGATTAAATTGAATTAAGAATAAATCCTTTAATTCAATCCATGAGAAAATAGAATTGGATGAGAGTCTTTCATACCATTGAAGCACTATACCTTGAAATGGCTTGACAAATAGATTGCAAACAACATCTTCATGTTCAATTTTGAGAAAAAGCATTCGATCCTTGCAAATCCTTACATGATTTGTAGCATTATCTCCATTATTAGGGAAGAAAAAAGGAAGCCTATTATGTGCATGCAGAGGAATCTCATGGAGACCTCCTGGTATACACAACGGACTATCCATTGAAGCTAGATTTTCCCAACATCCAACTTGTTTAGTGTGATTATAACTTGAAAAACCTTTTGGTTCATGCCCTCCTTCTAGCGCCACTTCTGTTGGCGTGAAGATGGAGGGTGTGCATACCACCAAAACTCTAATTTTTCTAAGTTGTTCCAATACTAAATTTCAATTTGGCCCTCCTTCTAGAGCCACTTCTGTTGAGTGTCATTTTTACATGAAGACAATGGCTAGGAATTTGCATGAGCAGATTCCCCTCTTGGAAGATTGATGGAATCAATCTCAAGGTTCCCTCTGGCTGGGTCTCAACCACTTGGATAGCTCAACGAAAGACAAATGTGAACTTTTTAACAAGGAGGCCTTTGCTGGTTCTTCTCTCAAGGGAAACTATAAAACAAACTTTAGGAAACCAAAATATCTTTCTTTTTTTATACGATTTTCAGATTTAAGAATGAAAGCAATGCTAATTTGATTAATCTACCAAAAGTAACTTGCAAGGAGGGTTAGAAGATAGAGGGTAACAAGAAATTTGAATGAAATTGTTGAAAAGAAACCTAATGGACATATGCTAGCATCACACCACCATGTGAATTAAATAACCAAGAAGATGAAGAAACCCACAAAATAGAGATCAGATCATATCACAATCTTCAGCTAAATGGATGCAATCATCACTGAAATCAAACAAATGCAGACATATGATAAGCCAAAACTCATCAAATCATGAAGCCACCCCAGATGTGTGCACACATGAGACAAGTTAATCTTCAAGCACCAAAGAATAATCTTCTCATAAATTTGTCACAACACAACAATGCAATACCAGCAAACACCAAACTAAAAGATCACAGACTTAAAACCATTAAACAACCAATTGGCTCTTTGAAATAAATGAATGAGCAAATCATACATTCACAAATTTCACATAGATAGTAGAAATATCACACCATGAATGAAGCACAATTGTATGTATTATATTAATGATCAAATCGACCTTCATTACATCATTTTATTACAATTTATAGAGCCATGCTCTTATTTTCGTAGCTAGGGTTTGGCTGCAACTAAAACTTGAAAGGAAATCTAAACTAGAGATTGCATTGATGAAACTACTTCTAAAACTTAGCTAAACTGCCCTAGCACAAAATTAAACCTCGTGCATTACAAAGCTTTAAGACAATCATGCATTAAACATCGAAAAAATGGAGTTGAAACTCATGCATGCTTTTGATAATCTTCATGTTTCTGCCCTTGATCCTTGGCTATGACTTCTCCATGTGGACTCAACTTGAAGAGATCCCAAAATCACACAAAAATGACCCCAAAAAAGAAGCTCAGCTGACTGGAAAATGAACCCTAAGATAACTAGAGTTAAACTTCAGATGTGCCAAAAAAAAACCCAAATCCTGACAGTTGGTCCAAAAAAATCAAGTCTCAAAAATGACTAAGTGCCATGTCCACTTTTCCCAATTTCAGACTTCGAACTTTCAGAGGCCAAAAGTTCTCTAGGGCCGAAAGGCTGAAAAACAAGGTCTTCAAAAGTGGCTAAGTACAAAACTGCTTTTCCTCCAACTCTCAGACTTTTAGACTTTCGGAGGCCGAAAAAATAGGGAGGCTGAAAGGTTAAAATTTTAGGAAGTCCAAAATTTTAGGAGGTCAAAAAAATAGGAAGCCGAAAAAAACTCTCCTCCAACTTTCAACTTTTCAAAAGCTGAAAAAATAGGAAGGCCGAAAAATTTAGGAGGGCCGAAATTTTAGGAACACAAAATTTTCTAAGTCCATAATTTTTTTTGGATTTTTCAGAAAAATGGCTAAGTCCACAACATTTTTTCGGCCTTTCGATGTTGTGAGGAATTTCGGCATTTTGGCCTTTTTGACCTCTAAAACTCCAAAAAACTTGAACTCCAAACTCAACCTCTAAACTCTGAACTTTTGAACTTTGAACTTTGAACTTCAGACCTTCGCACTTCAAACTTCTAATCTTTGAACTTTTGAACTCCAAACTCTGAACCTCCGAACTTCCAAACTTTTGAACCTCTGAACTTCCGAACCTCGAACCTTCAGCACTGAAAAAATGGCTAAGTGTTGAAATTCTTTGAACTTTGTCAAAATTGAAGACTCAACATTTTGGAAGAATGTTGGGGTGAGCTCTTTAAAACTTCTCTGTCACTTCTTCAATTTCCAAAAATCTTAGTACTCCCGTGGATGTTAGCTTCCCTTGTTGTTTCTTCATAAATCTCAAAATGTGGGCATCAAACTTCTGCATGCAAAAATAGTTGTCAGTAATGTCTTATTGAAAGCATGAAGAAAAATCTATCTATCTAAACTAATTGCACAAGGAAAACAAACTGAAACCCTAAAGACAATAAAAAAAAGAACCCTTAAAAAAGGGGGGTCCCCATTAGGCCAAGTGGCCAAAATGGGGCGTGTGTTGTGCAACCACAACATTTATTATGGACAAACCCTCCATGTTTTTCCCATTACCTTCTTCACTTTGGGATCTTTTTCAATCCTAGCCAAATTTTTTTCTAATTCTCTCTTTGCATGCTTGTGGATTATTATTTCTTCATCTGTAATCAGGTCAATTTAGTGGGAGTGTAATAAGCGTATCTTTAGGAAGTCTCCCCCATATCTTCCTTTCAATCTAAATGACATCGAGAAAAGAATCTCTAAATAAGTCAATGCTCGTATACAAATTCATTTTAAATTGAATTTTGTATTTACTTCATGGGACGATTTGGTAATTTTAAAATGGATTTTTTTAATTTTTTTTATCAGTAACAATGATAATATTATTCATAAATTGGGAAATCACCTAGCCCAATCTAGGGATGGTTACAAATAAGGAAATCATCATCCCCAGCATAAAAAATCACATAGATTAGTTAGTCCAAAAGAAACATGAAACAAGTCCAAAAGAAACATGAAACTATCTCCTGGAACCTCTTTTAGTCTATGATCGAAGAATCATTTCAAAGGATTTCTTCATTTTTTTATCCTTTGTCTTCTTCACCATTTCCCAACCATCTTCCACCCTCGATGCCATCTGCTGCCAAGCCTCTAGAGAACCTTCAGTATCTTGCAATGAATCTGCCAATCTATTCCCCATTTTTTGTCCCTACTTATCTGTTATGGTTGCCATCTTCTCCTTCTCTTGAGAACCCATGGGCCTCAACTTATCCAGGGCCTCATCTCATCTTACCCACTTTCATCTAAGAATACTACAACATTATGGTTCACTTATGCTTCTATTTCCTCCTCTAGCTCCACAAAAAGAGGCTCATTCATGGGCTTGTTCATTACCGTCGAGGCCCATTCACATTTCTTTTAGTTACCATCTAGATTCTTTCACTTTCTTTATTTCTCTAAAGAAAAGAAAGGATAACCCATCTTTTCCCTCAAAGAGCCTTCATGGGCATCTCCATCCTTCCCTTCATACCCAATACACACCTTCTCCCTCCTCTTAGCACCTATATAGGTTCCTTCACTAACAACATGTTCATTTGTAAATAGAGGTCGTATCTCCCCAAGCTCTAAGGCCTTGTTTTCCCCTTTTCCAATTTTCCCATCATTGACTAGTGCATCTCCAGTCTGATCATCCTGCACAACTTGGAATCCCCTCCATGTTGTTGTAATACCCCAAAAATGGGCTATATGTTCATTAATCTCCTACATCATCAAATCATATGAAATCGACATCAAAGTCCTAATCTAAGGCACATCTAAACATCATCAAATCTAATTGATTATCTTAAATTTTGCATCGGGGAATATTCCTAGTAATATTCCTAATTATCTTAATTATCTTTAATTTTATAATTATTTGGCAATAAATCACATTTATCCTAAAGTTTGATTAATTGAATATTTTCATATTTAATTAATTAGATTTAATATTTGCCACTTAATTGTGTAATTAAATTTAATTATATCTATTATTAATTGTATTATTTAATTTTGACAATAAATCTAATATCATATGAATAATTGATTAAATTCTTATTTAATTAATTAAAGCATGTTGTCATTATTTAATAATATAATTTTTAATAAAAGTTTGAATAAATAGTTAATTAACCCATAAATTAATTATTTATTTTCAAAAATCAGTTGAGTTGAGGATAAATCACTTTATTTATTTATTTAATTCTTAATTATTATGCATATTCAAAAGAAACAGTTAAACTCCAAATCAGAAAATCAATGCAAGTTATTGACTTTTTGGAACTCAACATCCTTTTGGAGTTCAAAAAGCTGATCTAAACTCTAATTTGAGTTAAAAAGCTGTTTTTGCATGATTTTGAGAATTAACTATCTTTTATGATCAGATAACTCAAAAATCAAGATGAGTTAATTTGAGTGATTTATGGCTTTTATTCATGCACCTCCAAAGCCCTGGATTTCTATAAATTAAGGCTTTAGCTCTTCACAAATCATCTCATATTTTGCACAATCACGCTGGAGAATTGGAATTGAAGAATCAAAGCTCTTGTGAATCGACATCTTTGTGAGATCAATCTTATTTTTGCATTCATAGTTTTCATATCATTGTTAGAATCTTCATTGTTAGATCATTTAGCATTCATTTCATATCAAGTTTTTCATATTAGCATAGATTCATATCAAGTTTTCATTCTTATTGCATAGAAAATATCAAAAATATAGATTAATTGCATTCAACTTCATATCCATCTTTTGCATTCAAATCCTTCATTTAGGTGTCGTCTAGGTCATTGATCTCGATTACAATCTGAGAACATTAATCTCGCACCTATTAGAAGGCAGTAAATCGCTTGGTTAGATAGCTTTCAATTTTGCACGATTTTGATTATAGCTAACCTCTAATGTTTTACTGAGTGTTGTGTCTACAGATCAGGTATAATTTTCACACACACATTTCTGGCGCCCACCATGGGGCAACCCACCTTTGCATGCTGGTTTTGATTTTTTTGGGAGCTAAAACCCCAAAGTTTCAAAGATTTAATTTTATCTTCCAAACGGCTTAGAATTTTGGTCTGAAATTTTTTTTGCAGCTTGGTGACATGTCATGGAAGCTACAGTAAAAAATTTAGAATTTTCTGAGATGTTTTGAATTTTTAATAATTTTTTTCTTGAAATTCCGGAAAAAATTAATATCTGACGCAAATCAGCATATTTTTCAAAAAATTTTATATTTTCGGAAAGCTCTTTAAATTCTACAGGGGGTCTATTCTTTGTGTTTTAAATTTGGATATGATATCATAGCTCAAATAGTCAATTTACAAAAACTGGTCTGTTTTGATAAAATGGGTCTCTAGGGCACAAATGAAGAGGTTTTTCTAAAATTTTTGCATTTTTGGAAAGCTCTCTGTTTTTTAGCAGGGGTCTCTATTCTGAATTTCTATTTTTGTGGCCAAAATCATATCAAAAAAATTAGATCTTGTTGACTAGGTCAAATGCAAAAAAAAAAATAATAAAGTTTTGTGATGGGTATGCACTTATTTTTTTTACATGGTTCAATGAATGATATGAGTTGTCATTTGGGTTGATTGCTGGTTATTATTACTGATAATAATTGATTTTTAGAGCTAACCCTATGGTTTTCATAAGTTGAATATATTTTGCATATCTTGTTTGCTTGTTTGCTTGTTGGAGAGTTCGTCACTTGCTTGCATGGAAAAGCTCAACAAAAATTGCTAAAAATCAAGTAAAATCTACTAAGCGCGTTGCAAGGATCCCAGGTATTCTCCTTCATCTAATAATATTTTGATTTGGGACTTAAAATAAATCTCTTATGTGTCAAGCTTGTGTGCATCTTTTCATATTTTTGATCTATTTCTACACACTTGCATAATTGATACTAGGTTGTGAACCCTTAAGGATTCATTAAGTAGTCTTAGAATACTTGTGATTGATCTTGATTGCTATCTTGGGTTATTGGACTCGCTAATCCGTCGGCCCCTCATTTCCGCCCCGTGGTTGCAATCTCAGCGCCATAAAGGGGAGGGGTCAACAGGACAGAAGCGTTAAATGTTCCACTTGGCAACCCTTTTGTGCTTTTAGGAACTCACTTGTTTTCTAAGTTGGGGACTCATTTTTAGCTTGTGTGAGGTGTTAAGTGTTCCACCTTGTGGACTCATCTCATATTTGCTTTAAGCGTTAAGTGTTCCTCTTTCTACTTTTTGAATGCTTTTGGTAGATTTACTTTCAGAACATATATCTGTGCTCACATAGTAATTAGGCCCTATGAACACTATTCGTGATTCTTGAAAGATTGGATTCCCAGCGAAATCCTTCTTGATGACAGAATCCTTGTAGGTAGGGAGGATACTTAGTGCGTTTCACATTCAACTTGGTTAGTGCATCTTCTCTTAGTGATCGACACATTCTCTCTCCGGAGAGGTTGATAGATCACGTAGGGTTGATATCACAAGCTTTGGTGAATCAAAATTGGTTAGTGCATCTTCTCTTATTGATTGATACATTCTCTCCCCGGAGAGGTTGATAGATCACGTGGAGTTGATATCACAGACCTTGGTGGAACAAAACTTTGTCTTAGCGTGTCGGATTAATCTGCTTGCTTTGTTTGGGTTAAAAGTGAAGAGGTGTCAAAACCTTGAATCTGGAGCCAAGTCCCCTTGTGGTATAACTCTGTGAGTCATCTTTAGAGAGGGTTAACCGTAGCGGACAATCCCTTCACAGGGCAAACTGCGTTGACGGAACCTCAAGCGGTCATAGCCATTTTCGCCGTGGTAGTGACAGCCGCTATATAAATGTCCTTGTGGAAGAAATCTCCACGGGTATGGTTCATTGTTGGGTTGTCAGATCTCCCTAGCAGCTCTTGAAGATTAAGTTCTCAGACTGTGTCAAAACCCTGGTGCGCCGGGATTGGAGTTCACCCCTTTGAATCATAAAAGTTGCAGAGTCAAACCATTACTAAAAACCTTAGAGAGGCCAATTTTTCATTCTCAGGTATATGTGTGTTATTGCAAAACTTTTCAGAACATACACAATTAGTACTCTCAGGGATTAGCACAATTTGGTCACTTGATTGTTCATGCGCAAGGTTGCTTTTGCCCTTGATCATTGTTTTCAGACGTGCTTGGAATCACTTGCTTGCTGTTCTGTGTGCTTATTTATCTACTTGGCTATTAAAAACGATCAAATCTGGTATAACCTTCAAAATCTGGACAGTACAATTTGCAAACAATCCAAAACTGAAAATCTTAAATTTTGCAAAAATTGACGTAAAGTTCTTTCTGGAGTCAAAAGTCATTTCAAGAATTCAAAAGTCGTACGAGTTTTGTCAAGTGTCATTTCAGCATTACCCAACTGTCGTATGAGTTTAGCAACTGTCATTTCATAGACTACCCAGTGTCGTACGAGTCTGCAGAGTGTTGTTTGGAAAAATTTGAGAAAGTTGTCAGAAATTGTCAAATTGCAAGATATCCAATGTTTCCAGCCTAGTTCCAGAATCTGTCAAAAATATCATTGTGTCAGGAACAGAGCAGTAGCTATTGAGCATTCTACCATTTTCTGAGTTTGATCTTTTGAATCCGATCTAGTCTTCTGTTTGATCAATTTGAGTCCTTTTTATCTCGTGTCAAAACCTTGTCATAACTATCAATCTTTAATCAATCAATCTTCAAAAACAAACTAAGTGTTGAGAACTCGTGTCCGCTATCTTTTGGGCGATCTATCCCATGCATCCAGGGCACAGTTTCCTTCACCCACATCTCATCAGATCTTCAAAACTATCATAATCTTGACAAGGTTGCGTCATCCAATTTTCTCGAATCAAATTGTTCTTCAGTTGTCTTCATCCTTTTCTTCTGTTTCATTCAAAGTTAATGGTGGAGACCAGAGCTTCTTCACACAAGAAATCAGAAGAAACATCTCAAAACTTACTTTTGACCAATACCCCGGGTCCAACTCTTGAACAACTCATCAAGTCAGGTATCTACGAAGACGACGGTCTCGGTAACTTTCGATTGAAAATTGGTTACAGACCTCCTCTATCAACTCACAGAGGTAATCAACAAAATCTTCCTCAATCTATTCCAGGGAGCCCAAAAACTCCTACCATGTCTCAAGCAGGGACAAACCATGGTTCTCTAGGAGGAGGATCCCAGGGACACCACTCTCAACATAATGCCGACCAAGACCCTACACCCTCTGAAATCCATCGGTGTCAGAATGACAATGAATTCAAAAGAATGATGAGGCATTTCTTGAAAATGGATAGAGAGGCATACTTTTTGCAATTAGCCCAAGAAGGAGCTAAACTTCCTCCTCACTTCAATGTCGAAGATATCATCACACATGAGGAAGAAACTCCGATGACGGCCATAATGAACCAGCTGCACGCTATGCAGGTCAAAATGAATAAAATTGAGAAAGAGAAGGAACCCAAGGAATTCTCCATGGAGGCCCTTTGTCCTTTCCCTTTTGACAAAGACTTGTATATGCCTCCATTCCCAAAAAGAGTGGAGATACCAAAGTATGACAAATATGACGGACACTCTGATCCTCAAGATCGTGTCAGAGAGTTCTGTACACAATCCATGGAATTCATGCATGAACCGACTTATCTAATGCGTCTTTTTCCTAGATCCTTGGGAGGAGCATCCATTCAGTGGTTTTCAAGATTACCTTCTACAATCAAAACTTTTGAGGAATTGATTAAATTGTTTTATCAACAATATTCCTACAATATTCAACATCCGATTACCATGATCGATATCTGTAACCTCAAGCAATATCCAGGGGAATCATTCCTAACTTTTCTCAAGAGGTGGCGAAAGAAATTTTCTTTATATGCTAGACCAATTCCCAAAATGGAGAAACTTGAAATCTTTATCAATAACCTTGTTCCAGAGCTCAACTATCCATTGCAAATGCAAGATCATGTATCTTTTGATAAAATGGTGGATAATGCAATCAAGATTGAGAAAGTACTTGTCAAGAAAGGAGAAATCACACTTCAAAAGGACAAGTCTGAATCGGGATCTAGCTCAAAAGATAAAAACAAGACTTGGAATAGAAACAAAGGTATCGTCTCTGACGGTGTTGTTGACACTATCCACACCCCATCAAAGGCACCGGCCTACAATCTCACCCTTGCCACCAAAGCCATTGAAGCTTCAGAGCAAAAATCTGCTGAACCATCTCCAAAGAAGCCATTCAAACGATGGGATAATAAACGAAAGTTTACTCCCCTAGGAGAATCTTTGGAATCTGCTCTGAGGACCCTGATAGCTGATAACATGATCTCTTTACCACCAATCCGAAAACCTGATCCGGATCCAAAACCATGTTGGTGGAAAGATAATGAATTTTGTGCTTTCCATCGAACTAAAGGCCACAGAACTAATGGATGCTTCCATTTGAAGCATACCATTCAAGACTTGATAGATCAAGGGGACATCACAATCGATAATCCTACCAGCAATAATGATCACACAGCATTTACAGAACCTTTTCCACAACATGGCAAGGGAGTTTCCACTTCTCAGCCTAACATGGGGGCAAAAGTCAACTATGCCTACCCTGGAAACGATGCTGTCATCAATATGGTGGAACAATGCCTCTCTGAGAGCTGTAATGTCATCACGATTGTACGAAGAGATAGAAATCATTCCTCAGCTAATGCAGTTACCAGATCACAAGCTCAGACGCATCTGAAAGGACAAACACCAAATTCATTTGATGTCCCTAAGATACCTTTCAATCTCACATCTGCTTCTAAACAGAAGGTTGCCTCGAAAACTCCCAATCCAAAGGATACCAGACCTACATCTTACAGCATCGTACAACAACTCCAGCATACCAATGCCAAAATCTCTATGTTTGAGTTACTTCGAATCTCTCCAGCTCACCGAGATATCCTAGACAAAGCTTTGCTCAGCTCTAATGTTCCTAATGATCTAGATCTAGACAGGTTCCAAACTATGGTTGGTCATCTAACATCTCCGCAATATATCTCCTTTTCAGAAGAGGATGACAACTCCCTAAGTCACCCACATAATCAGCCCTTGCACATAGAAGTCTTGATCCAGAACCGTCGAGTCAAACGTGTGTTGATAGATGGGGGCGCAGGCCTCAACATTTGTTCTTACAACTTAATCACACAGTTGGGATTCTCAGAGATGGCTATTGATCCTCGAAAGAAGATCACCATAAAAGCCTATGATGAACAAGAAAGAGCTTCTAAAGGCACCATTGTCTTGCCCATCCGGGTGGGTCCAGTCATCAAAGATACCACATGTCAGGTGCTCGATCTACCATTAGCTTACAATATCCTTCTAGGGAGACCCTGGATACATGAAATGCAGGCTATTCCTTCAACATACCATCAATGCTTGAAATTTCCCTATGAAGGAGTGGAGGTTACTATCCCAGCTGATCTGAGTACAACTTGTAATACATTGAAGGAAAGTGCCGATAAACTTGTTCCCAATAACAGAGAATCTTCCATCAAGCAACAAAATGTGGCTTCCACATCTAAGATGGATGACATTGCTAAAGAGATCAATATCAAAGAAAATGGGATGGGAGAATACACTATAGAGCCAGTCTTGTCTCTGACATCTCTCCCAATCTCACCTAAGTCATATGGCCAATCCTTGAAGCAGTCTAAATCAGAACCTAAGGAACCTATGGAAGCATACAAAAGACATTTTGTGGTGGAGCAAGTATCTAAACAAGAATTTGAAGAGGATGAAGCTGTGCTGGCATGGCTATATAAAGAGGATTCTGAATCTAAAATTGTTCAACCTAGTGAATCTATAGCACCTACAGTCCCTTCTAATTCATATGGTCCAGGAAACAAATTGATAGCCAAGATGGGATATTCTGGTCAAGGACCTCTAGGAATTAGGGGAAAGGGTCTTGTGACCCCCATTTCACATATTGGTCGAGCCAAAAAAGATAATGGTGGCATAGGGTTTAAGAAGAAACCCTATCATCTCAAAGGTGGTTGTTCTCATGTCATAGAACAAATTGCACCAGGAGAACCCCTTCTTAAGAAAGAAGAAATAGAACCCTCTGATGATGATTCAGATAGCTCTGAGCTTATCCCCTATGAAAAATTGCCTAAAGAGATCAAAGATCTTCTTGATGATACAGATGATCCTATCAGAAGAATTAATGTAGTAGAAACACAAGAACCTACTGTAGTGCAAGAGATGGTTGTACCACAAGAACCAACCAATCTCGAAGGCAATCAAACTGATCGAGAAGCAGGGGGTAGTTATTCTGACACTGATTCCCATGAATATGAATTCAAGTCAGAGACTGAGGGTAATCCTTCTTGGGGTATTCATCCTGATTTCACGCACTTTCTAAGATTTCCTAGAGATTCTGAATCAGAAGATGAGTCAAATGATTATGAATGGGGTGCCATTCCAGAAGAAGATGAGCTTATAACAGAGAAATCTATTGATGTTATTCACCAATATGTCTCTCAACCCAACGTAGGTCTAGAGCGAAACAATGAACTTAACGTGTCTGATCCACCTATGGCTGAAGAGGACTCCTATGATGATGTTGAGCCTATTCACGAATTGAACATTCTGAGCTGTAATATCACCTTTGAACTTGAGCATCAGGTTAGGACCAATGATGACATATCCACATCCGTGAACACCATATCCCAAGCCTTTCCCACTTTGACTATCCAACGCCCTGATCTTATCGACCAAACTTCCACCAACCCAAACCATGGTATGTATACCTTCCCAAATGACTATGCCCTTGCCTGCTACCTCAATGCAGTTGAGCCTATGAGTACTTCCATCAGTGAACCGAGTGTCAGCATGACCGAGTCGGACATCAAATATCTTAGTCAGAAAAACAAGAGTAAAAAGAAAAAGAAAAAGAGTTCTGAGGGTGAAAACCACTTTGTGGCAGTCTCAGAACCGACAAAAGTAAAAAGAAAAGACGTATCTGAAGGTGAAAACCTCTCTGAGGCACCTAAGGATGAGATATTTGATGTCCTTCCAAGTCATTTACAGGATAGATCTCCAGTTCTGATTGAGCCAACTCAATCCATCAATTTGGGTACAACAGAGGAACCACAATTGGTACATGTAGCACAATCTCTATCAGACGAAGAGAAACAAAACTTCACTATCTTCTTATCAGAGAAAAAGATCAACTTTGCATGGAAATATTCAGATATGCCAGGATTGGATCCCAATCTCATTATGCACCATCTATCCATTGCTCCCGGAGTAAAACCAATGAAACAAAAATTGAGAAAGATGCATCCTCATGTTGCACTCTTAGTCAAAGCAGAACTAGAAAAACTCCTAAAAGCTGGATTCATCCGTGTCATAGACTATGCTGAGTGGATTTCCAACATTGTACCTATTTCCAAACCAGATGGTTCAATCAGAGTATGCACGGACTTTAGAGACGTGAACAGAGCATGCCCTAAGGATGATTTTCCACTGCCTAACATTGATATGATAGTGGACATGACTGCGGGCTATGAAATATATTCCCTTATGGATGGCTTTTCGGGATACAACCAAATCAAAATTGCTCCAGAAGATCAAGAGAAAACAGCTTTCACATGTGCGTGGGGAACTTTCTGTTGGAATGTTATGCCATTCGGACTCAAAAATGCTGGAGCTACATATCAAAGAGCAATGACATCTATTTTTCATGATATGATGCATAGAACAATGGAGGATTACGTAGATGATACCTTGGCAAAATCCATGATTAGAACTGAACATCTAACAGACTTGAGCATGATCCTCGACAGAATGGAAAAATTTAGTCTTCGACTAAATCCTAAAAAGTGTGCTTTTGGAGTCACTTCTGGAAAGCTCCTAGGATACATCGTCTCCAAGAAAGGCATTGAAGTTGATCCAGCTAAGGTCAAGGCTATAATAGAGATGCAACCTCCCACAAATATCAGTCAAATGAGGACGTTGCAAGGCAGAGTTCAATCTATCAGAAGATTCATATCACAGCTAGCAGACATCTCACAACCTTTTACAAAAACATTACATAAAGGTGTGACCTTTGCATGGAATGAAGAATGCGAGAACAACTTTAAACATATCAAGAAGTATCTATCAAATCCACCTATATTGATGCCTCCTATTCATGGGAAGCCATTAATATTATATGTCTCCGCAACAGATACATCACTGGGGGCATTGCTAGCACAGCATGATGAGAACAAGAAAGAAAGAGCCATCTACTATATCAGCCGAACTTTAGTGGCCTATGAGAAGAACTACTCAATGATAGAGAAGGCATGTCTCGCTGTGATCTTTGCATCACAGAAATTGAGACACTATATGTTAGCTCATACTACTCATTTGGTAGCTAAAATTGATCCACTGAAATATCTCCTAAGCAAAGCTGCCCTCACAGGTAGACTAGCTAAATGGGTCATGCTCTTGAGCGAATTTGACATTGAATATGTTGAAAGAAAAGCTATCAAAGGACAGGTCATTGCTGATCAGTTAGCTGAAGCACCACTGTTTGATGATACACCCATGCAAATGGAATTTCCCGATTCCTCTATCATGCACCTCTCTTCTAGAGCATGGCGATTATTCTTTGATGGCTCCTACACACAGAATGGATCCGGCGCAGGCATATTGTTCATTACTCCTCAAGGATACTCGATACCCAAAGCATTCAGATTAAAGTTTCCTTGCACAAACAATATTGCTGAATATGAGGCACTTCTCAATGGTATGAAAATGGCAATACAGTGGAGAGTTACAGAGATGCACATTCATGGAGACTCACAACTAGTCATCCACCAGGTCAATGATGTGTACCAAACCAAAGATGAAAAGCTCATTCCTTACAAGAGAATGGTCGATGATCTAAAGAAATACTTCATCTCTATCACATTTGAGCAAATACCCAGAATGGAGAATAAGGCTGCTGATGCAATGGCAACATTATCTACTCTTTTACAACAGCCTGAACATGAACTACGCTACGAGTTCCTGGTGGAAGCCCTATCCTATCCTGCATATGACTCCCCTGAAACCCGCATGATCTGCACTGTTGTAAGTTATGACTCATCTCGCTACAAAAATTTGTTCTCCTATCTCCACGACCAAATCATCCCTGAGTCCTTTAACCGTTTTGAGAAACGAAACCTTATCCGATCCGCATCCCGATATGTCATCATTGGTAATGATCTGTACAAACGAGGTCTAGATGGTACACTGCTTAGATGTTTAGAACAAGAAGAGTCTCAACGTGCATTAGAGGAAGTCCACGAGGGTATATGTGGGTCACACTCGAACGGGTTAACGTTAGCTCGAAAACTTATTAGGGCTGGGTATTATTGGCCTGAAATGGAAAAAGAAGCTATTAAATTTGCTAAAAACTGTCAACAGTGTCAAGTACATGGCAACTTGATTCATGCTCCAGGGAGAGATCTGATTCCCTTTACTACACAATGGCCTTTTCAACAATGGGCATTTGATCTCATAGGTGCTATCCATCCGCACTCTTCTAATGGACATACCCATATAATCACAGCTACAGATTATTTTACAAAATGGGTAGAAGCAGTTCCTCTAACACAAGCAACGGGGAAACAGATCTCTATGTTCATCCTGAATTACATCATTTGCAGATATGGGATCCCTCACTCTATAATCACAGATAACGGGGGACAATTCAAAAACAAGGACCTAGATGACTTATGTGCCAAGTTCAAAATTACTCAACATTGGTCATCTATCTATTATCCTCAAGGGAACGGACAAGCTGAGGCTTCAAACAAAAATCTCCTGAAGATCTTGCACAGAACAGTGAATAAAACAGGAAGAGACTGGCATCTGATGATCAATCCAGCTCTCTGGGCATACAGAACTAGTATCAGAACGCCTACAGGGGCTACACCTTTCGCTTTAGTTTATGGGTCTGAAGCGGTACTGCCTATTGAGGTTGAAATCCCATCACTCAGGATTAGAATGCATGGACTTGTCACTGATGAAGACTACAGAGTGTCGAGGTTACAAGAACTTGAACTACTAGATGAGCGCAGACAAGCAGCGTATGATCATCTCAAAGTATATCAAAAGAGAATGTCTAGAGGCTACAACAAGAAAGTCAGACACAGAGAATTTCAGGTTGGTGATCTAGTGTTGAGAGAAAATCCTAAAAATCAATCACATCGAGAACGCAAGGGGAAGTTTGAACCCAACTGGCTGGGTCCCTTTGTAATCACTGCTACTTTTGGCTCTGGTGCCTATCAACTCTCAACCACTGAAGGAGAACAGCTCCGAGAACCAATCAACGTTCTCCATCTAAAGAAATTCTATGCCTAAGGCATTCAGTGCTTGGTAAATGTCCTGAAAAAATCTTAAAAATCAGAAAAAGTCTTGAAAAAATGAACATCTTGGTGAAAACCTAGCAATAAGCGCCTTGATGATTCACAAAAAAAAAATAAAAAAAAAATCAAAAGTACAACAAAAAAAATAAAAAAAAATCAAAAGTACAACAAAAAAAATCAAAAAATATCAAAAGTACAAAAAAATTGAAAAAATGAAAAATACAAAAAAATGAAAAAAGAAAAAAAAAAGTGCCTTGGTGAAAACCTGGAAACAGGCACCTCGGTAGCAAAAATAGAATCTCTACCAAGATGGTGAAAACTCGGCAAACGGGCACCACTTGTTCCAAAATGCTCCATCTATCAGCACAATTTTGGTCTTTCCCAGCTTTCAGTCTTGCTTTAGTTTTTACATATCTCCCGGTTTGTTTCTGCATATCCTGGTTTCAATAAGTCGGTCTGTACACCAATCAGCTCAAGCGTTTGCATCCTATCAATGTTCAAACTTGGGGCAATCAATGTCATATCTTATAGTCTCCAATGTATCTTAGACATGTCATATCCACTCAGAGTCCTTTGAAGCTTCAAGTTGAGTCAGTCAGTCAGTCTCGTCTCCAGAAAGGATTTTGCATCAACAACAATCAAACATCAAAACTCAACTGAAAACAATCTGTGCTTTTCATGCTTTTATCTCCTTGTATGCTTACTGATTCGCATTGAGATTTTTTCATATTGTGTCCCTTCGAGCTCTTCGATGATGTCTTTTATAGGATTTAGAGAGTGATGATTGGGGGCATAATCTTTTCTTTGTCTTCTGCTTGTATGTGAAAATCTAACAGCTTTTGAAATTTTGGATTGAAATGGTGTCCGACTGTAAGAGCCTCTATCTCGAATTGGATGGCCATGCGTACCTCGACCATTGATACCCAAAAAAAAATTCAAGGAAGTTTGATCTAACTATTGTCTTTTTGAGTGAGTTCTTCCTCCTACTGTGGAACGCAATCTTGCCTAAGGATGTGAACGATAAAGGGTCACTACGGGTAATTCACATTGGATTTAGAATGATCTCTTGACTGTTTGATGTGTTTGTAACGCAAGGCGTACTCAGGTCATCACGACGTGTATGTTTTGATGCTTGTACAAATTGCTATATCAAAATGGACATGATATTCAGGTCATCCTAGCGTTTGTGCCTTGATGCTTATATCTAATCCGACATTCAACAACTAAAATCAATATTCATATGTCCATGGTTGTTTGACCAGTGGGTGTTGTATTGATTCTTGCACATACCAATCGATATTCATATGTCTATGGTTTCATGGCTAGTGGGCATTGTATTGATTCATCCGGTTACCTAAAAAGTTCAATGATGATAACAAATCGACACATGATCAGTGACTAGGTCCTAGGTCTTAGGTTGCATTTCATTTTGCATGTCTCATTGCATTTTGCATGTTTACATGATCTCACAATGATTAAACGAACTTCAATGCTTAAGTGATTCTTCAAATCGCATCTTCAAGTCTAACAAGAGCTGAATCTCACACGAAGGTTCCTCCAATGAAATAGCAAGTAGAATCCTTTTTCGGGATCAAAATTCAAATCTGAGATCATTCATATTATTAACTACTTGCATATTCGACCTTCAATCATCACAGAAATCTAGTATTCAACTTAACTGATTATCTTACATCAAACTATCAAAATTTCAACTTGGTCAACCATGGTCAACTCATGGTCAAATCTAGTCAAATTCGGTCTCCAAGACCTCCAAACGATGCAGAATGCGTTCTTGAACGTAAATAACCACTTCTTAAATCAATTAACATGCTTCTAAACTATCAACGCTGACTTTTCTTGTCAGATTTCAATTTTAATCCCGAAGGGGGCATGCTATTGCACATCATTCAAAGTCTGTAAATCAAATTCTATCGATCAAATCTATCAATATCTTTCATCAGTGATCAAGATAACAATCACGTCTAGTCACTGATTCATCAAAAGGCCTCATCGCTCGGGGCAAATCTATCATCACTTGGGGCATATCAGATTCATCAAGATCCATATCAATCTGATATTTTCTTAATCTTGTAAACTGTATCAATTTTTGCAACCATCGGATCATAGTGTTCTTTTCTTGGTTCTTCGGCAACTGAAGGATTCAGATGTGATACTTGCTAGTTCTGCTAAGACAATCGAGTCTAGAACGGGTCACTCACTTCTTATCAATCCTAAGGTTCAGAATCAGGCATTTTGACACTTTTTCGCAATCATAGGTTCATTTGCTGCTACAGTGAACATTATCTTTGGTCATTCAAGACCTATTATCTCCATATCAAGTCAATATCAATCAACTCCTATCTCAATATCTTTCAATCGGTTTCTATCTTGAGATCGGTTTATCTTTTGAATCAGTTTCATATCTTTATCAAACACAGACTATCTTTGAACCACTGCGCTTCGCACAGTAATTCAAAGAGGGGCAAAATGTAATACCCCAAAAATGGGCTATATGTTCATTAATCTCCTACATCATCAAATCATATGAAATCGACATCAAAGTCCTAATCTAAGGCACATCTAAACATCATCAAATCTAATTGATTATCTTAAATTTTGCATCGGGGAATATTCCTAGTAATATTCCTAATTATCTTAATTATCTTTAATTTTATAATTATTTGGCAATAAATCACATTTATCCTAAAGTTTGATTAATTGAATATTTTCATATTTAATTAATTAGATTTAATATTTGCCACTTAATTGTGTAATTAAATTTAATTATATCTATTATTAATTGTATTATTTAATTTTGACAATAAATCTAATATCATATGAATAATTGATTAAATTCTTATTTAATTAATTAAAGCATGTTGTCATTATTTAATAATATAATTTTTAATAAAAGTTTGAATAAATAGTTAATTAACCCATAAATTAATTATTTATTTTCAAAAATCAGTTGAGTTGAGGATAAATCACTTTATTTATTTATTTAATTCTTAATTATTATGCATATTCAAAAGAAACAGTTAAACTCCAAATCAGAAAATCAATGCAAGTTATTGACTTTTTGGAACTCAACATCCTTTTGGAGTTCAAAAAGCTGATCTAAACTCTAATTTGAGTTAAAAAGCTGTTTTTGCATGATTTTGAGAATTAACTATCTTTTATGATCAGATAACTCAAAAATCAAGATGAGTTAATTTGAGTGATTTATGGCTTTTATTCATGCACCTCCAAAGCCCTGGATTTCTATAAATTAAGGCTTTAGCTCTTCACAAATCATCTCATATTTTGCACAATCACGCTGGAGAATTGGAATTGAAGAATCAAAGCTCTTGTGAATCGACATCTTTGTGAGATCAATCTTATTTTTGCATTCATAGTTTTCATATCATTGTTAGAATCTTCATTGTTAGATCATTTAGCATTCATTTCATATCAAGTTTTTCATATTAGCATAGATTCATATCAAGTTTTCATTCTTATTGCATAGAAAATATCAAAAATATAGATTAATTGCATTCAACTTCATATCCATCTTTTGCATTCAAATCCTTCATTTAGGTGTCGTCTAGGTCATTGATCTCGATTACAATCTGAGAACATTAATCTCGCACCTATTAGAAGGCAGTAAATCGCTTGGTTAGATAGCTTTCAATTTTGCACGATTTTGATTATAGCTAACCTCTAATGTTTTACTGAGTGTTGTGTCTACAGATCAGGTATAATTTTCACACACACATTTCTGGCGCCCACCATGGGGCAACCCACCTTTGCATGCTGGTTTTGATTTTTTTGGGAGCTAAAACCCCAAAGTTTCAAAGATTTAATTTTATCTTCCAAACGGCTTAGAATTTTGGTCTGAAATTTTTTTTGCAGCTTGGTGACATGTCATGGAAGCTACAGTAAAAAATTTAGAATTTTCTGAGATGTTTTGAATTTTTAATAATTTTTTTCTTGAAATTCCGGAAAAAATTAATATCTGACGCAAATCAGCATATTTTTCAAAAAATTTTATATTTTCGGAAAGCTCTTTAAATTCTACAGGGGGTCTATTCTTTGTGTTTTAAATTTGGATATGATATCATAGCTCAAATAGTCAATTTACAAAAACTGGTCTGTTTTGATAAAATGGGTCTCTAGGGCACAAATGAAGAGGTTTTTCTAAAATTTTTGCATTTTTGGAAAGCTCTCTGTTTTTTAGCAGGGGTCTCTATTCTGAATTTCTATTTTTGTGGCCAAAATCATATCAAAAAAATTAGATCTTGTTGACTAGGTCAAATGCAAAAAAAAAAATAATAAAGTTTTGTGATGGGTATGCACTTATTTTTTTTACATGGTTCAATGAATGATATGAGTTGTCATTTGGGTTGATTGCTGGTTATTATTACTGATAATAATTGATTTTTAGAGCTAACCCTATGGTTTTCATAAGTTGAATATATTTTGCATATCTTGTTTGCTTGTTTGCTTGTTGGAGAGTTCGTCACTTGCTTGCATGGAAAAGCTCAACAAAAATTGCTAAAAATCAAGTAAAATCTACTAAGCGCGTTGCAAGGATCCCAGGTATTCTCCTTCATCTAATAATATTTTGATTTGGGACTTAAAATAAATCTCTTATGTGTCAAGCTTGTGTGCATCTTTTCATATTTTTGATCTATTTCTACACACTTGCATAATTGATACTAGGTTGTGAACCCTTAAGGATTCATTAAGTAGTCTTAGAATACTTGTGATTGATCTTGATTGCTATCTTGGGTTATTGGACTCGCTAATCCGTCGGCCCCTCATTTCCGCCCCGTGGTTGCAATCTCAGCGCCATAAAGGGGAGGGGTCAACAGGACAGAAGCGTTAAATGTTCCACTTGGCAACCCTTTTGTGCTTTTAGGAACTCACTTGTTTTCTAAGTTGGGGACTCATTTTTAGCTTGTGTGAGGTGTTAAGTGTTCCACCTTGTGGACTCATCTCATATTTGCTTTAAGCGTTAAGTGTTCCTCTTTCTACTTTTTGAATGCTTTTGGTAGATTTACTTTCAGAACATATATCTGTGCTCACATAGTAATTAGGCCCTATGAACACTATTCGTGATTCTTGAAAGATTGGATTCCCAGCGAAATCCTTCTTGATGACAGAATCCTTGTAGGTAGGGAGGATACTTAGTGCGTTTCACATTCAACTTGGTTAGTGCATCTTCTCTTAGTGATCGACACATTCTCTCTCCGGAGAGGTTGATAGATCACGTAGGGTTGATATCACAAGCTTTGGTGAATCAAAATTGGTTAGTGCATCTTCTCTTATTGATTGATACATTCTCTCCCCGGAGAGGTTGATAGATCACGTGGAGTTGATATCACAGACCTTGGTGGAACAAAACTTTGTCTTAGCGTGTCGGATTAATCTGCTTGCTTTGTTTGGGTTAAAAGTGAAGAGGTGTCAAAACCTTGAATCTGGAGCCAAGTCCCCTTGTGGTATAACTCTGTGAGTCATCTTTAGAGAGGGTTAACCGTAGCGGACAATCCCTTCACAGGGCAAACTGCGTTGACGGAACCTCAAGCGGTCATAGCCATTTTCGCCGTGGTAGTGACAGCCGCTATATAAATGTCCTTGTGGAAGAAATCTCCACGGGTATGGTTCATTGTTGGGTTGTCAGATCTCCCTAGCAGCTCTTGAAGATTAAGTTCTCAGACTGTGTCAAAACCCTGGTGCGCCGGGATTGGAGTTCACCCCTTTGAATCATAAAAGTTGCAGAGTCAAACCATTACTAAAAACCTTAGAGAGGCCAATTTTTCATTCTCAGGTATATGTGTGTTATTGCAAAACTTTTCAGAACATACACAATTAGTACTCTCAGGGATTAGCACAATTTGGTCACTTGATTGTTCATGCGCAAGGTTGCTTTTGCCCTTGATCATTGTTTTCAGACGTGCTTGGAATCACTTGCTTGCTGTTCTGTGTGCTTATTTATCTACTTGGCTATTAAAAACGATCAAATCTGGTATAACCTTCAAAATCTGGACAGTACAATTTGCAAACAATCCAAAACTGAAAATCTTAAATTTTGCAAAAATTGACGTAAAGTTCTTTCTGGAGTCAAAAGTCATTTCAAGAATTCAAAAGTCGTACGAGTTTTGTCAAGTGTCATTTCAGCATTACCCAACTGTCGTATGAGTTTAGCAACTGTCATTTCATAGACTACCCAGTGTCGTACGAGTCTGCAGAGTGTTGTTTGGAAAAATTTGAGAAAGTTGTCAGAAATTGTCAAATTGCAAGATATCCAATGTTTCCAGCCTAGTTCCAGAATCTGTCAAAAATATCATTGTGTCAGGAACAGAGCAGTAGCTATTGAGCATTCTACCATTTTCTGAGTTTGATCTTTTGAATCCGATCTAGTCTTCTGTTTGATCAATTTGAGTCCTTTTTATCTCGTGTCAAAACCTTGTCATAACTATCAATCTTTAATCAATCAATCTTCAAAAACAAACTAAGTGTTGAGAACTCGTGTCCGCTATCTTTTGGGCGATCTATCCCATGCATCCAGGGCACAGTTTCCTTCACCCACATCTCATCAGATCTTCAAAACTATCATAATCTTGACAAGGTTGCGTCATCCAATTTTCTCGAATCAAATTGTTCTTCAGTTGTCTTCATCCTTTTCTTCTGTTTCATTCAAAGTTAATGGTGGAGACCAGAGCTTCTTCACACAAGAAATCAGAAGAAACATCTCAAAACTTACTTTTGACCAATACCCCGGGTCCAACTCTTGAACAACTCATCAAGTCAGGTATCTACGAAGACGACGGTCTCGGTAACTTTCGATTGAAAATTGGTTACAGACCTCCTCTATCAACTCACAGAGGTAATCAACAAAATCTTCCTCAATCTATTCCAGGGAGCCCAAAAACTCCTACCATGTCTCAAGCAGGGACAAACCATGGTTCTCTAGGAGGAGGATCCCAGGGACACCACTCTCAACATAATGCCGACCAAGACCCTACACCCTCTGAAATCCATCGGTGTCAGAATGACAATGAATTCAAAAGAATGATGAGGCATTTCTTGAAAATGGATAGAGAGGCATACTTTTTGCAATTAGCCCAAGAAGGAGCTAAACTTCCTCCTCACTTCAATGTCGAAGATATCATCACACATGAGGAAGAAACTCCGATGACGGCCATAATGAACCAGCTGCACGCTATGCAGGTCAAAATGAATAAAATTGAGAAAGAGAAGGAACCCAAGGAATTCTCCATGGAGGCCCTTTGTCCTTTCCCTTTTGACAAAGACTTGTATATGCCTCCATTCCCAAAAAGAGTGGAGATACCAAAGTATGACAAATATGACGGACACTCTGATCCTCAAGATCGTGTCAGAGAGTTCTGTACACAATCCATGGAATTCATGCATGAACCGACTTATCTAATGCGTCTTTTTCCTAGATCCTTGGGAGGAGCATCCATTCAGTGGTTTTCAAGATTACCTTCTACAATCAAAACTTTTGAGGAATTGATTAAATTGTTTTATCAACAATATTCCTACAATATTCAACATCCGATTACCATGATCGATATCTGTAACCTCAAGCAATATCCAGGGGAATCATTCCTAACTTTTCTCAAGAGGTGGCGAAAGAAATTTTCTTTATATGCTAGACCAATTCCCAAAATGGAGAAACTTGAAATCTTTATCAATAACCTTGTTCCAGAGCTCAACTATCCATTGCAAATGCAAGATCATGTATCTTTTGATAAAATGGTGGATAATGCAATCAAGATTGAGAAAGTACTTGTCAAGAAAGGAGAAATCACACTTCAAAAGGACAAGTCTGAATCGGGATCTAGCTCAAAAGATAAAAACAAGACTTGGAATAGAAACAAAGGTATCGTCTCTGACGGTGTTGTTGACACTATCCACACCCCATCAAAGGCACCGGCCTACAATCTCACCCTTGCCACCAAAGCCATTGAAGCTTCAGAGCAAAAATCTGCTGAACCATCTCCAAAGAAGCCATTCAAACGATGGGATAATAAACGAAAGTTTACTCCCCTAGGAGAATCTTTGGAATCTGCTCTGAGGACCCTGATAGCTGATAACATGATCTCTTTACCACCAATCCGAAAACCTGATCCGGATCCAAAACCATGTTGGTGGAAAGATAATGAATTTTGTGCTTTCCATCGAACTAAAGGCCACAGAACTAATGGATGCTTCCATTTGAAGCATACCATTCAAGACTTGATAGATCAAGGGGACATCACAATCGATAATCCTACCAGCAATAATGATCACACAGCATTTACAGAACCTTTTCCACAACATGGCAAGGGAGTTTCCACTTCTCAGCCTAACATGGGGGCAAAAGTCAACTATGCCTACCCTGGAAACGATGCTGTCATCAATATGGTGGAACAATGCCTCTCTGAGAGCTGTAATGTCATCACGATTGTACGAAGAGATAGAAATCATTCCTCAGCTAATGCAGTTACCAGATCACAAGCTCAGACGCATCTGAAAGGACAAACACCAAATTCATTTGATGTCCCTAAGATACCTTTCAATCTCACATCTGCTTCTAAACAGAAGGTTGCCTCGAAAACTCCCAATCCAAAGGATACCAGACCTACATCTTACAGCATCGTACAACAACTCCAGCATACCAATGCCAAAATCTCTATGTTTGAGTTACTTCGAATCTCTCCAGCTCACCGAGATATCCTAGACAAAGCTTTGCTCAGCTCTAATGTTCCTAATGATCTAGATCTAGACAGGTTCCAAACTATGGTTGGTCATCTAACATCTCCGCAATATATCTCCTTTTCAGAAGAGGATGACAACTCCCTAAGTCACCCACATAATCAGCCCTTGCACATAGAAGTCTTGATCCAGAACCGTCGAGTCAAACGTGTGTTGATAGATGGGGGCGCAGGCCTCAACATTTGTTCTTACAACTTAATCACACAGTTGGGATTCTCAGAGATGGCTATTGATCCTCGAAAGAAGATCACCATAAAAGCCTATGATGAACAAGAAAGAGCTTCTAAAGGCACCATTGTCTTGCCCATCCGGGTGGGTCCAGTCATCAAAGATACCACATGTCAGGTGCTCGATCTACCATTAGCTTACAATATCCTTCTAGGGAGACCCTGGATACATGAAATGCAGGCTATTCCTTCAACATACCATCAATGCTTGAAATTTCCCTATGAAGGAGTGGAGGTTACTATCCCAGCTGATCTGAGTACAACTTGTAATACATTGAAGGAAAGTGCCGATAAACTTGTTCCCAATAACAGAGAATCTTCCATCAAGCAACAAAATGTGGCTTCCACATCTAAGATGGATGACATTGCTAAAGAGATCAATATCAAAGAAAATGGGATGGGAGAATACACTATAGAGCCAGTCTTGTCTCTGACATCTCTCCCAATCTCACCTAAGTCATATGGCCAATCCTTGAAGCAGTCTAAATCAGAACCTAAGGAACCTATGGAAGCATACAAAAGACATTTTGTGGTGGAGCAAGTATCTAAACAAGAATTTGAAGAGGATGAAGCTGTGCTGGCATGGCTATATAAAGAGGATTCTGAATCTAAAATTGTTCAACCTAGTGAATCTATAGCACCTACAGTCCCTTCTAATTCATATGGTCCAGGAAACAAATTGATAGCCAAGATGGGATATTCTGGTCAAGGACCTCTAGGAATTAGGGGAAAGGGTCTTGTGACCCCCATTTCACATATTGGTCGAGCCAAAAAAGATAATGGTGGCATAGGGTTTAAGAAGAAACCCTATCATCTCAAAGGTGGTTGTTCTCATGTCATAGAACAAATTGCACCAGGAGAACCCCTTCTTAAGAAAGAAGAAATAGAACCCTCTGATGATGATTCAGATAGCTCTGAGCTTATCCCCTATGAAAAATTGCCTAAAGAGATCAAAGATCTTCTTGATGATACAGATGATCCTATCAGAAGAATTAATGTAGTAGAAACACAAGAACCTACTGTAGTGCAAGAGATGGTTGTACCACAAGAACCAACCAATCTCGAAGGCAATCAAACTGATCGAGAAGCAGGGGGTAGTTATTCTGACACTGATTCCCATGAATATGAATTCAAGTCAGAGACTGAGGGTAATCCTTCTTGGGGTATTCATCCTGATTTCACGCACTTTCTAAGATTTCCTAGAGATTCTGAATCAGAAGATGAGTCAAATGATTATGAATGGGGTGCCATTCCAGAAGAAGATGAGCTTATAACAGAGAAATCTATTGATGTTATTCACCAATATGTCTCTCAACCCAACGTAGGTCTAGAGCGAAACAATGAACTTAACGTGTCTGATCCACCTATGGCTGAAGAGGACTCCTATGATGATGTTGAGCCTATTCACGAATTGAACATTCTGAGCTGTAATATCACCTTTGAACTTGAGCATCAGGTTAGGACCAATGATGACATATCCACATCCGTGAACACCATATCCCAAGCCTTTCCCACTTTGACTATCCAACGCCCTGATCTTATCGACCAAACTTCCACCAACCCAAACCATGGTATGTATACCTTCCCAAATGACTATGCCCTTGCCTGCTACCTCAATGCAGTTGAGCCTATGAGTACTTCCATCAGTGAACCGAGTGTCAGCATGACCGAGTCGGACATCAAATATCTTAGTCAGAAAAACAAGAGTAAAAAGAAAAAGAAAAAGAGTTCTGAGGGTGAAAACCACTTTGTGGCAGTCTCAGAACCGACAAAAGTAAAAAGAAAAGACGTATCTGAAGGTGAAAACCTCTCTGAGGCACCTAAGGATGAGATATTTGATGTCCTTCCAAGTCATTTACAGGATAGATCTCCAGTTCTGATTGAGCCAACTCAATCCATCAATTTGGGTACAACAGAGGAACCACAATTGGTACATGTAGCACAATCTCTATCAGACGAAGAGAAACAAAACTTCACTATCTTCTTATCAGAGAAAAAGATCAACTTTGCATGGAAATATTCAGATATGCCAGGATTGGATCCCAATCTCATTATGCACCATCTATCCATTGCTCCCGGAGTAAAACCAATGAAACAAAAATTGAGAAAGATGCATCCTCATGTTGCACTCTTAGTCAAAGCAGAACTAGAAAAACTCCTAAAAGCTGGATTCATCCGTGTCATAGACTATGCTGAGTGGATTTCCAACATTGTACCTATTTCCAAACCAGATGGTTCAATCAGAGTATGCACGGACTTTAGAGACGTGAACAGAGCATGCCCTAAGGATGATTTTCCACTGCCTAACATTGATATGATAGTGGACATGACTGCGGGCTATGAAATATATTCCCTTATGGATGGCTTTTCGGGATACAACCAAATCAAAATTGCTCCAGAAGATCAAGAGAAAACAGCTTTCACATGTGCGTGGGGAACTTTCTGTTGGAATGTTATGCCATTCGGACTCAAAAATGCTGGAGCTACATATCAAAGAGCAATGACATCTATTTTTCATGATATGATGCATAGAACAATGGAGGATTACGTAGATGATACCTTGGCAAAATCCATGATTAGAACTGAACATCTAACAGACTTGAGCATGATCCTCGACAGAATGGAAAAATTTAGTCTTCGACTAAATCCTAAAAAGTGTGCTTTTGGAGTCACTTCTGGAAAGCTCCTAGGATACATCGTCTCCAAGAAAGGCATTGAAGTTGATCCAGCTAAGGTCAAGGCTATAATAGAGATGCAACCTCCCACAAATATCAGTCAAATGAGGACGTTGCAAGGCAGAGTTCAATCTATCAGAAGATTCATATCACAGCTAGCAGACATCTCACAACCTTTTACAAAAACATTACATAAAGGTGTGACCTTTGCATGGAATGAAGAATGCGAGAACAACTTTAAACATATCAAGAAGTATCTATCAAATCCACCTATATTGATGCCTCCTATTCATGGGAAGCCATTAATATTATATGTCTCCGCAACAGATACATCACTGGGGGCATTGCTAGCACAGCATGATGAGAACAAGAAAGAAAGAGCCATCTACTATATCAGCCGAACTTTAGTGGCCTATGAGAAGAACTACTCAATGATAGAGAAGGCATGTCTCGCTGTGATCTTTGCATCACAGAAATTGAGACACTATATGTTAGCTCATACTACTCATTTGGTAGCTAAAATTGATCCACTGAAATATCTCCTAAGCAAAGCTGCCCTCACAGGTAGACTAGCTAAATGGGTCATGCTCTTGAGCGAATTTGACATTGAATATGTTGAAAGAAAAGCTATCAAAGGACAGGTCATTGCTGATCAGTTAGCTGAAGCACCACTGTTTGATGATACACCCATGCAAATGGAATTTCCCGATTCCTCTATCATGCACCTCTCTTCTAGAGCATGGCGATTATTCTTTGATGGCTCCTACACACAGAATGGATCCGGCGCAGGCATATTGTTCATTACTCCTCAAGGATACTCGATACCCAAAGCATTCAGATTAAAGTTTCCTTGCACAAACAATATTGCTGAATATGAGGCACTTCTCAATGGTATGAAAATGGCAATACAGTGGAGAGTTACAGAGATGCACATTCATGGAGACTCACAACTAGTCATCCACCAGGTCAATGATGTGTACCAAACCAAAGATGAAAAGCTCATTCCTTACAAGAGAATGGTCGATGATCTAAAGAAATACTTCATCTCTATCACATTTGAGCAAATACCCAGAATGGAGAATAAGGCTGCTGATGCAATGGCAACATTATCTACTCTTTTACAACAGCCTGAACATGAACTACGCTACGAGTTCCTGGTGGAAGCCCTATCCTATCCTGCATATGACTCCCCTGAAACCCGCATGATCTGCACTGTTGTAAGTTATGACTCATCTCGCTACAAAAATTTGTTCTCCTATCTCCACGACCAAATCATCCCTGAGTCCTTTAACCGTTTTGAGAAACGAAACCTTATCCGATCCGCATCCCGATATGTCATCATTGGTAATGATCTGTACAAACGAGGTCTAGATGGTACACTGCTTAGATGTTTAGAACAAGAAGAGTCTCAACGTGCATTAGAGGAAGTCCACGAGGGTATATGTGGGTCACACTCGAACGGGTTAACGTTAGCTCGAAAACTTATTAGGGCTGGGTATTATTGGCCTGAAATGGAAAAAGAAGCTATTAAATTTGCTAAAAACTGTCAACAGTGTCAAGTACATGGCAACTTGATTCATGCTCCAGGGAGAGATCTGATTCCCTTTACTACACAATGGCCTTTTCAACAATGGGCATTTGATCTCATAGGTGCTATCCATCCGCACTCTTCTAATGGACATACCCATATAATCACAGCTACAGATTATTTTACAAAATGGGTAGAAGCAGTTCCTCTAACACAAGCAACGGGGAAACAGATCTCTATGTTCATCCTGAATTACATCATTTGCAGATATGGGATCCCTCACTCTATAATCACAGATAACGGGGGACAATTCAAAAACAAGGACCTAGATGACTTATGTGCCAAGTTCAAAATTACTCAACATTGGTCATCTATCTATTATCCTCAAGGGAACGGACAAGCTGAGGCTTCAAACAAAAATCTCCTGAAGATCTTGCACAGAACAGTGAATAAAACAGGAAGAGACTGGCATCTGATGATCAATCCAGCTCTCTGGGCATACAGAACTAGTATCAGAACGCCTACAGGGGCTACACCTTTCGCTTTAGTTTATGGGTCTGAAGCGGTACTGCCTATTGAGGTTGAAATCCCATCACTCAGGATTAGAATGCATGGACTTGTCACTGATGAAGACTACAGAGTGTCGAGGTTACAAGAACTTGAACTACTAGATGAGCGCAGACAAGCAGCGTATGATCATCTCAAAGTATATCAAAAGAGAATGTCTAGAGGCTACAACAAGAAAGTCAGACACAGAGAATTTCAGGTTGGTGATCTAGTGTTGAGAGAAAATCCTAAAAATCAATCACATCGAGAACGCAAGGGGAAGTTTGAACCCAACTGGCTGGGTCCCTTTGTAATCACTGCTACTTTTGGCTCTGGTGCCTATCAACTCTCAACCACTGAAGGAGAACAGCTCCGAGAACCAATCAACGTTCTCCATCTAAAGAAATTCTATGCCTAAGGCATTCAGTGCTTGGTAAATGTCCTGAAAAAATCTTAAAAATCAGAAAAAGTCTTGAAAAAATGAACATCTTGGTGAAAACCTAGCAATAAGCGCCTTGATGATTCACAAAAAAAAAATAAAAAAAAAATCAAAAGTACAACAAAAAAAATAAAAAAAAATCAAAAGTACAACAAAAAAAATCAAAAAATATCAAAAGTACAAAAAAATTGAAAAAATGAAAAATACAAAAAAATGAAAAAAGAAAAAAAAAAGTGCCTTGGTGAAAACCTGGAAACAGGCACCTCGGTAGCAAAAATAGAATCTCTACCAAGATGGTGAAAACTCGGCAAACGGGCACCACTTGTTCCAAAATGCTCCATCTATCAGCACAATTTTGGTCTTTCCCAGCTTTCAGTCTTGCTTTAGTTTTTACATATCTCCCGGTTTGTTTCTGCATATCCTGGTTTCAATAAGTCGGTCTGTACACCAATCAGCTCAAGCGTTTGCATCCTATCAATGTTCAAACTTGGGGCAATCAATGTCATATCTTATAGTCTCCAATGTATCTTAGACATGTCATATCCACTCAGAGTCCTTTGAAGCTTCAAGTTGAGTCAGTCAGTCAGTCTCGTCTCCAGAAAGGATTTTGCATCAACAACAATCAAACATCAAAACTCAACTGAAAACAATCTGTGCTTTTCATGCTTTTATCTCCTTGTATGCTTACTGATTCGCATTGAGATTTTTTCATATTGTGTCCCTTCGAGCTCTTCGATGATGTCTTTTATAGGATTTAGAGAGTGATGATTGGGGGCATAATCTTTTCTTTGTCTTCTGCTTGTATGTGAAAATCTAACAGCTTTTGAAATTTTGGATTGAAATGGTGTCCGACTGTAAGAGCCTCTATCTCGAATTGGATGGCCATGCGTACCTCGACCATTGATACCCAAAAAAAAATTCAAGGAAGTTTGATCTAACTATTGTCTTTTTGAGTGAGTTCTTCCTCCTACTGTGGAACGCAATCTTGCCTAAGGATGTGAACGATAAAGGGTCACTACGGGTAATTCACATTGGATTTAGAATGATCTCTTGACTGTTTGATGTGTTTGTAACGCAAGGCGTACTCAGGTCATCACGACGTGTATGTTTTGATGCTTGTACAAATTGCTATATCAAAATGGACATGATATTCAGGTCATCCTAGCGTTTGTGCCTTGATGCTTATATCTAATCCGACATTCAACAACTAAAATCAATATTCATATGTCCATGGTTGTTTGACCAGTGGGTGTTGTATTGATTCTTGCACATACCAATCGATATTCATATGTCTATGGTTTCATGGCTAGTGGGCATTGTATTGATTCATCCGGTTACCTAAAAAGTTCAATGATGATAACAAATCGACACATGATCAGTGACTAGGTCCTAGGTCTTAGGTTGCATTTCATTTTGCATGTCTCATTGCATTTTGCATGTTTACATGATCTCACAATGATTAAACGAACTTCAATGCTTAAGTGATTCTTCAAATCGCATCTTCAAGTCTAACAAGAGCTGAATCTCACACGAAGGTTCCTCCAATGAAATAGCAAGTAGAATCCTTTTTCGGGATCAAAATTCAAATCTGAGATCATTCATATTATTAACTACTTGCATATTCGACCTTCAATCATCACAGAAATCTAGTATTCAACTTAACTGATTATCTTACATCAAACTATCAAAATTTCAACTTGGTCAACCATGGTCAACTCATGGTCAAATCTAGTCAAATTCGGTCTCCAAGACCTCCAAACGATGCAGAATGCGTTCTTGAACGTAAATAACCACTTCTTAAATCAATTAACATGCTTCTAAACTATCAACGCTGACTTTTCTTGTCAGATTTCAATTTTAATCCCGAAGGGGGCATGCTATTGCACATCATTCAAAGTCTGTAAATCAAATTCTATCGATCAAATCTATCAATATCTTTCATCAGTGATCAAGATAACAATCACGTCTAGTCACTGATTCATCAAAAGGCCTCATCGCTCGGGGCAAATCTATCATCACTTGGGGCATATCAGATTCATCAAGATCCATATCAATCTGATATTTTCTTAATCTTGTAAACTGTATCAATTTTTGCAACCATCGGATCATAGTGTTCTTTTCTTGGTTCTTCGGCAACTGAAGGATTCAGATGTGATACTTGCTAGTTCTGCTAAGACAATCGAGTCTAGAACGGGTCACTCACTTCTTATCAATCCTAAGGTTCAGAATCAGGCATTTTGACACTTTTTCGCAATCATAGGTTCATTTGCTGCTACAGTGAACATTATCTTTGGTCATTCAAGACCTATTATCTCCATATCAAGTCAATATCAATCAACTCCTATCTCAATATCTTTCAATCGGTTTCTATCTTGAGATCGGTTTATCTTTTGAATCAGTTTCATATCTTTATCAAACACAGACTATCTTTGAACCACTGCGCTTCGCACAGTAATTCAAAGAGGGGCAAAATGTAATACCCCAAAAATGGGCTATATGTTCATTAATCTCCTACATCATCAAATCATATGAAATCGACATCAAAGTCCTAATCTAAGGCACATCTAAACATCATCAAATCTAATTGATTATCTTAAATTTTGCATCGGGGAATATTCCTAGTAATATTCCTAATTATCTTAATTATCTTTAATTTTATAATTATTTGGCAATAAATCACATTTATCCTAAAGTTTGATTAATTGAATATTTTCATATTTAATTAATTAGATTTAATATTTGCCACTTAATTGTGTAATTAAATTTAATTATATCTATTATTAATTGTATTATTTAATTTTGACAATAAATCTAATATCATATGAATAATTGATTAAATTCTTATTTAATTAATTAAAGCATGTTGTCATTATTTAATAATATAATTTTTAATAAAAGTTTGAATAAATAGTTAATTAACCCATAAATTAATTATTTATTTTCAAAAATCAGTTGAGTTGAGGATAAATCACTTTATTTATTTATTTAATTCTTAATTATTATGCATATTCAAAAGAAACAGTTAAACTCCAAATCAGAAAATCAATGCAAGTTATTGACTTTTTGGAACTCAACATCCTTTTGGAGTTCAAAAAGCTGATCTAAACTCTAATTTGAGTTAAAAAGCTGTTTTTGCATGATTTTGAGAATTAACTATCTTTTATGATCAGATAACTCAAAAATCAAGATGAGTTAATTTGAGTGATTTATGGCTTTTATTCATGCACCTCCAAAGCCCTGGATTTCTATAAATTAAGGCTTTAGCTCTTCACAAATCATCTCATATTTTGCACAATCACGCTGGAGAATTGGAATTGAAGAATCAAAGCTCTTGTGAATCGACATCTTTGTGAGATCAATCTTATTTTTGCATTCATAGTTTTCATATCATTGTTAGAATCTTCATTGTTAGATCATTTAGCATTCATTTCATATCAAGTTTTTCATATTAGCATAGATTCATATCAAGTTTTCATTCTTATTGCATAGAAAATATCAAAAATATAGATTAATTGCATTCAACTTCATATCCATCTTTTGCATTCAAATCCTTCATTTAGGTGTCGTCTAGGTCATTGATCTCGATTACAATCTGAGAACATTAATCTCGCACCTATTAGAAGGCAGTAAATCGCTTGGTTAGATAGCTTTCAATTTTGCACGATTTTGATTATAGCTAACCTCTAATGTTTTACTGAGTGTTGTGTCTACAGATCAGGTATAATTTTCACACACACAGTTGTCACCTGTCTTCCCTCCAGACTGCTTCTCTTGCCTTTGCGCCTAGTATTTTAAACTTATTTTGACCACATTATTTATGGTCCTTCGTTGCTCGATAATAAAAAAACATTCCCTGCGCCAAGCTCCCCTTTGGCTCTTTGGTGCCCTCGAGTGCAGGTGCACCAGCATCACCGCTGCTTATTCCTAGAAACCCTAGCTCGTCCATCGCTCTTTTCCAGTTTTCAAAATGGAAATTTATTTCTATCCCTATTCTCCTATTTTTCCTCAAATTAGGAGTCTTATAAATAGAAGTTCTATTAAGTGGCTTCCTCCTCATCCCCCTTTCATTAAGCTGAATTTTGATGGATCCTCTAAGGGAAATCCTGGTGATTTAGGTATTTGGGTGTGTCTCTGTAGTCACTTGGGGGAAGTTTTAGCATTTAAATATGCTTCTATTCCACTAGGTACTAGCAATGTTGAAGAAGCTCAGACACTTTTTAAGGTATTATTTTGGCAAAAAAACTTAAAATTTCTTGTCTCCACATTGAGGGTGATTATGATGTCATCATTAATGCACGTATTCATAAGAAGGTTGATAATTGGCATCTCAAATATATTTTACAAAATATTTGGTTTCTCTTGAGACTTTTGAGAAATTTACTATCTCTCATGTTTATAGAGAAGATAACGTTCTTATTGATTGTTTAGCTAATATGGGTTCTAGTTTTGTAAATTTGGACTCTTCTTCAAATAATTATTCACTTTTAGACTATCCCAATCTTCTATCAATCATTCAGAATGAGTCTTCTCCTTAGCACATTGCTTGCTCCTCATATATTTATATAAATATAGTTACGCTGATATGTGTACATATGTATATTTGGTAAGTGATGTTGCATTTGGGTATAGATGTGGGTAGTACATGTTTACTTCATGTGTATTCCGATATTACATCATTTCTAAATGTAACTATGTACATCTATATGAGCGTAAGTATATGTGCATGATTGTATTGGGAGTTCTTGTTTTATTTGGCTATTATTTATGTCCACCTTTTTATTCATTCTCTTTGCTTTGTGCTTGTTTTTTTATTGGATTTGACATTTGCTCTCTTTCTCTAATTTGATGTGACTATGGTTGGTCACTATCCTCATGCCAGTTGCATGTCACTCATGTTGAATCTACTCTCCTTTCTCTGCTATCATTCAGATAGTACTCCTGCATATCTTTCACTTTTCTCATGGGGATCTCTTTGCATTTGAAATTAATTGAGACTCAGTACATCTTATATGACGTGGTGATTATCAATGAAAGATTTCTAACTTTGATATCTTTTATTATATTGTCTCAGTTTTTCTTGAATTTTTTTATTACTTCTCTCTAGTTTTTCTTCCATTTTCTTGGTTTTCTCTAGTTTAGAAGGATTATGGAAGCACGCCCTTCACACTTGGTGGGTATTAACTCCTCAATTGGTAGTTGTTCATCCTACAATGCATTACATATAGAATACTATCTCCACAATTTTAGAGTGTTTTTGGAAGTAGACTTCTAGGAATGTTCATTTTTGGGTCATATCAATGATGAAATGCTTGCTTTGATTTTTGTCTGTGACCATCTTCATATTTGCAGAGCCATCAAAAGGATTATTGGTTTTCATATCTTGTGTCCTCCAGGTAAGCGGATTATTTTCCTCTCCCAAGTTCTTTCAATTTTCTCATCTAATGCCCTTGATTTACTTCAATCCCCTTTCCTGCTAGATTCTATTGTCAGTAGATATGTAAGACTTGAGTTTCTTAAAGATATTAGGCTCCGTAGGGGTCTATCCAGAAGGTATGAGTTATGGGGGGGGGTTTGCTCTTATTGGAGGTTTATTTCACCATCATGATCTTATGACTAATCATGGGACTTACATTATTTATGAGAATATTAAAAAAGGCCCTTGAGCGCCAATCTTTCCATTTGATCAAATATTCTCTTCATCAATTTGGAAGTTACGTGGGTCAGGATTGTGTTAATCATGTCCACGTGGTTTTTTTTTGCTCTTCTTGATCTCTTAGAGTATGATCCTAAGCACAGTTCTATGAATATGGATTCTTTGAATCTGCCACTAGTTTCTCCTCTCCCTCTTGTTCAATTTCATGCTCTTAAAAATGTTACCTCTGAGATTCTTCTGACATATTGAAGCTTCAACTTGGTCTAGGGGGGGGCCTTTATCAACAAATATGATGGAAAAATCTTTTTATCATTTCTAGATGCATGATTTTGTGGTTTTGAGGGTTTGATCTTATCTTGGTTTTGTAGGTGTTTGAATTATGCCCAGTTTCATTTTTAGCTTCTCCCACCTTACCTTACTTCTCCTCCTTTATGCCCATTGTTGGTTTTGTCAGGGTGTTTTGAAAAGGTGTCAGAGGTCTTCTTTGATTTGGCTAGCTCAATGGTTTGGAGGAATTTTTGTATCAGCCTCTTATATAGCATTTTGTTTATAATTCTCTTTATACAACCTTTTAGGCTTATTTTGTAAACATCGACTATATAAATTAGTCAATTTTCTGGGTGGGTTTATATCTAGGATTCTTGGACTTCCTTTGTAAAGCTCAAATTTTGTAAATCTTGTCTAATTGTAAGCTCTCGAGCTGTATGACCCTATTTGGGCGGTCTTCTTACTCTTCTATTTGGACATGGGGCTGTGAACAAAGTTTTTCTTCCTGGTTCTTTTCTCTGGGAGCTCCTTTTGAACTAGTGTATAAACTGTATTCTATTAATATAAATATATTAAGTGGCTTTACCACCTTATTTTTAAAAATAAAATAAAATTTGTTATTACTTTTTTTAACATATTGTTATATTATATATATATATAAAGGAAGCGTGGGGGGGAACCGTCAGTCCCACCCTACAGCTACTACGATAGCGTCGGCTATTGTGCAACCATTGCACACGGGGGAAGGGTGGGCAGAAATAACCCCATCCCCCCCTTTAAAAAAATTATTTATTTTAATTTTAAATATTTTCTTTTTTTATTTTATGTCTCAGAATATTTTCTAAGACAAAAAAATGTCAAGCTATTATTTTTTTTATTAAAAATAAAAATAAAAAAATAAGGGTTTCACATTTATCTATTTTTTTTAAAGGATTTCAAAGAGGGTTCTAAAACAAGAACTGATTCCTATCAGGAAGTGAATTTTTTATTAGATCTATAATGTAATATATCTATGTGCAAAAATTAAAAAATATATATTAATTAGATTCAATTCCTAGGGTTTCAACAATAATTGCAAACAAACCCCTAACTAATTCAAAACAAGATCTTTCTTCAATGTCTTTTCAAACAAAAAATTACTAGGTATTTCATAATTATCAAATTCGTTCCAAACAAAAGCTTTCCATAAATTTAAGCAAGAGAAGAATTTTAAAATAATTATCGATAAAATCTAGTAGGCACGAAGCAAACAAACTTTCTTTAAAAAAGAATCAGATCAACAAGGGTTTCAAACCCTACCCTCAAACCACCTATTGACAGAAACCCCAAAGAACAATCAAAACCTTGAAAAAATTCAAAGCTTTTACAAAATTTCCTCCAATTCAACCTCAGAGCCAAAACCCTACAATTTTGTGTGTAAAGAATAATGGCCAAAGTCCTCCTAATAAAAGGAAAAGAAACAGTACCTGAACTAGAACTCAACCATGCAAACCCAGAACTCAACTCAACTCAAAAAATTGTTATTATCAATTTTCCTTTTTTATGATTATTCTATTTTCCTTATTTAATAATTTAATGTACTTCACTAATT